>OX375866.1:44402445-44449778 GCA_947359475.1 Heligmosomoides polygyrus bakeri
CAATCCGATGACGTCGTACTTGATCTTCCTGGCTTGCATCATCAGGTCCTCGACGGATGCTTCCGACGCAAGCGTGCGGGCGTTGTAAGTACAGATCGTCATCCTAGTCCTTCTCAGTTTGCGCAGCCTGGTTAGGCCCTGAGATTTTAGCAGCCTCTCCGTACTCGTCCTTCCCATCGCTGCAGAAATGGGGGCTCTTTCGGGGTCAGGGGAATGAGGCCCTTTAGTGCTGCTGTGTTTGACTGGAATACAACACGGGTAGCTAGTCAGGTTCTGTCGTGCGGGCGGGGTACTCCGGGCAGCCAGCCAGACTGCCCGAAGGGACGGGGCGAGACTTAAGGCGGCCTCGAATCGCCTTACATGTACTCCCAGTCTACCGAGTGCAAGCTTTTGGCCGAGCCGACACAGTTACAATCCGCACAGTCACGGACACATCCACGCACACTGTGCACGAACATGCCGCTCCCACGCACAAGGAACGCATCGACCCGACACAGCAGGAGCAAGGAGTCCATCCCCTGCATCCCACCTGCGTCTCTGGGCAGTACGCGGGCGCATTTGGTTCGCGTTTAATTCCCCTATCCACCACCCGGGGACGCGCCACGTGGCCCTGCGACAAGCGGCCCGAGATCCCTCTTAACAAGAGAGCCCGAAGGCTCTCTATCGAGAGAGATCCGTGGTTTTTTTTTAAACTAAGCCGTCAACACGCACTTGGCCATGAACATCGATTCGTACGAGTCTCTGACAAGCCGAATCGGACGTCTGCGACTGAAGCGATGTGGCTCCGTGCCAGCCTTGACTGTGTTCGTCGCGTATGCCCCAACATCCGACTACGACGACGAAGACGTCGAGGCCTTCTACGTGGAGCTGGAGAAGTTCTATAAGGAAGATCACACCTTCTACAAGGTGATCGTCGGCGACTTCAACGCCAAGATCGGGCCACGAAGGTCGCCGGAAGAATTTCACATCGGAACCCACGGTTTGGAGTGGAACGAGCAAGGTTAAAGGCTGTCTGAGTTTATCATGTCGACCAAGACCATCCATGGAAACTCGCAGTTCCAGAAGCCTCCCTCCCTACGATGGACCTGGGAATCCCCCGGTGGCCAGTTCCATAACGAGATCGACCACATCATCTTCAATCGCAAGTATTGCCTGACCGATGTCTCCGTTGTCCCCAAGTTCTACACGGGATCGGACCACCGCCTCCTTCGCGCGAGGTTCCGCTTTTCGCGTCAAGGAGAGAAGGCCGCGAAGTTCAAGAAGAGGAATCCCAGAACGACCATCAACTGGGATCTCTACACCTCTCTTGTCGGCCTTTGGGAAGATGCCGTCATGGACAACGTCGACGAAGAATACGATCGCTTCGTGCACCATCTCCACGATAGTGCTAAGGGAGCCGAGAGCTTGAAGACCACCAAGAGACGCCTGTCTCCGGGAACTCTCGAGCTGATACGCCAGCGTGGAGCAGCACGAGCGTCAGGCAACTACCAACTGACGTCCGAGCTTGCAAAGCTATGCAGAGCGGCGATAAAGGAAGATCTCAAGGAGAGAAGGGCGGAAGTGTTGGCTGAAGCAGCAGAGGCAGGGCTGAGCATCCGCAATGCCCGCCGGAACTTCGCCAACTTCAAGACCAAGATGACCGCTCTCCGACGTCCTGACGGAACCATCACCTCTTCCAGAAGGACCATGGAGAAAGTCATCCACGACTTCTACTCCGATCTCTTCGATAGCCACGTCCACCTGCCCCCATGCCATCTTCCGCAGGATGGATACGTCGTCCCCTCTGTTCTCTCTTCCGAAATCCGACACGCCATCTCGTCGGTGAAGAAACGTACAGCACCCGGTTCTGACAGGATCAGACCCGAACACCTGAAGAACCTCCCGCCAGCGCTCATCAACACCTTGGCGCGGCTCTTCACACGCTACCTGTCCGAATGCAAGGTTCCATCTCAGTGGAAGACCAGCAAGACCGTTTTGCTGTACAAGAAGGGAGACGTGCACGACATTGGCAACTATCGCCCGATCTGCCTGTTGTCCGTAGTCTACTAGCTGTTCACTCGAGTCATCCTGAATAGGATTAGTAGAACGCTGGACGAAGGACAGCCATGCGAACAAGCAGGATTTCGGAGAGGATTCAGCACGATCGACCACATACACACCATTACGAAGCTCATCGAAGTGTCGCGAGAGTACAAGCTGCCGCTGTGCGTTACGTTCATCGACCTGAAGAAGGCATTCGACTCCATCGAGACTGAAGCGGTCATGGAAGCCCTGCTCACCAAGGGCGTTCCTACTCAGTACATCAGAGTCCTTCGAGAGCTGTACAGTGGATTCACGACCAAGATCTCACCATTCTACAACGACGTCGTCATTGACGTGAAGAGAGGGGTTCGACAAGGGGATACCATATCCCCGTAGCTCTTCAGCGCCACCCTCGAAAACGTCATGCGCGAACTAGAATGGGATGACATGGGAGTGAAGGTCGACGGCCGGCAACTGCACCATCTTCGCTTCGCTGACGACATCGTGCTCATAACACCGAGCATCAGTCAGGCGGAACGAATGCTGGCCGACTTCGATCGTGTATGTGGAAGCGTTGGACTGCAGCTGAATCTTACGAAGACGATGTTCATGAAGAACGGATGGGTTTCTGATGCCCCATTCTCGCTCAACGGAACGAACGTCTCCGAATGCTCCAGCTATGTGTATCTGGGTCGCGAAGTCAACATGGCCAACGACCTAGCACCAGAGCTGAACAGGAGGAAACGAGCGGCTTGGGGAGCTTTCAAGAGCGTCGAAGAAGTCGTGAAGAAAACGAAGAACGTCCGACTCCGTGCCCACCTATTCGACTCCACTGTTCTTCCTGCCCTAACATACGCCTCAGAGACCTGGGTTATACGAAAGCAGGATGAACACGCGATCAGCGTCGCGCAGCGTGGAATCGAGAGGACGATGCTCGGAGTGGCACGACTCACGCAAGTGAGAGAAGGCCTCCGGAGTTCCGAGCTTCGCCGACGTTCGAAGATCAGAGACGCTGTCGCATGGGCCAAGTCGTCGAAAATTAGGTGGGCCGGCCACGTAATGCGATTCGCAGACACCCGCTGGACGAGAGCCGTCACAGACTGGATTCCGCGGGATGTCAAAAGAACATCAGGACGCCCACCAACGCGTTGGTCGGACTTCTTCGTAAAAGTCCTGAACGACCGATATGACGCTCTTCGTGTCCCTCGAGCGAGGAGGATCCATTGGACCACTCTGGCACGCGACAGGGACGAATGGAGACGCTGCTGGCGCCCGCTCAAGCAAGTCGATGATCAACGGGACGACAGGTGATACAGGTGACAGGTGATGGTTTTAAAAACATGATTATGCCACTGGCGAGCCACCCGCAGTACACCGAAATCTTCACCGCACAGCCATAGCCCGATTCACCTGCTATTCACGTGACTGGCCGCAAGGCGCTCGACGGGCGTTCGCAAGGAAGCGGAGACGCAGCGGCGGGTCGCGCTCGCCGCGCGCTCACTCTGCCCATCTCACTCGCACCGCTCGCGCGTGCCGCAACATTTCGGGGACCAGTTCACATGGGCGGAGTGACGTTCTACCCCCCCCCCGCCCTTTAAACAAAGGCGTGGCAAATGCCTGCGTCTCCACTATCTCATAAGGCAGCCACTGGACTCTCGAACAAGCCCAGGGTGTTGAGGGGTGGGCGGGTCAGGGGGACGAGGGGGTAGAACGCTCGATCCCCGTTCACATGTAATCGTGCCAACGTGCATGCGTATAGGACGCGGCGAAAGGCTCTGCCGCGAGCGAGTTAGTGGCTCAGCAGGATGCGGGGCTGCTTCACAGATACTACGCTGGATGTTCGACTCCATTCTACGCACTGTTTTTGCATTTCTTCATAACCCCTGCCTCCTTCACCAATTTGTTCCTACACATCTCCTAAACATTTATTTCATTCCAAGTTATCACTAGGGTCAGATTCGTGATCAACACCCCATGAATTCGACAGCCCTAGTCACCGTACCTGCCGTAACCTACCGTAATCGGCATAACTTTTAAAAACGGATGTTAGATTCATGATCAGCACCCCAAATAACCCCTTTGAGAGTTTTGGGCGAAAAAAATTTCGACCTCTCCTCGACTTCTGGAGTCGTAGAAGTACAATGCTTTCTCGTGACGGTTTAAATTAGTTTACTTCCTGCGCATCTCCTACACATTTATTTTACTTTAATTTCTCCAATAAGGGTTCACTTTGAGCTGAGCTTCACCCACTTTTCTCGCTTTTTGTATTATACAACGTTTTGTGTTTTTCAGCGAATGTTAAACAGTGACCTTGCAGCACGGGTTACAGCAGGTGCAGGTGGCTAGGGCTGTCGAGGTCATAATCACTTATTTTGCACAAACTTCTCCCAGGGGTTATTTGCGGTGCTCATCACGAATCTGACATTCGTTTTTGAAATTTCGACTGATTACGGTAGGTCACAGCAGGTACGGGTATCCAGCGATGTCGAGGTCATGGGGTATTAATCACGAATAGGGGTGTTGATCACGAATCCGACCCTTTTGACAATATAGAATTAAATAATAGTGAAGGAGATGTGTAGGAAGCAAATTGGTGAAGGAGGCAGCGGTTACGAAAAAATGCAATGTTAGTGCATGGTACGGGAGCCGAACATGTGGTGGGGCACCGTTGAGGCAGCCCTGCACCATGCTGAGCCACCGACTCGCTTGCCACGGAGCCTTCCCCGTGTCCCATACAACAGCGCGTGCATGCACGTGGGCACGTGCTGACGGTGCGCTACTGTACCCCGCCTTCGAGGCCCCGTAGCTTTTTTGGTTAAAGGACCCAACAAAAACGAAACATGTTTTCTACTATTTGAAGGGTGGAGATTCTCACAGCACTACCCATTTCTCCCGTTCAGACCTATGCCTGAGACCCTTCTCTGGCTAGGTATTTGTAACCGTAAAGTTACACCCGTACCGTAAAGAACTGAGCCCTTAGCTTGTGGTCGAGCAAACCAGATTTTCAGCAGAGTTCCTCTTGTTCTCGAGATCCTGAGTTTCTAGAACTTGGAAAGTTCAACAGTACTTATTCCGGCTTGTTCCGGGAACACCGTTATAGAAGAAACCGTTGTATCGCAAATTAACTTTCCTTGTAAAGTATTTTGCACTCGTTTAATCAACAACCGATCTTTCTTCTTGTGAGGGAGAACAATGTTGTTCCACACTTTCCAACAAGCCTAACATACGTTTTATAGGTTCTCATTAAAACAGGGTTATTTCTTTTGCTAAGTCCATTGAATATTTTGTAGGTTTTTACATTCGCTCTGTTACAAAACAGAGCGAATGTCAGCCTAGTAATCAGAAAATCAGAAAGATCCAGTTTATCATCTTATGAATAGCCTAGGTCTGCTATGTTATTGAGGCATTCTATTCTAAACCTATCTAAGTAGTAGATAGGAGCAGTAGTTGATTTTCCGATAGCTGCCACCTCACTGACCAATTATATTAGGTTGGCGAATAAGTTCTCGGACATTTGGGGGATGAAACATTTATTATCACAACATACGAACTAACAATATCAAATCATTTGAAGTAACCACCCTTTACATCAATTGTCTTTCGCCAACGTGCTGGCAAGTCATGGATGCCTTTTCTCCAAAACGTGGCCGGTTGTGATTCGAAAAATGTGAGCAGTGCCTCCTTGACATCCTCTCGGTTCCTAAATTGCTGGCCGTCCAAATAGCGTTGAAGGCTTGAAAACAAATGATAATCAGAAGGAGCGAGATCTGATGAGTAAGGTGGATGTGGAAGAACGGTCCATCCATAGTCCGCCAACTCAGCCGCCGTCGCTCTAGCAATATGCGGTCTAGCGTTGTCGTGTTGAAAATACACCTTCACTTGCTCTCCTCGTGTGGTTTGAAGGTGGGCCCTCAACTTCTTCAGTTGGTTGACGTAAACCTCTGCCGTCACTGTTATCCCTTCGTCCAGCAGCTCCCAGTATTCTACGCCAAGAACGCTCCACCAAATGCATAGCATCACTTTTTTCACGTGAAGGTCGGGTTTCGGAACGTCCTCTGCCTCTCCAGTTGCGTCAACCCACTGTGCACGCTGGTGATAATTAGAGTTGAGTATCCACTTCTCATCCCCGGTGACAAGGTTCTCAAGGAGCACTCTCGTTATAAACGTCCTTCAGGCGACGATACGATTCGTTGGCATTGAGGCCAGATTGATGCAGGAATAACATGACGTGCCGAATATGCGTCTCAGTTGAGATGAATTGCTCAGCCATAATAGCTGACGTTAACAACGCAGAAGTAAATGTTAAGAACAGTTTTGTAGCCTTTCCTTTCTCAATCGATCGATCATTTACGCGTTGATACATGTGAGAAATTTGGCGGGAAAATGCCCTTTCAATTCAGGAGGGATCAAATGTCCGAGAACTTATGCACCAACCTAATACATTAGATCAATACCCCTTTGAAGACACAACTGACCATCTTCCCTGTACTCACAGCAGGTCTTTAGGTCATCTGCAGACTGCGTTATATTGGAGTTTGTAAGCTTTGATGGAACATCCGCTGTGAACAAGATGAAAAGAAGGGTGACAGCATGGTTCCTTGAGGTTCCCACTTCTTACTGATCTAACTGTTGAAAGTACTCCGCTAACGTTCTTCGCGTCAGATATTCTGCTAACCATCCCTCTAAAAGCCGAGGGAAGCCAAACTTGCTTATTTTGTGGACGAGTTTCTGATCACTAACCACATCAAACACTTTAGAAGGTTGTTAGTCAGTTTAACTTTCTGTGCCAACACGAGGTTTTAGGTGGATCTTTATTTAGCACGTAAGTTTCGGTGGTTCAGTTTTTAATACCAACGAAGTTCAGAATGGCCAATCGGCGAGAGTCACCGTTCTAGGAAGCACTCAAATTTCGTCTAACGCTCTAAGTGTTTTAAGTTTGGGGCCATCATTTTCGCCTTACCAAAGCATCAACGCATCAACATTCCGTAAAGTGGTGGGAGGCTTACATAGGCTTAGAGACCTAATGCGAAACAGAAGTAGGAGCGAGGTACGCCAAGAAATTCCCTTGAATTCCAATGGACGATTACCAGCTGTGCCATTTCCACGTACGTTCTATAAAGAACCTGTTCCTGTGCCTGACGCGGATTCCAAGTTCAGAATTCTGTCGTCTGGTGTGTTGGAGGTTCTCAACCGCCACAAGCGAAACCACGATTCTAACTTGAATCGTGCTCAATGGCAAGGACTCACCAGGGAATGCCGTCAGCTTCCCATGGAACTTCGGATTGAGACCTATACCACGTGAAAGAGCTCGAGACGCTGATCACAGATATATAGACCAAATTTGCTAAATGGATCTCCTAAGCGAGTTATGGCCGGCGGAAGCAGGCATGTCATCCGTGGGTTGGGCGCGCTCAATCAGCGTTGGGCGGAGTTTTGCGCGGTAATCAGCGGCTCGGCTATTAGCGCCGTCGGCAGCAGCGGCGGCGCAGTGGTAGAGTGCTCACTTCACAGGATTGGGGTCATTGGTTCGGTTCCCGCCGCTGGCAATTTTTTTGCATTTTGTCACCTAACTTCGACGACGACCTATAATCTGATTTTTAGCACATTTTTGAAGGAACGGCTAATGGCGACTTGCATTTATGCCTATTTGAAGACGGAAACGTGTTTCAGGTAAAATGTTTTATTCATGACGTGAAGCAAGTCAGAAATTCAAATCAAAACAAAATAAAAAGTAAAAATAAAATCAAAAATCAACAAAACTTAATAAACATAATGAATAAAAAGTAAAGGCTCTAGTAAAAAGTTCCGACTCCACCGACAAGACTTCGGTCAAAAAAATTCTTTCGCTGAAACTTTGTCTAGGGGGGTTATTTGGTGTGCTGATCACGAATCTGGCATCCGTTTTTCACGATTCGGTCGGAGACCACCCATACCGTTAACAAGGGTGGTCCAGGCAGGGTCATCGATTTCGCTGAAACTCCGTCTAGGGGGGTTATTTGGGATGCTGATCACGAATCTGACATCCGTTTTTCACGATTCGGTCGGAGACCACCGACACCGTTGCTACCACTATTCGGCCAAAGTCGTGTCGGTGGAGTCGGAACTTTTAACTAGAGCCTTTACTTTTTATTCATTATGTTTATTATGTTTTGTTGATTTTTGATTTTATTTTTACTTTTTATTTTGTTTTGATTTGAATTTCTGACTTGCTTCACGTCATGAATAAAACATTTTACCTGAAACACGTTTCCATCTTCAAATAGGCATAAATGCAATTCGCCATTAGCCGTTCCTTCAAAAATGTGCTAAAAATCAGATTATAGGTCGTCGTCGAAGTTAGGTGACAAAATGCAAAAAAGTCGCCAGCGGCGGGAACCGAACCAAAGACCCCAATCCTGTGAAGTGAGCACTCTACCACTGCGCCGCCGCTGCTGCCGACGGCGCTAATAGCCGAGCCGCTGATTACCGCGCAAAACTCCGCCCAACGCTGATTGAGCGCGCCCAACACACGGATGACATGGCGGCTTCCGCCGGCCATAACTCGCTTAGGAGATCCATTTAGCAAATTTGGTCTATATATCTGTGATCAGCGTCTCGAGTTCTTTCACGTGGTATAGGTCTCAATCCGAAGTTCCATGGGAAGCTGACGGCATTCCCTGGTCAGAGAGTTACGTGAGCTCAGATCTAATGGCACGCTGCGAATCTCCGTTAGCGATAAAGGGGGAGAGTTCGTTGTTATGCCGCAAACTTTAGATCGAGCTATAACCGAAATCCATCTTAGCGATACCTCCATATATCGTCGCGTTAGTGAGAAAGACTTCAAGTCGCAGTGCAGGCGTCTTAATCGTACTTGGATAACGACTGGAATGTCTGCCGGTATCGACAAAAGGTTTCTCAGAGAGCTCAGGTTGGATAACCCGAGTTGTCCAGTTTTTTACAGCCTAGTAAAAACGCACAAGCTCTCCCAAGAGGATATGCATTCCACGTCACCGGCCACTTATAAAATAAGACCTATAATCAGTTGTGTTGGCGGACCAACCGATCAGATTTCCTGGTTCCTGAATAGCATTGTGAGCCAGTTGTTGACCAAAGTTCCTGCCCATTTGACCAACACAAGCAAATTTCTTGAAATACTACACAACTCTAACTTCGGTGAGGGCTGTGTAATAGAGTCATTTGATGTGACGTCACTTTACACCAACGTCCAAAACGATGAAGCCCTACAGGCTCTATCTGAAATGTTGGATTTGCATGTGGGGAACATAAACACCTTTGGATTGTCGAAAGCGCACATCATGATTCTAGTCAAAGAGTGTTTGCATTGCAACGTCTTCAAATGGTCAGGTTCGTATTATTCCCAAGTAAGAGGATTGGCTATGGGTCAACGATTAGCGCCGGTCCTTGCCGTATGCTTTATGAGTAGGATAGAGCAACCGGTGCTTGACCGCTCACCGCTAATGTACTGTAGATACATAGATGATTGCTGTATCGTTACATCGACACAATCCGAAATGGATGAGTGTTTCAGGTTAATGAACGAGCAATCTCAGTACATTAGACTTACCAGAGAAACTCCGAATAATGATTGGCTCGCTTATCTAAACACGCAAGTTAAGGTGTCCGGTGAGGGAATGGTTAGTGTGAAATGGTACCGAAAACCAAGCTCGAAAAACATCTTGATTCACGCAAGGTCAGCACACCCCACCGCTGTGAAGAGGGCTGTTGTCAGCAATATGTTCCGAACGGCAGTTGGTATGTGTACGGACCCCAGCGAACGTCAAGAATCTTTACGATTGGCTTCAGATATGGCCACTTCAAACGGCTATAGGGTTTCAAGTGGCCATAGAAGATCTCACGCTAACTCCCATGATAGATCCCGTGTACACAAGATGCCTCTCATCCTACCGTTCATCTCCGATAGAGTCACTGCTGAACTTCAAAGAGCTATTGTAAGGGCACAACTGCAGGACGACGTCGTCTTAGTGAACATTCCTAACGACAACATAAAGCGGCAGTTAGTTCGGAATAGACTCTACGATCAGCAGTGTCTTTCTGAAAATTGCGTTATTTGCCCGAGTGGAAGATTAGGCGATTGCTCAAAGATTGGAGCAATTTATCAGATCGAATGCTTGGCATGCAACGCCAAATACTTCGGAGAAACGGGAAGAGCTCTTGCAGTACGTGTGAAGGAACATCTATCAAGTAAACGACGTGGATTGCTAACCAGCCCACTTGGAAAGCATAGGATTGATGCGCATAACGGGAATCACTTTGAGGTGAAATGTACCATCTTGGCCGTTGTTGGAGACATTTCGGAAAGGAGAGCGTTGGAGGCATTCTGGATTTTCACAAGAAATCCAGTAATGAACAACCGGAATGAGTGTCTGTCTGTTACGAGTGACTTTCTGCCGTTTGTGTCCCATTGTGAACTGTAGAAGGACCGGTCGGCGACAGCGGTGTGCAGTATGCCCCATTCGTCCCTACTGGCTTACAGACGTGGGCGAACATCAGCCCTTGCGGTGGATCCAATTGGTGAGTTCGTTTCTCCCACTTGGTCCCTCCCTTGTGTTCGTGGGGGAACGTCCGAAATGCTAGGGTAGCCAAGGCGCTTGGTGGGGTAGAGCGCAAATGAAAACTTATGCACCACATTCAGGCCTCTGAAGACGACGAGAAGTCGAAACGTCAGGCCCTGCTAAATAAAGATCCACCTAAAACCTCGTGTTGGCACAGAAAGTTAAACTGACTAACAACTTACAATGCCGAGGTTTGAAGAAGAGAGAAGTTGGTGATTACTTTAGAAGGTGTTGTGGAAAGAATGATCACATGTTACAGTGCCAATGATAGTTGATATGGAGTGCCATTGTTGTTGATCTGTGACTACCAACTAATCAATCAGGCGGCCCTGTGGGCTCTATATAAGGCTGTCGTTCTCACACCGGTAGTTCAGTGTTCGTCTGTCTAATAAACCTGTCTACACGCCGTCAGATGTTCTACAGTGGCGATCAGGACCTGCAATCGACTCCGCGACGCCGTCAACACCAACAGGTTGGTCGTAACACCGTGAACAGCCACCCCTCCACCTTCCACGTCGTCAGAAGCCGCCCCTCCGCCATGGTTGGCAGCAATACTGTCAGTACTCCAACAGCAGAACCAACAGATGGTTTCTATGATGGAGAAGCTGCTGGAAAACAAAGCTGTTCCAACCACACCGCCTGCCATACCCCTCCCCGCACCCGACCCATACGGCGACCTCGTCAGAGACCTACCCACCTTCTGTTACGACGACGATGACGATACCACTTTCAAGGACTGGTTCAGGCGATATGGACCAGTCATCAATGATCGAGGTTCGTCGCTACCTGATGAACGCAAACGCAACCTGTTGCTGGACAAGCTCGACAGACACGCGTATAAAAC
This sequence comes from Heligmosomoides polygyrus bakeri, assembly GCA_947359475.1. NCBI lineage: Eukaryota > Metazoa > Nematoda > Chromadorea > Rhabditida > Heligmosomidae > Heligmosomoides > Heligmosomoides polygyrus. Next base: position 44,413,885 of record OX375866.1, read on the forward strand.
CTATTCCGACTACGTTCTACCACAAGAGCCACGACATATCGACCTGGCTGCTACTATGGACAAGCTGACCAAGCTATTCGGGCCGAAGCAGACGTTGATTCGACGACGTTTCGAGTTCCTGCAGTCAACATGCGAACCGTTGACTACGTCACACGTCCCCTATCGAGACTTCAGCAACAAAATAAAGAAGAAATTCGAGGATGCTTCAATGAAAGACGTCGGCGACGATTCTCTAAAATGCCTAGTATTCTTATCAGGACTAACCGACCCGTCCCACTCTGACGTCCGGCTCCTACTGCTGAATCGTCTCAATTGCTTGAAGGAAGACGATGCATCACCCTCCCTAGACGTCTTCGTAAACGACTGCGAAACCTTCGTCGCCCTCAGATCCGACAATCGCACGATGGAATCCAAAGAGGTGAATGCTACACATTACATCAAGCCAAGCGAAATGCATAGTCGGCGTCCATCTCGGAACGTGATGTTCCGCCACCGATCGAAATCACGAGAGCCACGTCAGGAACCAACTTCGACTTCTACCACCAAAAGGACACGTTTTTCTTCAAACAAGTCGAGATTCCGACAATGAAATGTTCGTTGCAACAACGCGTCATCAGCGACACAGAATGCACGCACCTTCCTGAAAGTGGAAGTAAACGGATTTTCCACTAGGCTCCAGCTGGACACTGGGTCCGACGTAAGCATGATTTCGCGTCGAATATGGAGCGAGATGGGATCCCCAACCATCAGTCGTGCTGCTGTACCGGTCAAGACAGCCGACGGATCACCAGTGCACATCATTGGACTATTCAAGGCAAACTTCACCATATTTGACCGTCACCAGAGAGTCACAACGGGACAAGGAAATGGAACAGTATCGCCAGCTTAAGGAACAATTCCACTGTCGACTAGCCACAGCCGCACTCAATGACATCCGGAACGAAACGGTTGCCTTCATAAAACGTAGTTTCGCTGAAGTATTCCTGCCTGGCCTTGGACACTGCACAAAGGCAAAAGCAAAGCTATTTCTTAGACCTGACGCCCAGCCTGTCTATCGTCAGAGGCGTCCTGTACCCTTTGCTTCCCAGTCCAGCGTCGATATGGAAATCGACAGACTTCTCGCTGAAAATGTTTTGTCGCCAGTTAACCACCCCAACTGGGCAGCTCCTGTAGTGGTCGTGAAGAAGAGCAATGGATCAATTCGTCTCTGTGCAGACTTCTCCACTGGACTCAACAACGCTTTGATGCTCCATCTGCACCCGTTGCCTACGACCGAAGAAATATTCACGAAACTCAACGGTGGTGAGCTTTTTTCTCAAATCGATCTAGCGGATGCCTATCTTCAGATCGAAGTGGAAGACGAATCGAAGGAGCTACTCACCATAAACACACATCGCGGTCTGTTCCGCTACAACCGCTTGCCGTTCGGGGTGAAGTCAGCTCCCGGAATCTTCCAACAGATTATCGACTCAATGATATCCGGGCTTCATGGAGTGGCAGCTTACCTGGACGACATCATCGTAACCGGAAGGACAACGGAAGAGCATCGTAAAAACTTGGAAGCACTATTCAAACGAATCCACGATTACGGATACCGTATTCGACTGCAGAAGTGTCATTTTATGATGCCAGAAATCAATTATCTCGGCGTCATCATCGACAAGAATGGACGTCGCCCTGACCCGGAGAAAACCAGGTCCATCACTGAAATGCCACGGCCCCACAACGTGGCACAACTCCGGTCATTCTTAGGAATAATAAACTACTACGGTACGTTCGTCAAAGAAATGCACAGTCTACGTGCCCCACTGGACGCACTGCTCAAGAAAGATGCTGAATTCAAGTGGTCACTTGAACAAGAAGAAGCCTTCAAGCGAGCCAAGGAAGTTATTGCCCTGCCTCTACTCCTCACCCACTACGATCCCAAGTTGGAAATCGTGGTAGCAGCTGATGCATCCGACTACGGCATTGGAGCAGTAATCGCACACCGGTTCAAGGACGGCACAGAAAAAGCTATATGTCGTGCTAGCCGACGTCTGAACGAATCGGAGAAAAAGTACGGCCAAATAGAAAAAGAAGGACTTGCACTGGTCTTCGCCGTACGCAAGTTCCACTGCTACCTGATGGGACGACACTTCACACTGCTGACGGACCACAAGCCACTATTGACTATTTTCGGAAGCAAGCAAGGTGTTCCGACTTACACCGCTAATCGACTTCTGCGGTGGTCGCTGATTCTGATGGGCTACGATTTCCAGATCGAGTACAGACGGACAGTGGACTTCGGTCAAGCGGATGCGTTGTCCCGACTGATCGCGAAACAATCACAGTCCACAGAGGACCTTGTCATCGCCACGGCAACAAGAGAAGCGGAAGCAACCTGTTGTTCCGTGCTCAAAATCCTACCCGTAGATATGGATAAGGTGGAGAAAGCGCACAGGATGAAATACTTCGCAAGGTGATGGACTGCGTGCGAGCGGATTCTTGGCCACCAAGGTCATCTCCTGATATAGCACGTTACGCCAGCCTTCGCCAATCACTATCTTGGACAACGATTGCCTTTTCTTTGGACCCCGAATCGTCATCCCGAAGAGTCTCCAGCGTCGAGTATTGAATCTGCTGCATGACGGACATCCCGGAATCACAAAGATGAAGATGCTCGCCAGATCTTGTGTATACTGGACTAATATCACAAAGGATATCGAAAACTGCGTGCGAGGATGTCGAAGCTGTCAAGAAGCAGCAAAGGAGCCTATAAAGGCGACTCTTTTCTCTTAGCCAATGGAAACGGAACCGTGGGCAAGAATTCACATCGACTTTGCTGGACCAGTGAACGGGAAGACGTTCCTCATCGTGGTCGATGCCTTCTCTAAATGGCCTGAAGTAATCGAAATGAAATCGACAACAATTCACCAGCTTTCCCGACTCTTCGCTCAGTTCGGGAATCCGAAAACACTAGTGTCTAACAATGAAAGTCAGTTCACCTCAAGGAAGTTTGCCGACTTCTGCGAAATCAACGGCATCGAACATGTCCGATCGCCCCCATTTCACCCTCAATCGAATGGACAGGTCGAGCGCTTCGTAGACACTTTCAAGAGGACGATGCGAAGTTGGAGAGCCCGGAAATGGACGCAGACGCACTTCAAAAATTCTTGGCAGTGTATCCGTTTGGTGTCCATCATCACCAAACGGACAATCCCCAGCCGAAAACTTTTTGCAGAGGAAGATTCGATCACCATTGTCTCTGCTGACTACACCAACAACTCGGAACACGGCGAGAAACTACCCCATGGAAGAGCAATTCAACCACCACCACGGAGCTATACCCAAAACCTTCGCTCCAGGCGAAGTAGTACGGGTGCGCGAGTACGGAAGGCACCAAAGCAAATGGACACCAGGAAGGATCGTTTCTCGTCATGGCAACGCTGTATATGATGTACTTGTGGATGGCACTATTCAGAGACGTCACACAAATCAACTGCGTCACAATATCCAGCAAGACGTCGGTGAAACAACAGCCAATTTGGACGACCTACTCATGGACATGTTCACAACTACGTCATCGCCTACGACAGCCACTACAACGGAGCAGCTGGCAGCGTCGGAATCAGGGAATGGATCGGAGCCGGAGACGACGGTGCAAGCAGAACAACGACTTCAACGCGAGCGACGACCACCATGCCGACTACAAGTGGACCCATCATTGCGATCATATACATAGGTTATCAGATGAATCAGTTGTGTTCAAGAAGGGTGACAGCATGGTTCCTTGAGGTTCCCACTTCTTACTGATCTAACTGCTGAAAGTACTCCGCTAACGTTCTTCGCGTCAGATATTCTGCTAACCATCCCTCTAAAAGCCGAGGGAAGCCAAACTTGCTTATTTTGTGGACGAGTTTCTGATCACTAACCACATCAAACACTTTAGAAGGTGTTGTGGAAAGAATGATCACATGTTACAGTGCCAATGATAGTTGATATGGAGTGCCATTGTTGTTGATCTGTGACTATCAACTAATCAATCAGGCGGCCCTGTGGGCTCTATATAAGGCTGTCGTTCTCAAACCGGTAGTTCAGTGTTCGTCTGTCTAATAAACCTGTCTACTCGCCGTCGGATCTTCTACAAGAGAGTCGAAATAAATCACGTCGTAACATTTATTATCGCCTAGCAGGCTTCATTCGTTTCGGCTTTCGAGCAGATTTGTCTCCACTGAACGCCCTTTTACGAAACCATGCTGATTCTTAGGAATGAAAAAATGAGTTAAAAGTGTGCATCATCGTCCTTTGACCGTGCTACTGAAATTTTCTGGAAGATGACCGCCCCCAAGTATCGTAGCCATTGCTAATAGGGACGGCTTCCGTGTACTGTCGATACACTGGCGACTGCTGCACCGTAACAAACCACTCTATCGACAAATATTAGGCTGACAAGAAAGTTCTGGCGGTTTTTGTGCAACCGCTTTTCGTCCGTTTATAACTGAATCAATATTCAACTTACGCAGCATTTTTATATAACATCTAATATGGAATTCTTCGCTCTACCTGATGGAACAGTTTGTGCTTCAGCTATGTTTAATAATAACGTTCCTTCGAAAAACTACAGAGATATTTCGAAAGAGCAATTTCGAACGATAATTTATTTTTCATACTGGCCAATCTGCCGCCGAAACAGCCCGGCAGATCAACCATGTGTGGGGAACGAAGGGTGTTGCAGAAAGGACCGTGCAACGGTGGTTCGAGGAATTTCGCTCCGGAGATTTCAACCTTGAAGATGCACCGGAAACGGCAAACCTACAGCAACGACGACAACTTGAAAGCCTTCGTGGAATCTAATCCATCGCAGAGTCCGTGAGATTGCGAAAGGTCTATGGCTCAGTAGAACTGCTGTTACAGATGGTTTTGTACGTCTCGGAAACTTTGGATCGAGTCATCACGTACGAAGATAAATGGGCTCTGCGTAATATCCCATCAGGCGGGTTGATGTCGTCGACCCAATAGGCACGTCCCGAAGCCGAAATCCTGGTGGTGGTCAGCGGTTGGCGGGATTCACTGCAACTTCCTGAAACCAGGCCGAACCATCACAGTAGTCCTACTGCGACGAGGTGTAGGTGTACAAAAAATTGCGTGAGCTGCAGCCTGCACTGATGAACAAAAGAGCTCCCCTTCTTCTGCACGACAACGCCCGCCCACACGTTTCGCGAATTAAACGAACTTGGGAGTTGAAGTTCTGCCTCACCCGCCATTCAGCGCACTACCCCCTTTTCAAGCATTTTCAGAACTTCCTCGCTGGTAGAACCTTCGCAAATCAGCACCACGCAGAAACGGCCTTTCTAGAATTTCTCCCATCTCAATCATCCAGTTTTTTTTTTGCCGTTAATTAATTAATTATTAATTAACGGCAAAAAATGGAATTAGCCAACTAGGATCGCGTTGGAACAGTGTGGTGAGGGAATGGCGCTTACATAGAGTAAATATGAAGAACGTTATGATCGTTTGAAGTGCACCAGTCAAAGCCGGCAGAACATTCCCGGCAACCTAATATCTACTTCGAACATCAAGATGTTTCCTTGAAGGATATCAAACCCGTGAACAAACAATGGCAGATCCACTTGCCTTGACTTCAGGCATATCAGATTGGCTGATGTTGTTGCACTGCCAGAGATGTAACAGACAGAACGCTTTGCTTGGATGCCTTCTAAGCCATGTCATCCATAATAAAGGTTACGAAAACTACCAGAACCTGCTGTGCAACCTAGTAGGAACTGCGACAAATGCGCCATATGTGTGCCCTATGAATTTAGGTAGACCGCTGTTTATAGACGGGAAGCTTCAGTTGTTCAAAAACTGCGCAACTGTGATGACCTACCGAAACTCCTCTACTCTGTCTTTAGACACGAGCTGTAACACAAGAACAAGGAGAACATTTACACGACTAAAAGATGAGTTACGATGGCACACATGGCCTTTTCTCTTGGTAGTTTTAATCACGACAACCTCAAGATCATTTGCTTACACGTCCAATAAATATAGAGTGATGTGGGTGCCGTGAATACAGGGTGTCACTAAGATAGATGAATTCAACAACTCAATTTTACAACGGTATGAAAAACAACTAGGAACATAATAAGTTGCTTTCGAGACTAATCATAGTGACAGGAACGAGGTAGCGGCTTTCTATTTTTCCTGATCGCACACTTTCAGCTTCTCCAACATAGAATTCGTCTTGCGTTCCTGAAACGAAAATCAACTGGATTACTCGGAAAACGTTTATCAGCCTACAGAAAAGGACACTGGGAAACAGGATCCAGTACCTATTCCGGTGAGTAGCGTAAGCAGTTTGGCCGGAAACTGGCTACATGCCCAGCACACGTTGTGCATCATTTAAATCAGGGCTCGATTTGCCAACCGAGAAGCAAAACGTTAAGAAAGCCGGCAATGCTTCTCGTTTAGCCGTGCACGTGCAACTTCCACTACCCTTTTTTAAGTGGTTGCATAAGAAATGGACTATTTTGCTACCTCAATTTCAGCTCGAATTTTTGAGGCTAAGAATGTTCCCTTTTCGGGCACTGTATATAGCTTCTGAAAGCGCAAAATCTCCAACTTCTTAGCATTTATAGCTTTTGTGACATAATTGCCTCTTGCCGAGTTTTTGACGTCGTTTTTACAGTATGAATAACGTGATATTCGTGTGCTCTACTTATGTGAATGGAAAAGTGGACCTAACGCCGCGGCCACAGCTCATGACATCAACGCGGCATTTGGGAAGGATTTCGATAAGGAACGCATCACTCGTCACTGGTTCGAAAGGTTTCGACTGGAGACAAATGTCTCGAAGGTGAGAAAAATGGTGTATCTTACGTCCCGGGGAGCCTGTGCAGGTATCCTACAGCGTACCATGAATACGTGAGAAAAGTTCTGAATCCTGCGGCAGAAAACTGAGTGTAAATCAGCGATACAATTCGAAGAGTTGAGTCGCGGGAGTGAAGTGAGAACTTTATACCTTGTGTGAATGCATGAGACGTGAAACGTTTGTACATGCTTTTGAATGGCAAGAAGAAATATACGTCTAATGGTTGTATTTGTGATGTTGTTCCTACCGGAATGTTCATCACTACCACTTTAGTAGGATCTACAAAAATTGATGAAATTGTTTCGTGATCCTTGAATGGCTTCCAGTTGTCGACCCAGAGCAATGTTTGGGTGCCGCTGATACCTTCTTCTCTTCTGATCCTCTTCTGATTCCGCACTGATACCATTTTCATCCTCTACCTCGATGCTCCCGCATTGTACACCTCGCAAGATGGATGCGAAACTGCTGGTCATTTTCTTCTCCTGCCTTGTAGGAACGCTTTAGCTCACTATTAGAAATTCTTACTGACTACAAAATCTACAAATTGTAGCCGGAAGGGTTCACAATTGACAGAGTTATCGCGCTCCAAACACGCCCGCGCGTGCAATTTGGCACATCAACGGCCGATGATCCCCGCGCCCTTACTCGCTCACATCAGCCAAGTTGTCGAAAATTAGGTGAGCCGGATGTCAAGAAAACACCAGGATGCCCACCAACTCGTCGGACTTCTTCGTGAAAGCTCTGAACGACCGATATGACGCTCTTCGTGTCCCTCAAGCGATGAGAATCCATTCTGGCACGCGACAAGGACGAATGGAGACGCTGCTGGCGCCCGCTCGAGCAAGTCGATGGTCAGCGGGTAACACCGTTCGATTCACCATCAAAAGCGCTATCGAATGGTACCCAACTTGGCCAAATTCGAAGATATTGATTTTCGGTGACGTCATCGGCCCTCCGCGACCACGTCCCTAATGCGAAATTTTCAAAATTTTGATATTATCATAATTGGCCGAGATTGGCACCGTTCGATAGAGCTCATCGAGCTGAACAGAACGGTATCAATGCGAGTGCCGAAAACTCAAGGACGGAAGGAGTAAGAGCGAGAGAGGCTTCACTGCTTTTTACGGCGCACTCCAGATGCAAACTGGACAGTCTTAGAGCTGAAATTCCTGAGTTGGGTGGCTAGGAATTTTCTTTAAAACTCCCCACACGCTCACTCTACAAGCTGTCGCTCGCTCTATAGATTGTCGCGGCCACTCTATTGGTTCTGCCGGGCCTATATGCATTGTTCACAGCACGCGATGCCGGCAGTTAGCTCCAAACAGTAGGCCATGCTCGTCCAAGCGCATGGCTTGGCTCCTTACATCAGCCTAACGTCCAGAAGTTGAGAACGCCGCGCCCTAAACGATTTGCATCCGGCGCGACGCGTGGCGAGTGGAAAACGGCGCTCTCCGGCGCCCTTTTGCGCCACTTTTCATCTTTGGCGCCGCTTGTGCTTGTTGGACGCAATGGTAACCAATTTTGAACTTCCGCGAAACAGTTCCGTGCTTCCTATTGAACTGTTCTTCCATTGTCTCTCGCCTTTCTCTTGCACGAGGATCTTCCGATACCTTCTCCAGCGGTATCAACAAGCTTAGCCGCGTCCGAATTTTCCTCCCCAAGAACACTTCTGCGGGAGTCTTCTCGTTCAATGCTGAATTTGGGGTCGTCCTATAGGCCTCTAGCACTACGTTCAACGTTTCATCCGTAGGTCTCTCCTCCCCTCTAAGCTTTTTGATACCTTGTTTCAGAGTATCAACAAAGCGCTCCGCCTGACAATTCGACTGCGGATGATAAGGGGGAGTTCTAATGTGCGCAATTCCTCCTCCTTCGCACATACTCTTGAACTGATCTGACACGAATTGTGTACCTTTGTCACTCACAATGGTTTGCGGTAGTCCATATCGCGCAAACTGGCTCTTCAAAACCTTCATGGTTTCTATCGCCGAGATGTTTCTCATCTCTACCATCTCTGGCCACTTAGTGAAAGCATCGACTATTGCCATGTAGTAATATCCATGCATCGGTCCAGCGAAGTCGACATGTATTCGTTCCCATACCCGAGTTGGGGTTGGCCAAGTCTCTAAAGGCAGTTTGATAGGGGACTTCGCATTCTCATGGCACTTTGAGCACTTTTTTTTAACCACGTCTTCACAATCCTTATCAACGCTCGGCCAATACACATAGCTTCTTGCCAACTTCTTCATCCTCACCCAGGATGTCCTGTGTGTAGTTCTTTCAAGACGCCTGTAGTTCCCGAAGAATTACAACTCTTTCTCCAGTCATAAGGCACTTCCCGACAACTGACAGTGTCCCCTTCGGTTGTAAAACGGAACCAGCTCGGAATTTCCTTTGGACCATCTTCCTGTTCTCACACATGACTTGACCTTTTTGAGCACTGGATTCCTTTCCGTACACGTCTCTACGTGCTCATGAGTGACAGGCCTTCCTGATGCAATCCTTCAACAACAGAGACACATCACTTTCTACAGCAGCGATCACAATGTCTTCTCCTTCATAACGATGCTTTTGCATCAATCTTGACAAGCCATCTGCTTGACCGAACTTCGCTGTGTTGACATACTCTATGTCAAAATCATATCCAAGCAAAGTTGTCGCCCATCTCATAAGTCGATTCGCTGAGTATCGCAGTATTTCTCCTTATGTCCAGTCTCCTTACACTTCTTGCAAAACCAGGGCTTCAACTTACACTGCCTCGCATAATGCTGTCCTTCACAATTCCAGCAAACCGCCGGCTTCTTTTCAACCTTATAAGTTTCCTCTACAACTTTCACGTTGCCAGCAATAGTGTCACTGTCCCTCTTCAGACTCAAGAACTTCTCACATTCCTTGTGCAACTCCTGGAGTGACACTTTCCTTCCTTCGTTGTACTCTCTGTCTAGCACTGCAATGAGCCGTTGCCTTATTTCAGCCTCCTTCTGGGATTTCAGACCGAAAATCCATAGCAAACATTTAATTCCATCAGAATCCAGCTCATGGATTTTCGCCTTCTCGCAGAATTCGTTCACTCTACCCGTGTAGGTGAGGTAGTCTTCGGAGTCACTCTTCTCCAACTTCAAACACTGGTACCTCGTGGTGAACTCTGATGTTTTGAAGTCAAACAGCTGCTTCAGTGTAAGCACTGTTTCATCAAAACCAATCTGAGACACCTCTCGTGGCAGTACATGCCTCTGGTACTTCTCAAATGTGGTTGAGTCTAACTTTTCACAAAGCAGTCTGACTCTGGCACTCTCCGGTAGTTGCCTTGCATTGTCAACCAGCACCTCCTTGTACCTTGAATACCACCTGGTAAAGCTCATCTCCGTCTCTGGATCGAATACTAATCTCTCGAGCCGATTGCTCAATGCCGACATCACGCTGGGAACGGATACTTCTTCGGGTTCCGTCTTTACTCTACTCGTCCCTATCATTTGACTCATAACCATGGCAATCATATCCTTTTGCTGCTTTTCCGCTATCTTTCTCTGCTCCTCCATGAACTCTTTAAACATTGTCATCACCAGCTGAGGATCCATGGCTTCTCTTCCAACTCCAATCACAGAACCTTTCTATCCACTCGGTTTCTCTCCAACTAGCCTCTTACAGGCTACACGCGCGCTCTCTCTTCCAGAACAACAATCAGTGTTGTTCGCAACAAGGCCACCTGGAGCTCTTCCTTCTTGAGCTCGAAACAATGTCGCACCTTCCTTTGCGACAAGTGGCTTCCTACTCCTGATCGCCACTGTTGTATACCTCTCTGCCTGGTTTACAAATCTACTGGGTCTCCTTCCTGCGACCCGTCTGCTCCGAGATCCACTTGGTGAGAGAGAGAAATGTAGAGAAGGTTTATTAAGGAAAAGATAAGGAGAACAATATCCACAACTGGGGAGCCGTGGACCCGACCTTAGCATGCCAAGGCCTCCTGCTGCCGGCCTTTTATGCAGTCCGCTTCCCGCCTCGCCTGCTCGCGATCTACTTACTTGTTAGCGGGAGACCACTCCTTGGGTGGCCATCGGCGTCCAACTTGCCGAACACGGACTCAGCCATCAGGTCAAACGTCTGGGTCACTGCCACATATCACCACTAGCTTACATAGAGTGCTTCAACTTTCCGTTCAGTAGTTACAAGCTCAACTTTTCGTAGTTACACAGCGATTTAGAAATGTGTATAATGTTAGGCTTGTCCAAAAGCAGGGCTTATTTCAAAACTGAATGCCCAATCACAGTCCCCACTTTATTAGTCGGATGAAAAGTCGCTGTAACCTCCTGAAAAAGAATGCTCCGCTTCCCCACTTGAAATCCGAAAGGCCAAGAATTTTATCAGATTGTGCAACATTTTTGAAATTCTCGCAGAATTCTGCCAGCTCTGGGTGCAATAACTTTCTCGGAAAGTGAATTTCCGAATTACTTAGATCCTCATGGTCGATTTCCTACAGCAGCAGGAAAGGCATTCTGCAGTAAGGGGTTGATTTTCTACAGCAGCAGGAATGCGTTTTCTGCTGCTGTAGGAAATCAACCCCTTACCGCAGTTGACAAAGCAAACGAGGAAGGGCTCGTTTTCCTTGCTCGAAGTAGTGTAACTCTTCCGTTACCAGGTGTCTTCTGCTCAACAGCAAGGTCATGGAATAGCCAAACGCGCTGGCTTTCGCGTTTCCAATCCTAAACTGCTGAACAACAGATGCAAGAAAACCCCACTTCTTGTCTTAAATTCCATGGTTCTGTCATTAATTTCTTCGAAAGACCGTGGTTCATGTTCAATTTCTATCGCCTGTCACAACCAGTTTCTTCGTCAAGGCACTGATCCTCTCTGGGAAGTGATCGACAACCGAGTTTCTAGGTAACCCATACATATTGATGTCACTGTGATTCCATAATCCTAGCCAAACGTAACAAATATTGCACTTCATGAAGGAAAATGGGTACTTACAAAGAACGTGCGCAAAAAAATGGAAGCCTTTGGTTGGGTTTTGCACTCTCTTCCGCTGTTGCGGAGGAGAACACAGACAGGAAAGGAATTCCAGGAAGTGCACAAATTTGACACAGGTTTGGTAGATGGACCACATTCTGATATCCCACCAAACACTCAAGAAAATCTTCCTTTCGTGAACATTGGGCTTGAGATCAGACTTAGGGCTCTCTCCCTTTTGTACCCATTGCCTTTTCTTCGGAATTTGTCACACAGAACCCGGGACTCTTCACCTGTCACAATCCGCGGAAGAAACGACTTTCTTTCTTATCTGGACAGAAGAGAAGCAGCGATGGAGAGCTGTCGACCTTTCTGAGTGTCTGACAGGGCATGTGGAATCCAAGCTCCAAATTTCCATGAAAGCCAAGATTCTTCAGATGGATTCCTACTATCCTATGAGACACTTCGAGCTTCTCTGCCAGCTGACGTGTCGTCTGCCAACTATCGGTACGAAGAAGATGGTGTAGTTCACTGTCGTCCAATCCAGTTGGCCTTCCTGACCATGCTTTGCCCTCAGTGAATAATCTCCTTTTAAAGACTTTCCGAACCACTCATAACAGGCGCGATGGGTAGTAGATCCCAAGCCATATATATGGTTAATTTGGTCTGCTGCCTGACGTGCTGTGGATTCTTTAATGAATTCATGAAGAATGCCGTGCTGAAAACGGCCATGAGGTAGATCTGGCATTGAGTTCGGAAGATTGGGTGGATAACGAATTACAAGAAGAGTCTTAACCTGTGTCCGCGTGCGAACGGTAGACAAGTGTGATAGGATTACGAAATCAGCAATCAACATTGGCTAGTGCGTTTACAAGGGGAAGGGTAAAAAAAATTTCGAAGTGTGAAGAGACTTTTTTTCCAACCTAATAGCTACGCTGACCTTGACACTCAGTTATGCGAACATACTTCAATTAAATTATCAAGCTTCCAGACATTTCAGAGTTTACCTCCAGAATGCTCTTTAACCATTCGACCAAAAAATCACTCCATTCGCAATCTATAAAACCTGCCTTCAATCATCGATGAGGATTCAAAAAGCCTCCACCTCCTCACTACTTACATGGGAGTGGGGGATTGAATAAAAGGAGTCGCTTCCACTGCGCTTTGAGGCTGTAGGCTCGAAAATGACATCCTTTCATCTGCCGTTTCACCCTCCCACTTTCTAATATGCTCTCGTCTTTTTTTGTCTACCAAAAAGCCACAGAGGACCTCAATACAAAAGAAAAAGTAATAACACAAAGTAAAAAAGAGAAAGGTATGAACAAATATACCTCTTCTTCCTTTACGAAGTCACCAAAGTCCTTCAAGACCTCTTGGTCGTCAAACGATTGATCATGGTCGTCATCAAGGCCTGAAAATAAGACACCGGTAAAACCGAGAACTTCTGATATTCAGTTTCTATTATTGACCTCAACACAAAATTCGACTTTAAAAAAGTGGCGAAACAAAGTTCTTTGCCGAATCTCGATTAAATTACTTTCTATTTCCTTTTTTAAAACCGAAATAGCGATGTACATGCGAGTCAGCGTTGCGCCATGCTCACTCCTTAATGAAGAACCTTTTGCCTCAAATTTGACACTAGTGCAGTATTCAAGATCATTTATATCCGACACAATATTTAGGATTCATCGCTCAGAACACATTAGCACATAATGCTTATAGCGACAAAAAGGTTTAAAGCGCTAGGACCAACATCGGAGTACAAAATTCTTCTTATACCTTTTTTAAACATCCCTTGCCTTACGATTACACCTGCACGCTAGCCCTAATTAACTCTGAATTCCATGAACTTCAATTTCGCGAATGACAGTTCAGCTCACATTCTGCTCTGAAGGCGAAACAAACTGTTAAGTCACCCACCATCCATTGCGCTGAACTGTGACTCGAGGAATGAGCGCTCTTCCTCGTTCAGCTCAAGTGCAACACCATCTTCACCAACAATAAGTCCACTATCGCTGCGCTGCATCGATCTTGACGAAGATGACGGATAGGCATCAGAAAAGCCTCCACCTCCACGACCATTCCCTCCCCACGAATTCTTCCGGAGTTCAACCAAACTCATGATCTGCGTCTTCACCGTTCTATAATCAGATACTTATTGAATTCGATGCATTTAACCTTCACTCTCATTAAACACACTCAAGTCACATATGTATACACTCACTCGCTGAGTTGTGGGTGACCCTTGGCGAATGCTATCAACTTCGTAAGAAGCTGGTTGACGAGCGGTTCTGTGGCACTCGAGGCATCCAGATGTCGCCCGCACAACTGAAACAAGTGAGTCATACATAAAAATTACAAATTCGATAATTTCGGCAGAGAAAAGGTAGATCACGTACCTTGACAAGCTGAACAACCGTCTTCATGAGACTGTCGCACATTTCCAGCTTGAGCAGGTCATCCAGTTGTTCAAGTAGTGCTTCGCCGACCTTGTCTATACGACCTCCATTACCCTTAAATAATAACTCAATATAAATGAGCAGCAAGCGGAAGTGGCAAACGCTTCTAACCGTAATGGTAAGAAACTGATATAGAAGCGAAGATCTCTCATCAAAAACAAAAAAAAAAAAAAAATCCCACCATCTCTATCTTCTCATATACTTCCGCAAAGAAGATACATAAATTAATTCTGTGCTCCGGATGGAACGAAATTCGCTTCCCATGGAAATCGCAAAGCAACTTTAGCACAGCATCCCGTAGCAGGGTAGGAATCTGAAAAGTGCACAATATATTAAAACCACCTGACATGGAGACCTAAACTCGCCGAAAAATTGGTTTGAAAGAATATTAATCTTTCTATAAGAGTTGGAAATGCACCACAAATTTCTGTTTTCCATCCCCCTCTAGATGACGAAAACCAGCTCCAAGCAGATGGGCATAGTTGCAAGAAAGTGTGACTACTGAAGCGAGTATACAGGACATCCATTCAAGGTTTACCGCATTGTAACACAGAATAAAGGTGTGCAAAACTATTATACAAACCAAGAATTCGTGATGAATCTCAGAAAAAGACCAAATAGCGTAGGTTTATTGGAATGTGTGAAAAAGCGTAATATCTAAAAACGAGGTTAGTTCCCAGTGAATGTACACTGTGCTTGTCGCTATGCTTGTGCGCCACGGCATGCCCCCCCCCCCCCCCCCCCCCTTGGAGACAGCCGCGAATGTGTACTGGTAGGGGCGGGGTACCAGCGCGCGCTACTTCGCAAGGCCTTGGGCAATCCGAACTCAATATAACGCGCTTATAAGGTATTTCCGCAAAAAACGAATATGATATTCGTCCTCCCCATGGCAGACTACCCTAGTTGACCTATTTTGAACAAGATTTAGTGCGGTACGCTAAGTACACTACTGCCGGTTTACGTAAAAACGGAAACTGCTAAGAAAACTAAAGTGTACAGCGACTAGATGATTGCTTTAGAGCGCGAAATTGGAGTCGGAGCACGCTTTTTCACCGTAGACGTGTCGCACTCGTGGTTCGCGTCAGCCTCCACGTGGGAACTCGATCGAAGGTATCACGCAGAAGCCGTTTGTCACACGTTCATTCCGACCCCATTGGTGGCGCTAGTCTGTCGCGGAGGAGAGCACAGAACAGACCAGTGTATGGAATCCACCCTACCATGCTCGCCTGAAGGATCGATTATATAGGCAGTCACAAGGTGATGAAAAAGTTGGCTTGAGTAGCTAGATGAAATACATCCCGGAGTTCCTTCCCTTGCTTGGTCCTGCGCTCGGAGAACACGGAACTCAACTGTACACCAATGTGAGCAGTTTTAGAGTTTCAGTATCATCAAATAGAGACATGCACAACTTCAGTGGTACTCGATGACGCTGGGGAAATCGTGATCTAATCCCAGTTTCGCGCTCCAAAAATTTATCCCATTTTCCATTTAATTCATATAGCCCTACTCTGAAAAACTTGAGCATCTGAAATTTCATCCGTCGTGAAAAGTGTTCCGTAACTTGCTATCAGACCGAAGGTTTTCAACCCTTTCAAAATGCTAGTTAGTCACGAGCAAAGTTCGGTGGCGATGTCCGTTCCTCCACGTGGTGCCACTGGAAACTGTTCTCTTTTCTCGAATACAGGCGACAGCCCCTTGTGACAGACCGGCTTACGAACAGCCCATGTTACATCATATGGTTGATGGTAATGAATGTTCCTCGAGATAATGCTACGGCGTCCGCGGGAGCCAACGCGCACTCACAATGCTCGGCGAGTGTGAATAGTATGCGAGGGTCATTGATGCGAGGAGGCGGCACCGGCGGAAACGGTGTTATTTATTTATTTGCACACGTAGGTGTGCTCTAGAAGAGCAAATGTAGTTTTTCCTTCACAATCGCATCAGTGCATAATGATAAATCCGCGCGTAACGGCCATAATATATAGAATCATCCCAGCAGTCAATAGTTTGTTGATCTTCACTTCCATTACGTGGTTTATATCGCAACAGTCGCTGCTTGTCCGGTATATTGGTTGAATATATCCCCCTATATATTAGGTTGTCCCACAAGTCCCCGCCGTTTTTTTTTTCAACGACTCATTGCGGATTACACCGGCGGTCTCTTGCATAGCGCTACACAGCCTTTGCAAGAGAATGATTTGCTCTATCGGAGCATGTATTGCATTTCTTTTTTCATCACGAATTTCGTCAATTTTTCTGTCGTTAATGCGAAAACTGAAAAAGTGAAAAAGTAGCCATTTGTGCACTTGTTCTGTCCGCTTGGGTTTGGAATTTTTTGTAGTTTTTTTATAACATTTGGAAGACAATGCTCTGCACTACAAGAATACGTGTTGGTCCTATTTGCTCACTTGTCCTTTATTGATTTTTAGGTCATCAAATTGGGATTCTGTGGTAGGTCTTCTTTGCTCAGTGTTATATGTCGTCCGAAAGAGAAGACTTGCTTTATAGGAATTCGTGTCGCGTTTACTGGCTCATGCCGATTTCTGTCGAAGATCAACAAACTCCAAAAAGAGAAAATTCATCTCACCAACAACTCCTTCTCCTTCTTCAGTCTGCCTTGCTCAGTTTTATATGAGGAGTGATGTGACATTCGAAAGTGCATGTCTCGTTCTACCAGAATATATGATTTGTTCTTCGGCCATTTAAATTTTTGCTAAATTTCAGGTCATCCAAATGGAGCAGTGCCAGGTCGACAAGGATGAGCACTTTTGGCACCTCTCTGCCTTCAACCAGGGTTCTAGTGCGGCTAAGAGACTAGAACCCTGGTTGACCTACAAACACTATTTTCTATCGCCAGTTACAATTATGTGCAAAAATCGTTGAATATGTTCGTGTGGTGAATGATGACGGACAAGCAGCCCGTCAGCAATCGTCACTTGCTGGTTCCTGATGTTCATTCATCACCCGGACTGCTTTCAACCAGGGTTCTAGATTTTTGCACTAGAACCCTGGTTGAAAGCAAAGAGAGGAAGGTACCAAAAGTGCTCATCCTTGTCGACCTGACACTGCTCCATTTCGATGACCCGAAAATTAGCAAAAATTTAAATGGCCGAAGAACAAATCAAACATTCTGGTAGAATAAGACATGCACTTTCGAGTGTCATATCACTTATCATATAAAACTGAGCAAGGCAGACTGAACAAGGAGAAGGAGTTCTTGGTGAAGATGATTTTTCTCTTTTTGGAATTTAGTTGATATTCGACAGAAATCAGCATGAGCCAATAAACGCGACACGAATTCTTATAAAGCAAGGCATTCTCTTTCGAACGACACCCTGAGCAAAAAAGGCCTACCACAGAGCAGGAGTTTCGGTCAAAGTTCGGACGTCCCAATTTGATGACCTAAAAATCAATAAAGGACAAGTGAGCAAATAGGACCAACACGTATTCTTGTAGTGCAGAGCATTGTCTTACAAATGCTATAAAAACTACAAAAAATTCCAAACCTGAGCGGAGAGAACAAGTGCGCAAAAGGCTACTTTCCCACTTTTCACTTTAGCGACCGAAAATTTGACAAAATTCAGGATGAAAAAAGAAATGCAATACATGTTCTGACAGAGCCAATCATTCTCCTTCGGATGCTATATAGCGTTATGTAAGAACGCCGGCGGAATCCGCAATGAGTCGTTGAAAAAAAAACGGCGGGGACTTATGGGACAACCTAACATTATATATATATATATATATATATACGATGAAAAATGTCGCCACGTCAGATAGATTTGTCCTGATAGTCCGAAACCAGAAACCACCACACATCCATTTAGTTCACATCCTCAATTTGAATCATTTGTAATACATTTAGTTTGCGCAACTTATTTCTGAAGTCCCTAGAATTCCTATATGAAATCAAATCCAGGGGAAGTTGATTAAGCCAACAAGCAGTTCGCATAAAGAATGAATTAAACACAATGTTTCCGATGGCACGGTTCAATTTACGGTGTTGTATTGCTAGCACAGTTGTTCTTCCACGACTTGGCTTAAGTATAAAAAATAACAATTAGTTCGGCACCGCATGACTGACAAAAAACGTAATTTCATCTACAAAACGCGAAAACCGTATCGATGCATAGTAAACCTTTAGGATAAGCAGTTACTGCGTTTCAACATCTAAGCTTCGTGTTTATATATACTCAAACAACTGTAAAGAATGACTTTTTCTTTGATTGACTTTGATTTTCTAAGCTTCTTATCAATTTTCAATTTGAAGCATAAAATAAAAGTGAATCCTCCTCATCGGTAAAGCAGAATATAAACGGTAGAAAGTGGCAACACGAATGAGGTCCTGTAAACTTTGAATCCCCCAGCAAGCTATATGACGAATGATGGGAGCGGACATCCGAGTGCTCCGTCTGCCTTCTCGGTTCTCCTTGCCGTTTGCTAGGCGTCGGAGACAAGTGTACACAACTACACGTTAAAGACGTTAAGAACCGGAAAGGGAGCACTTGGGCGGTATTTTATGAAATGAACTCAACAAGGAAAACTCCGAAATTTGTACATGCCCTCGCGCAATAGGTGGTGAAGGCGAACCATCGACCGGACGGCCATTGTGTAATAAGAAGAGGAGAAGATGGATGGGAAGAGAATGGGATTGATGTCGAGAATCTCAAAACTAAGCTCCAATTGAACCTTTAGCAAGATTGGACAAGCACTTCGTCACCTAGACAAAATGACAGGCATTCAGATGACAACGAACCAACCACGTTGTCAAGGTAGTAGCGTTCGAATGACAAGCTACCTAACAATGACGACACAGCGAAGCGAACTGAATGATACTGCGGTCCCCTAAAGAAGGTCTAGTCGCAAGCGTTCACTCTCAAATAGGAACGCAAATACACCACTAAGGCACTTCCATAGCCTTTCGCCACATTCCGTCCTTCCTACGAAATAACAGACAGGCAAATTATTCAACAAGGTCTATCGGATGTTTTCGAACAAATCAAAGAATTCAAGGTATTAAACAGAACTACCTCTGTACACAGGAAGTTCAACAGCCGAGCAAGTGTGTGCTGTGGATTATTGCCAGACAACGGACGTGGGGCTACCGATACAGCCTAAAGCACACAAATCGATACGCATCATACTGGGGAGGGGGAGTACAAGCAAAACCAACCATTTCGAAAATCATATGCACAGCCACCACTCGAGTTGGTGCTGACATCCGCTTTTCGGTCATCCTGTCTCTTATCGCCCCAGCCCAGGAATCAAAATCGTCGGTGTCGCTCAAAATCTGCTCCAAACCGACTTGGATCTGGAAAGAAGATTAATATTTAGTTCA
The DNA here is from genome assembly GCA_947359475.1 of Heligmosomoides polygyrus bakeri. Classification (NCBI taxonomy): domain Eukaryota; kingdom Metazoa; phylum Nematoda; class Chromadorea; order Rhabditida; family Heligmosomidae; genus Heligmosomoides; species Heligmosomoides polygyrus. The sequence goes on from OX375866.1 coordinate 44,433,476, forward strand.
AGAAGACATAAACAATTGCACTCACTTCTTGAAGAGACACCAAATTATCACTGGTAACCATGTCATGGTGCAACTCCTGTGAAGGAATATACCTGAATTAATAAATGAATCGAAGCCTGGTAAACTTTCAGGACGAAGCTCTGTGGTCGGTTCACGAACTCACTCTTCTAACACTCCTCCATTTGGGAACTGATTGTACATAGCTTCATAGGCGCGAACATCGGCATCGTCACCGGAGTAGAACGACATGGCGGGCCCGGACTGCTAAAACTGAATGATTAGCCATGGACACAATTACAGCCGACATTGACTACACACGCCAAACGTAACAATGGAATTCGGCATTCATGGATCCCATCGAAGCCGGTCACATGTCGCTCCACCTGTCAACCACTACATGGATTAGAACTGTGTTTGGCGCGCAACATAAATGGATGGCTCTTGGCTACGTGCTATTCGGTTTCACTTGCTGGATATATCATCCAAAACGAGAAAATGAGCTGGCATAAGATGAGTTGGCCGCCGGCACAGGATACGATGTTAACGCGATCTTGTTTAATCCTAGGAATTTCTCATAGTTTACTGGTTTTACAGAGACGAAGCAGAGAGGAATTATAATAGAAGGTTACCAAAAAAATTGTTTCCTCACTCCCTTAAATCGAACGTTTGTATTGGGATCCTCAGCGGCTCTTTGGTCAAGAAGAAGAAGAGCATGTATTAGAGTGTGTGATATTGGAGTAGAATGGAACAGCAGATGTTATAAAAGAGCAGATAACAATTGAGGCACTGCTAGAAAAGCGAAATAAACACAGTGCGGCCTGAACAGGATAAGAAATTGAAAGAAGGGTTCTCCAGTAGACGAGTTCGGCATGTCGTCCTTGTAAAACTCTTGGATTTCATTTGAGCCGCCGTTGTTAAACAGACAAAAAGTGCAATTTCCCACGCTACACGTTCTCCCTCTCTCCCTCCCTTCTCCTGGCGCCCAGATATGCGGTGTCCCCTAAGCAGGTGTAGTTTAGTGTCGTCCAATTCACTTGGCCTTCCTGACCTTGCTTTGTCTTCGAGTGAATAATCTCCTTTCAAAAACATTCCGAACCATTCCTAACAAGTGCGATGAGTAAAAGATCCTAAGCCATACATATCGTTAATTTGGTCTGCTGCCTGACGTGCTGTAGATCTTTTAATCAATTCATGAAGAATAACGTGCCGAAGATGGCCATGAGGTCGATCTGGCTTTGAGTTCGGAAGATTGGGTACATAACGAAACACAAGAAGGGTCTTGACCTATGCCCGCTTGCGAACGGTAGACAAGAGTGATAGTGTTACGAAATCAGCAATCAATATTGGCTAGTGCGTTTACAAGGAGAAAGGTAAAAAAATCGAATTTCGCAATGAAGAGACTTTTTTCCAACCTAATATATCTTTGCCTGAATAAAAGTTTGATATTTGCAAAATCTCATTCTTGAAAACTCAATACTGGTTCGGAAGTATTCTACGATAAAAAAAATTAACTATAGATCATTGGAACTGCACGGGAATGTTCGAACGACGCAGAGCATTGAATTGGCTTCACGCGCTACTACTTGGGACAGCCATCAACGAATCGTTCCTCTGCGGAGGAGAAGCGAAGGAAAATTGCTTCAGCAGCGCTCAGTGCACTCAGCTGCCTACACATGTTTATAAGCACTCGTAGTCCTTTTCTAGTGCTGGAACTCAGAACGGATAAGAATATACAAAAGCACTGCTTTTCACTTGAGAAAAATTGGTGCCAAGTGTGAGAGTGATTAATACAGCCGAAATGGTGCGGCCGAACAGGTGATGTAGGACTTAAGGTAGCGATTAAATGGCAACTTGGAGTCAGTGAGAAGCAACCTCCTTCGAACAGAAGCTTTGTGACTGGGACGAATAAAGTGGGTGGAAGGGATATGCGATGGGTTCAAACCGGCCTTCGACTGGAACTAGAGCTGGTTTCACATGGACCCCAACTGTACAACTGGGCTGCACGCAACAAGCAATTTACCCGTTGGGAACTACACCAACAGGCACAGCTGACTACATGGTTGACGACACAATTAGCCGCATTTTAATTTTTATTACGAAGACCAACAAAAAATAGAGCAGAATTACTCCAAGGTCCCGTTGTTTTGAAGTCGAGTACAGTGAGAAGATTCCATGCAACAAAAAAAAGAATGAAAGGGTCAACGTGAGTGCGCGCCTTCCCTGCTCGCAATGCGTTCAGCCTCACAGCGGACGTGAAAAATTGGTGGCGAACATTGAGTGGCCGAACGAGTGAGCGGAACAGGGTATTTGCGATCGGACGACTCGATTCATGACGATCGATAGCAGCGAGTTCGTCCGACGCTTTGTTGAAACGACGATGCTATACAAACGAGATCGCGCGGACTCCATGAGAACGCTGCCTGGGCCACAAGCAAATGCTCAGCACCGATGAGCATGATGTAAGAGGACTGGGACAAGAAAGTTTTAAATTCTGCGCAAATCCCAGTGACGACAATCGAAACGCAACGCCACCGCAGTCTGTTCACACAAATATACGACGCAGCCAACTGCTGTTGGAATTAACAATCCCATTGTTCTCTTCACTATAGCTTCTCTGCAGGCGGACTAATGTTGGCGTTTTTTTTTCATAAAGCACAACGTTTCCAACCATAAGATGACATCGTTCGACTAACTTTCAACACTTACATTTGTTGCTGTTCCTAGTTTTATTCTGAAATAATGCAAACACTGCGAAACAAAACAATGTTAAGTGGCTTTGGAGCACATTCAGGCTGTTATCAAAAAGCTTTTCAATTTCGCCACCAATGATATAAATCTGTGCTGGCAAGAATAAAGCGCTGACTCGTTCATTGGCTGGCCACCGTAGCTCACTGTGTAGTTCAAACACGAACTAAAATCACCCCGCGACCTCCCGTGGAGGTAGAATGCATAGCGCATCCAAAGAGGGATCGAGTAACGCCGTCCTTTACCATTTTTCCTTTAACAAATGGCGCGGCCATGCAGCCGGCCTGCGCCGCTCTCGACCCTCCCCATCGGAGATCCGAGCAGCTTCAACGGGCTTCGAGGAGCGCATCTGGTGCGTGCACTGCCGGCCAGCGCCTGGAGGACACGTCGCGACACGTGCTGGCGAAGTGGGTCACGTCTTGGAGGACCACGCAAGCCCAGCCAGGTGTGCCCGCACCGAAGCGGTCGGTCGTCCGCCCTCACCTCCAGCTCGCCCGCCGGGTCCGCTCCATACAGTCTGCCCCATTGATCTGGGCCGCGACGGCTGCAGCCACTGAATCCGACGAATTCCACTGCTCGTTTTCGCTTCATCTGCTTGTCTGCACCGTTTCTCAAGAAATGCATAGCATTCTGGAGAGTTTGCTCCACATTGCAGTTACTTGGCTTCTAAATAGTTCACCGAGCTCGATTTTCTAATCGAAACAGCATTCAGAGAGCGTTGGTTCTAGAAAGTGCTCTGCAATAAACTCATCAAATGCAAGTCCATAGCGGGGTTCACCATATATCACTCCCATAACTTAGCGGTATTGTAGTTGCATCAAGCCCGTATGTCCTTCTACAGCTACATATATAACGTATACGCAAGTGCGTCTGATGTTTTTCTTGTAAACGCTTTCGCACGAAATCTGAAGGAAAACTGAGGTGGACCCCATTCTCTCTCTAGGCCTTCGTGCACCATCCGCTACAATATATCAGCACAGGAAAAAGTGCCGCTATAGCAGCGAGATAACCTAACTCATATTCTTTCATCATATAATGGTAACAGAAAGAAACAAAGACTAAGAAAAAGACCTGGGAAAATTAAGACGCCAGTGAAATCAGAAATTGTCGAAATTTTCTGATTATCTTTGAGAATGTCACTGCGCTACCTGGAGGCCACATTCTTGGCTAACCACAGCAGAGTAACCCCGTGGTTCCCCTTAATAACGCGAAGGACTGCAACGGAAAGCGGCAATAATGAGACTTCTGCACTCATGGCCGAAGAGTAAGTGTAAGCTCCACCTTCTGGCGGCGCTGTGAGCTCTTACGGGAAGTACGCTTGTTCCTGATTCGCTAAAGATGAGACACCATGGTACTATTCAATCGAACAGCATCGAAAGAGGTGCAAGTCCCGAAAGGTGGAGTGGAGGATGTTAAAGGAGTAGAGCGCGGGGTAACCACCCTCTACTCCTTTAACGATCGATATGGGAGCATATCATTCGGCTTCGCTCGGGGTGAGCGATGGCACAGCATAGGCCTTACAAGGTTTGGACAAATTGTCTGGTTGGTGATACTGCGCCGTACGCCATAGTCTGCGTTTTTGAGAATAACTACGGGCAATTGCTAGAATTATCAGCCGATCACTGTATTATTGGAACACAACTACAGGAGTACGGATGGGTGTCGTGCAGCACCATTTGGATTGGGAAGATGTGTCAAAAACAATGCGGCGAACATCCATATTCGAAAAACGTATCACATATGTCGCACAATCAGCACGGATTTCGAGGGGGAGTGTCACAGGCCCCACGCAGCGCTCGAATTCGGTGCCACAGATGTCGAGCAAGAGGCTTCCGATTCAGAAAACAATTCGCAGACATCGTTGGGCGAGGATCCATATTCACAAGACGTGTCAGAGACATCGTGCATGGAGCGTTCGGATTCAGAAGAGATGCAACAGAGTTCAACCAATATCTATATTAAAAGTGGGAACGCGTCCATGTGTATGTATAGATGATATAAGGAGAGATTTACCACTACAGGAATAAATCAATTGGGTTTCCCACCGGACAGCAAGCAGTATCAATCAATATCGATAGATTTTCCCTATTTTTCCGCAGATTATGTTACTTCGTAGTGAGAACAGCACTATCCTATGTAACAAATGAGGGGGATGTGTGTATGTGTATGTATGTGTGTTTGTGTGTGGTGTGTGTTTGTCTACACATGGAGACTGGAGCGCATTTTGAAATGTAAATTTTATGAATGCGTAGAGAGTGGACAAGCTTCACACGAATCTTTCTGAAAACCCTACCCTTCCATATCCTACATCCAATTCTGTATGACATTTCATGCAGCCTTTTTACCGTAATAACGAGAATGAAGAAGAAAAAGGCTCGCTGCGGCCAAATTGTTGCAGTTCTAGACTTTGGAGTGAAGCCCCTAACCAGAAGTATAGCGGTCGGCAGGCTGCTGAACATCTGGTCTTACTGCATTTTCAAAACCTTCTGAATAGCGACTCTTGCAGAACTAGAAACCATTCCACTGTGTAGCGTCGTATAAAACTTGTGAAACTTACGCTTGCTTGTGCATAGCCTCTCGGAATAAAAGCCGCCGCATTAGGATTAAGAGAGAAACCGGAGATTTGCTGGGGACAGTGTTGCATTTGCATGTGACCTGGAAATATCCGTTGGGTGTCCTAAAGATCGAATGTAGTCATGCAATCAGCATATACGTACCAGAGTGGTTTGAAGCATGGCCGCCTCTTCCTCCATAGTGCTGCATGGGTACACCAAACTGATTGTGGTTGAAATAGTCTGGCGGCGGTTGTTGATAGCCGTTGTAGCTCCATTCTGCAAAAGGGCTGCTGCACCTTCGTTAGCGACTCATTCTCTTACACTAACAAAATAATTTATGAGACAACGGCCACACACTACGCGAGCGTTCTCACATTTGAATTACTAATCATGCGAGAGAAATATACGACCAACTTTTTGTCGGCCATCAAAGTCTTAAAAGTGGAGCAGTGCAAATCCTACAACAGTGGGAGGAAGTTCATAGTTAGCAGCGAAACTATTCCTGCTTTGCGCACAATCAGGAAGTACTTTCGACAGCCGTAGTCCCTCTCCAATACTCCATTGGAACATTTTATTCCAACACACAGCTTTTCTTCTCATTCTTTTCAAACCAGCAGCTGTATGGGGGCGATACTACAAATTACGTTTCCGAGGTCGTTGAAATATAAACACAAAAATCTTGAAATCGGGAAGAGGGAACCTTCTACAACACAGTTATCGCTCGATTCGTTACATTTTCCTTTCTATTGGGAGCAGGCAAGGTCTCGGGGGTAGCGCAGTCGGAGGAAGCACATGGAATCGAGATTCTTCGCTGTTGTTTCCCTGTAGAACCAACCAAGATTTCCATCCGCCGGGTCGGTGAATTCGTACTAAACTTGACCGGGAAGGATAATACTGACCTATCCATCGATTGGCCACCGCAAGCCACTGTGTACGAACAATTGCTTCTTCAGCGTCCTGTAGATGTAGAATGCATGGCCCAAAAAAGATTAACTAGTCCTTTATTCTTTAGTCAAGGTCGATAAAAAGACGTCCAAGCAAGACCTTCAATTATGACCTATAGTCTAACCTTTTCTTCAAATTCTTCGTGGTTTCAGCACGTTTCTCCGAGTTGTTTTCACATTAAATTCTACCTTTCTGTTTGAGCAATTCAAGGCGTTAAGACAGGACTGGATCTGCCTATGCTACTTAACTTATATTGTAACTCTCATTTGGATATGTTGTGCCAATCACTAAAAGTACCAAATTCCTACTATATTATCTCCATAATGCGCAAAGCAGCAATCTCTCCTGTGCATTCAGAGGCGATGCAAGGATTGTTAGCTAGATCACCATCTCTTTCATGCCTAACAGAAAAACCTCTGAAGTTTCGAGTATTCAGGAATCTGATAATAGAGGAATTTGTTGCGTTGGCTAGTTCATTTAAACGAGTTTCGCTAAAGATCACAGTTTGTTTTCCACACGGCAAGGCATGAACAAGTGCAATATACGAACGTGTACAGTGTTTTAATTTCTATGCCACCTACTACAACATGGTACCCACATGACATCCAGTGCTGTCAGTCAGTCCAGCAGAGGTCCAAAGGTGATATGGTACAGTTTGCTGTCTCGATTCTATAGATGAAGGATAAAGGACAGCGTTAATCAATCCTTCCTCGAGATGCGCCAAGCGTTCTACTTTTACGGGATACCATAGAGGAAATTTGGATGAGTGTATGTCCTAGCACTGGCTTGCGGTGGCCAGCCGGTGGACAAGGATGGGAGCACTGGTTGGGCTACACGTATCCGACTTTAGGCGTCACTACCCAAGTTTGAGATTTACGACGCACACTGGCCAAGAAGGAATGAGCTCTAACAGCAATTCAGGTAAACCTACGTTTATACACTCAAAAGAGCTTCCCACCACCCTCCTTAGGAGCTCCGTGAATTCCCTTATGCATTTGCCTTTATTTTCTTATGAGAGTAGGAACGAAGCAGACGGACAGAATTTACTTTTATCTTTAATTTTCTTTGTTGATCTAGTAATAACTGATCCAATCTTCACCTACTACAGGCATCCTGAAGCAACGTTTACCTCACAGTCTCCCAAACCAGGTTTAAAACCTCTCATTCAGATCCGTCTATTTTAAACGAAGACCTGAAGAGAAGCTGGTGTAACTCTGACGAGAATAGGTGAACTTCCTTCTTAGCCTCTCTAGAGTTACACTAGGATGCTCACCTTTAAAAGCAGGCTCAGTATGAGGAGCACGGTTCGGTTGGTAGTTCCATCTATCGCCCATTGTACACGATCTGAAACAGGGGCAACTGGACTTGATTATCGCAACTTCTCTACGAAACAACAAGCAATGGAACATCTAGAGAGAATGACATATTCATGAGCGTTAAAGTAGGTGAGATACTTCAAAACCAGGAAGAAAATGATTTTAATTTGCTCTTGGTCTTCCTTTTTTTGTCGCGCTCACATGCAGTGCTTGGGAATTAGGTATAGGGCGGTGGTAAGACATAACCAAAGTTCTCATGAAGTAGCAGGCACTGCCGGCTTTGAAAACAATAACCGTGGAATGTCTTCTTTATACCATCCGGCAAACAGTGCCCAGAAACGTTTAAAACGAAATATGCACACATTACAACTGTATAGCACCTAGTTTTTTGCGAACAAAGCATAGCTGGCATTTATCGTGAAGACACAGGGTAGATCCGTTGTAGACGTGCTCCCAAGACCGTTCTTCGAAATACAATAACCGGTATCGGAAATAGGAACGAACCCCGCATTTAAACGTGGACAAGTACTGGATTTAATCCAAAGAAACGCGGTCCGAAAATGTAACAGGTTGAACCAATTTCTTTCTTAAAATATGTGCACCAACACCATGGGCGACGCCGACAGCGACGTGCACCTTCACAGCAGATAAGGAGGGCAACCGGTTCTGCAGAAGTGATAGCTAGATTTTGTCTCTACTAGATTACACTTCCTTCATTGGCAAGAAGTTCCAGCAGCCACCATTTGGAGGGAAATCTCAAACCACGCTTCACACTAACTCTGGGCTGCACACTCTCCCCTAACGAAAACCGAAACGTCCTAGTCACAGTTAGCTATGGTCGGCAAACATATTCTGTTCTGGACACTTGGAACACACCACGTAGTAAAAGAAAACATCGAGGCTGAAGAAATCGATCAGCTCGACGTTAGGAAATAAGGAAAGTCACAGGTTTCTCCTTGGGCCAGAATGCCGCATTGGAGCACTCTTTCTCATGTACTTGAACCGTCTAAGGACACGGGTCAACCAGACGAGCGGAAAGGCGAGAGCGCAGAGAACAGACACTCCGGCTCCGATCCGACGGCTGCCGACCGAGTGAGCTGACTCAGCGCGCGGGTGAGAGTACCCTCTCGTCGCCTGCTTCTCCATAACCGCTAGTGGTCGCGAAGGCGCGCAGTGCAAGAAGACTGAGTTTCAAGGAGGAGAATTGCAACTTTCGTAGCTTACAGACTTCCTAGAGGTCACAAAACAGTCGTCTGGAAGCTGCTACGTTTTGGGTGGCACGACAGACATCAATTAGTGAAGGTACACAGGTCTGGCAAAACTGGATTTGTAAAAAGAAATTGGTGGAGACCACATTTGGGTCCTGCTTACATAATGGCAAGGTTTTCCAGGAAGCACATGCAAGTGGAAGACAGGAAGCAACAAACTTAAGTGGATCGCCCCCATGATGTTCTATTATTCGCCTTCCTTGGGCAGAATATTTGCGTTTATGAACAGATGACAATCCTTAAGCCCGATCTCTGATCCTTAAGCTTTCTGGTAGCTTTAGGTCTGTTTCCTTTTACAGACGATAGTGATAGAATATACTCATTTGCATACAGCAGGAAGCAATGAATCTTAGGATAAAGCTTTTGAACAAGGCCCTCGCTTTGAGATAAAAAACCAATCTCTGTTCACACAGCACTGCAGTAACTGATCTCCGAAGCGTTCCGAAGCCAGGTTCCGAGAAGTTGCGGACTTGAAATCCCATTGGTCTACACAAGAAAAACGATATAGCCTATTCCAAGCCGCTCAGTACTTTGCGTGTAACTTTGCGCAACCAAACAAGCACACTACTGTGACGTTCTGGCAACTATACGGCGGAAATGGTTGCGAGTGCTATTACCAATGTCCTTGGCGTGACATTCTTTAAAAAAAAGTCGAAAAGGTAAGGCAAGACTATCCCATCGCATCAACGTTTCTAATAAGAGAGGTCGCCTAACCGACATCCTTCGTATGCGAAATAATGGTTAATGAAGGCAGTCCTCGAGCTGCCCTATCTCGCCTGCGATCCGTTGTCTGGACTCTAGCGCAACGGTGGAGAGATGCAGCGGCAGGAGAGCGGGATCTCTAATCGAGAGGGCGCCGACGGCACGACGAAACCGCCGAAACATGAGTCATGGTTGACCCGTACCCTGTAACCTACTTGAACACGCTTCCCTACGAACAGAGCACAGAGGGGGGGGGGGGGGGGGGGGGAGGGGTGGATGGAGCATGGGGGTACCAGAGACTTTCGAAAGGCTAGAAAGCGAGCGCAGGGAAACATTGTGAAGAGGTTGGGAGAGGGATGCGTCTACTGAATGTAAATGTACTCTGTGTAGTCTCTTGGCCCTTCTCAAAAAGGGTGGGTCCTTGTTTTTCCAGGAGAAAAACAAGAAGCGTGGATCATTCTTGCCAATTTCGGTTCTACGAATTGGGGAACGGTGGCAGTCTAGCACGAAAGCTATGTGGGACCGAAACATGCTGTCAAACGGGGGTGGTTGTGGTGTGAATTTCCTGTTGCTGATGGCGAATTGAAGATATAGCAGTCGTACGCATTATTGAAGGGGAAATAAAAAGGTCTGTGAAGCTATGTTATCGGTAGTTGGACCTACTAAAACTGTTATAGAATATCGAAGAGGCTAGGTAAGTCGTTACAGCATAAGGTGAGCGTGACTGGACACGTTCGCTGTTTCACGGTGTTGTTTGCAAACTTTTTACTCAATGAAGGGGAAGTGCTGCGGTGAATGGGTTGTGATATGCTTTACTTCCTATATATGGCATACTAACAGGACGCTTTCCACTACTACGACCCTTTTGAAGGCTCACCAAGCCGCCTGTTTCCTCCTGCTCAGATGCGGTACTACATGGGTTGTTCAACATATTGACTTCGAGACACACAGGGTACACACAAGTGGGACATTCGGAGCTCCGTTGAGAAGAATGCGGCATCAGAAACCCATCCATTCCTCATGAACATCTTCTTCGTCATATTCTGCTGAAGTCAAATGCTTCTTCAATTGAAATCGGCCAGCATTAGCTCCGCTTCGCTAAACTCTATGCTATGAACACAATGTCACTGGCGAAGCGAAGTTGGTGCAGCTGCCGGATTTTCACTCCCATGTCTTCCCATCCTAGATCGCGCATAACGTTTTCGAGGCCGGCGCATAAAACCTTCAGTAACCCTTGTCAAGCCCCTCTGCCGCGCCGCGGGTGAGTCCGCTGCACCTGTGGTAGGACTCATGCGGCCCTCAACCCGAGGCACAATCAGAGTCGAGGACTTACCCATGCACGCTAGCACTTACATTGTCCGCCACGTTAGGTTAGGTCCTCGTTATCGTCGTCGTCGACGATCCTAACCCCGTCATGTTATCGCCCCGCCCGTTACAGGGTGCGGAGCGATAACCTGACTGTAGATAGTGTGCTCCGCTCCTGCTCACGAGAGCCCCAACTCGGCTCCTTTCTCCTCTCCCCGTGCTCCTTCCCCTTCTACCTTCTCCCCCTCACTATAGCCGCTGCTAGGCTATCGCTCTCCTATATATCTCTCGTACCACTTATCATATTGCCTGCGGTAATAAACGTAGTATACCAGTTACTCTGCCTGCTAGTTCTCTTCCTCAAAAAGCCACTGAACCACCTCTTCTGGGACACTAAGTCCTAACCGCCTCTATCACCCTCTACATTTTGGTGCATCGGCCTAACAAGCCTAAGTCTCCCGTACCAAAGTGTGACAGCTTTGGGACCTGGAGCATAAAGTCGATCGCAGATAAGATCGCATTCTCTGATTCAAGAGAATAAGTTGTCTCGTATTCATTACCTAGACGCAAACCATTCCATTACGGAACAAATCTCCCGTACGCAGTACCTGGAGTAAAAGCCCTCTCGTATTCATTACCTAGAGGCAAAGATTCCATAAAGGAATAGAATCTCCCGTACAAAGTACTTGGAGTAATTTCTCTTAAATTTGAAAAAAGTAGAAGTCGCAAAAAATGGCGCTTTACTTCCACAAAGCACCCATTATGCTGTGCTCAAAAACGCTTAATGAGCTAGTAGCACTCTATAAGGGTTACTTATCAGTCGTGGAATACCCAACGGTTGATGAAGAGAATTATGAAAAATTTCGTTCAAGAATAGCACTTCTGCTGAGTGCATTAAGACAAGTTAGAGAAGGCAGACAAAATCTGCAAAACTTATGCAACGAAATAAGAGATGAGTATATAAGTTGTAAGAACAAATCCGAGAAAAAAGATTTAATGGCAGAAATTGAACAAATAGAGCTCGAATCCAAGGCCCAGATAGCCACTGCTGAAGCTAGTGAGCTAGTTTTCAAGTTAACAGCTAGATATGATGAGTCACGAAGCGCTCAAGAGGGGATGGCCATCAAACTCGGCTACATTTTGCACAAAAATAATGAAAATAATCTCAACTTACAGGGTGCTCATGAAGCAGATAATGAGGAACCCCATGCTAGCACTAGCAATCCTGAGCCGCATGCAAACACCATGCCAATAACTGCGCAAATTCACACCGAGCAAAGGATGTTTCGCTCTATAAATCCTCCACAAGCATCTTTGCCTAAATTCTGTGGCGAACCTGAAGAATTTGCAGAATACTGGGCAATTTTCGAAACCATGGTGCACAAAAGCGATAGGCTTGATGTTGTGGAGAAACTAATTCTCCTCAGAGAAAGCCTAGAGGGTAGGGAGAGAAACTGTATCCTAGGGATTCAACCATTACCAGAAAATTATACCTGATGATTAAGACTCTTAAGGAAACATATTGTGACTATTCCGCAAATAGGTATCAGATAGTCCATAAGCTGTTAAATATGAAGCCAGCAAGTGATTTTGCTGATAGTTGTTTATCCTCATTTCAAGAAATTCAAGTTCTACTTAACCGCATGGTTTCAGCTGGTTATGATGTTCGTAATACCTGTGATCCCATGTGGTCAGAAACTATTTTAGCAAAGTTTCCGCGAGATGTTATCAAGCCAGTGTTGATACTTGGCCAAAATCAGCACAGTCAAACTATAGAAAACCTTATGGGTCACCTCAAGAAAGAGATAACGGCCAAGGCTTATGTCGAAAATAGAATCGGTCACAAAACAAACAGCAGCGCCTTTCTACAGAAAAGAGAACATATCAATGCGCGACCTCATAGCAACGAAACTTGTTTGTTTTGTCAAAGTGATAGCCACTCGTTCTCGGCATGTAGGACATGTAGCGATAAAACCTGTCGAAAAATTCTGAGGGAACAGAATATATGTTGGAAATGTTTCTCAGATAATCACAACAGCTTTGCATGCCAACAGTTAGAGTGCATGCAGTGCGGGCAACAGCACCACGTATCCTTGTGCTCAAAATGGGATTCCGGACCTTCAGTAAATCCTGAAAGTTGGGAATATAGGAAAGTCGTCAGGAAAGTCGCAATGCAAATGCGACCTATCCTTATAATGCCAAAACGTACACGGAAGTTCAGCAATTTCCAGTGGTACAAAATGGAAACACCACTTCACAGCTGGTCCTAATAACAGCTGTGGGTAACATTTGGAACCACAGAAAGGAGGGGTATTGGAGGATACACTGAGAGATTCCGAAGTCACATTGTAAGCGTCAAATTAGGGACGGTGTTTGGTGAGGAGTTAGATCTGCAATTTCGAACTAGACCTGTAATAACTAAAGGTTTTTCAAGCGTAAGTCTTGTAACTTCAGACATGGAGTTTCTGAAGGCGAACAATGTATGTCTCGCCAATTCAAAAATACGCGGCGAGCATCAGATTCCCCATATCCTAGTCGGTCTGGACTATTTTCACGAATTGGTGACCAGCCCCACATCTGGGATGAAAACTCCAACAGGCTTACAAATTGCAAGCACTATTTTTGGACCCTCACTATATGGTAAGGGAACAATACCACTAAATATGCCGAACAGTAGCGTATGTCATGAAATGACAGGAATATTTGAATGTGGTGAAAATAAGGTTGTTCCAAATTTTTAAAGGTTGAACAGCTGGAAACACCTAGCCAGAAACACAAAACCTTCAGAAAAACTGAAGAATTTTCGGGAAAATACCCTAAAAATTCGGCATCTGAAAACTGCCTATATCAGATTCAGATTCTTTAAACAAAAACGTTCCTAGATTTAGGAACTATCCTTCAACCATTCTCCAATTGCAATCGAAACGAAAGCAACAAATTACTCAGCTTTCAGAACAGCAACAACCTTATGCCAAAAAAGGCAAGGCTGATCTGTTAGAGGGTGATCCAGCACTATTAAGAAGGTGGCGTAGCGACCCTACCCCAAAAATAATGAAATCGCAGCAGAACATTGTAGTGTTTTCAAAACATTTGACGCCGATCGAAAAATCGGTTGATAAGCCGATTAACCGAAAGTTGCGAGTAGATAACAAGTTTAGAGATAGCAATCAAATGCTGTCCTATGCAACACCCAAATCATGCTGTCCTATGCAACACCCAAATCTTTACCTAGCTGGCCCCGAAGCGAGTGTGATCTCCAAAGAAGAGAAGCCCATTGTTTACCTTGGATTATTGGAGCGAAATATCAGGAAGTAATAGAGAATTTTTGTAAAAGACCTTCACACGGCCAGATTGTCCATCTGGAGGCTAAGTAAGCAATAAATGGGTTGTGAGATTATAAATATAAATAGCCATAAATGAAGCCATTGATCTCGTCAACTCGCTAGGTGACTTGCAATAAAAGGCGGGTGCTCTCATGCGACCTATATCATGGGCCCTACGGCTTGGCCTACATGATAGTGGTCACACTCATTGCTGACCCTCACTTCATCCGCAGGCAACAGCTAATCAAAAGGCGGTCAACATCAATGAGAACAACTGACGTAGCCTTTTTGAGGTGTGAAATGTGGAATTTGTGGTTTCGATCGCAGATTCCCGTTTTGCACCAAAAAATGGTCGTCATTTCCCCATCACCGTTCCTGCCGAAGCTCTTCATCCCCTATTCGACCGGACACGACTTCTACTCTGGATCATTATTTCAACGTCGACTGCAACACTCAAACCACTACTAACTATGGGCAACATCATCACCTTCGAAGATTCCAACGCCGAGGGCATCGAGCTGCACTGCCGACATGTGATGATCTCCTGCTTATATATAATACGTTGTGTTGAAGGCCTCATGATCCTTCCTTCCTTTGGCCGGCCGGAATATCGTCGTCGTCGACGATCCTAACCCCGTCATGTTAGCGCCCCCCCCCCCCCGTTACAGGGTGCGGAGCAATAACCTGACTGTATAGAGGGCTCCTCCCCTGCTCACGAGAGCCCCAACTTGGCTTCTTTCTCCTCTCCGCGTGCTCCTTCCCCTTCTACCTTCTCCCCCTCACTATAGCCGCTGCTAGGATATCGCTCTCCTATATGTCTCTCGTACCACTTATCATATTGCCTGCGGTAATAAACGTAGTATATCAGTTAGTCTGTCTGCTAGATCTCTTCCTCAAAAAGCCACTGAACCACCTCTTCTGGGACACTAAGTCCTAACCGCCTCTATCACCCTCTACACTCGTTGCCCCGAATTAGCACACCTCATACCAATGCGGATATTATTTAGGATCTCCTGTGCAGACTGCGCTTGCGCTGGCCGCCCGGCGACCCTCGCCCATCTTCACATCACTAACGTGGTACAATTGAACCAACCCAACCTTCTGCAGTATTTACCATTTCGCTCGGAATAAACCTTCTCCCACTCTCGAGTCACATGACAGTGCGCAATAGATATCAGACTTCATAGCAACTTCAATACACACACAATAGACCAATAGAGAAACACAACTGCCTACGAGTTAAGGCTGAGCGTCGCTACGTTACCTACGGGTTATTTCCAAGTGCAATGCGCAGTTCCTTCCCGGCTCCTACCCTGGAGCCTGCGCTCATGAAGGCGGTGGCTCGGTAGGTCTCAGCGGTTACCTCCGGTTGATGGCTCTGCGCGTCCTGTCTTGGTCGTCCTGTAGCCGTATTCATGAAGCGGCGGGAGCGGGAAGGCAGGTAATGCCTTCCCGCTCCCGCCGCATCCCGCTCCCGGCTTCCCGCAACCCGGTCGGTATTCATGAAGCACTGGGAAGCAGGAGCGACCGCGACGCGCGAGTTAGATTCGCAGCGGAGGCGGGAACTGCAAAATTTCAAACATTAATTTCTCAAATTATCGCTTTTTCGCCCGTATATTCAAGTATTACTTGTTTACCACAAATCCGAACACACTCCATTCAGGCTCAGAGGCAACGTGGACGGGAGTATGCACCATTACAACGCCAACCGCCGAAGAAATCACAGTCTGCTAGCCGTTTACGAGACCCGAGGAAGGAATACTTGATAGGCTTAGGAGATGAACAAGTCAACGCCTTTCATTTTCCAATATCCCAGTTACGAGATTGGAACACGTCGTCCACTCATGAACCAATTTATAGTGTTGCCTTTCTTTTATACCATTTAACGTGGAATTAGACACTTTTCAAACCAAATTGGACGCTGGAATCAAAGCCAACTCTTCCAAATCAAAATAACCTAAACTACAGACTCAATTAGATAGTTAGAATGACTTTTTGTAGAAGAAAAATTTTGGTATAACCTTCTTTGAAATTTTTTTAGTTTAGCTGCCCAAATAAGTGTAATAATTTTATAAAACAATTTATTTCTAGATATTTGCAATTAAGGATAAAGGATAAAGGACGGCGTTACTCAATCCCTTCTG
>OX375866.1:44449978-44521978 GCA_947359475.1 Heligmosomoides polygyrus bakeri
AGAATTTCGAACTCTATCGAATGATCCAGAAAAGAACCCTGCCTCAATGACCCTTAAAGCAATTTTTTAATGCGCTGTTTATTTTCGTTAAATATCTATTTCTATTCACATATATCTCTTAAATTCGAGACATGCTTCCAGGCTGATAAAAAAAAATAAGACAGACGAGAAATCTTTTAACAGAAGTTTAAAGCGTTAGTTTCAACATGACATTCCTTTAGCATTTCGTAACTGATTTTTCTATGGAGCTTTATATGCACACACAATATATATCGAGACTAAGACTGAATAGGTGGTTCATCAAATCTAATGTTCGGGAGAATAAATTTCATCTCACTATACTTCAAATTGCTCGTCCAATCGTCTGTGGCTTCTAGCTATGTTTTGACCTCGCGTCCAACAGGCAATGCACCTGCATAGCCAATGTCTCCTCTACCAATTAACGAGTTAGGAAAAACTCATGAAATTCTTGAGAAAACTAGAGTACTTTGGTGTTCTTAGGAGTACCGACTGTCAAATCGAGCTCATCGCACTGAAGGATCATAATGTCGTTTTCAAAAAAGGTGAGCACTTGGGGTGCTCTTAGAAGGTCTCTCGTCTATCTAGTTATATTCCTCGCGCAATTTCAGCCTGGATGCCTCACACTTAATTTTGATATATACATGTATAAAAACTGATATTTAAGGGAAGTAAACAACGCCTAAAAGCCGCCTTAAGGGTTATTTAGACAGGATAATTTCTAGCACATTCGATAGAGATCGAAATTCTAATACAGGAGATGGTTGAGTTCACATCAGAAGCCTGGAAGCATGCCTTGTATTTAATTCTGATATAAATAAAAACTGATATTTAATGAAAGTTAAACAGCGCCTGAAAAAAAAATTGTTGAAAGGGTTATTGAGGCAAGATTCTGGCTCATTCGATAGAGCTCGAAATTCTAATATAGGAGATGGTAGGGTTCAGATCAATCCCAATTCCTGGACTGTCAATGCAAGCTGTCTAAGCCTCCTATCCCTGTATTGATTGTAATCACACCAAATCTGGTCGACCTACTGGCTCCCGTGGTTGGCTAGGTCAGCATCGCCTCTGCGGCGAGGGCTGTCTAGCTCAGCGCGAAGCGGCGGGTGTCACTGCGCGAGTCGACGCTCTAGTTGGCTCCGCAGGCACTCTCCCGCGTCTCTGCCCGCGCCGCTTTCAGGCAGAACGTCCCCCTCCCACGATGGAGTACTGGAGCGGAGAGTGGACCGACCACTCGGTGCGACGATGGAGCCGAATACTGCCGGGCGCTCGGGAAGCGTTTATAGTGTGTCGCGGCGCTTGCGAGTGACCGTATGCCCTTCGCGTCGGAACTGGGCGCCTCCCAGCGTGTGTCCTTGAAGAGCCGTGATGGAAGCGTGGGCGAACGTCACGAACTCTTCACGTTAACAGCGACGTTGTTGTAAAGTGGTGACAGCATGGCCGTAGATCAACTGTACAATATACCAGGCTGTCCAATAATTCCTGTCCGAAAATTTTCAAAATTCTATAATTTTCCTTAGAAGTGTTATAATATCAGGCAAGTGTAAAAACCTTCTAGAATGTTTTCCAGAGTTCCACGCTAGGGGTATATAAGGCGCAGTCGCCGTGTCTAGCTACCAGTACAAGCTAAAATGGACCAAGGTCGAATTCGTGCGTTCGTTTACTACGAGTGGCTGCTGGGCAACGACACGGGCACCGCGGTCGCCAACATCTACAGAGCGTGCAAGGAGGATGCAGTATCCCAACGCACAGTCAGACGCTGGCTCATTCGTTTCGAGAGCGGCGACATGAGCCTCGAGGACAGCGAACACCCGCTGCTGCTAGTGGGACGCCAAGGGCATGCTGTACTTCGAGCTGCTCCCGCAAGGCAGGACGGTCACCGCTTCCATCTACACCGATCAGCTCGAGAAACTAGCCATCGCCATCTGAGAAAAGCGTCCCCGACGGGCCTCGGTCCACCTGCTGCACGACAACGCGCGCCCCCACATGGCGAAGGAGACCCAGCAGAAGTTGACGACGCTCGGCTGGGAGAGCGTTGCCCGTCCGCCGTATTCCCCGGACCTCGCCCCCTCCGACTACCACTTGTTCCGCCCGCTGAAGCACCATTTGGCCGGAAGAAAATTCACCAACTACGACAACCTCAAATCCGACATCGCGGACTTCTTCGAGTCGCAGCCCCCGGAGTTCTGGGCGAAGGGCATCGGCGACCTGCCCAATCGATGGGCCACTGTTGTTGTGGATAACTGTGGTGATTATATTGTTGATTAGACTTGTATTTCAATAAAGTTGAAAAAATTAAAAATGGTGAATTTTTCGGACAAGAATTATTGGACAGCTTGGTACATTGGATCCAAAGCCGATCGTTCAGATAATCGGATGATTCGGGACCCATTTTCAAGCCCCGAATTTTTGAATGATTCAGATAAGGGTAATTTTGAAAATACAGGATTTTCTAATGATTCAGATGGGTAATTTTCAATTGACCGGATTTTCGCATGATCAAGGTAAACGACTTTTATTCAAATCGGATATCGGATATCCGATACGGATACCACCGGATAGCGCGGTAATAATTGTAAGAAAGACAGGCAATTTCTTTCAGTATAGAGTGAATTAAAAGAGTGCATTAGTAGCTCTTCAAAACTTGGATGAATAGGCAATAGTCGCATATGAAGACACGACAAAAACTTGGGCGGCCCTAAGTGGCTATTGGGCGGTAGAGGGTCATTTTATGATGTCGTAATTAGCAACCGTTTGTTGAGTTGGTACGATTATACATAATTCCGCGTGATCGCGCTGGACAAGTTCTGAAGTAGGTGGATGTTCATCTGCTTCCTAACATAGGTGAACCAATCCCGTACAAACCACCTCTTAAGCCATCGAATGAAGAGTGATCAATGCAAAACATAACACTTATGCATGCTGCTACATGTCATGTCGACTGTCGTCTTTTATGAATTACTACTTTCAAAACTTGTCTTGTGAACAACCGATCGGACTCGGGAAGTAACCCACGCGAAACAGTTCGTTAGCTTGTTGGTTAGTTAAATAGTAATTACGACCCTTGTTTCGAAAACGTCCGTTTATTCTTCAGCGGTGTGGATATCTACGATTTACGACATTTTAGGTCGTAAATCGTAAATAGTGACCTTTGATGAAAAAGCACTCAGATAAATTATTCTTACTTTTAAGCTGTGCACCACATATAAGAGTTCAATATCCAGACTTCAATCGCTTTGTGTCTGTGTATGGGTTGTAAAATGGTTACATTTTTTACTCTCGTTTTCGTATATGTTTTTGTACCAGACGTTTAGCGGCCTACTGGTAGCCAAATGTTTGATTGGGGGCTCCTTGATAGTATAGCATCTTGACTACAGCGGTTACTCTTTTCAACTTTGATCCTTCTTAGCTTTACTACAGTAAAAAGTGGTCTGAAATATGGAATAGAATAGAAAATAGAATATGATATGATGGAATCTCTAAAACCGATTCTATGAAGACTGCCCACCCTCGATCACCTTTATGTGGTTTATACTCAAATGTGTGATTCCCATCCTTCGTGTGGTGGCAAACAAACAGGGACCCTCCCCCTTGTTAACAACTTTTCATCTGGGATCTCATTCGACGGAAATGCCGGGTCGAAAGCGTGCAGCATGTAAAAAGGACTGTTGAAAATTCCCTCATGAGATGCCGAATTAAATGCGAACACGACCATGGGTAGCAAAACTTCCCATCCGGTCAGAATTACCGTTTTCTTTTTTCATCATCCGGCACCTAGTACCGCGCTACGTAATGTAGTTTTCTCTTGAGTTGTCACCCTTTGTGACGGATTGCTTAATTCCAGTCACTTCACAGATTTCACTTAGAACATTATTGAGAAAGGAACAGGGCCCTGATCGGAGTGTAGCTTTTTGGGCCAACGGCAGCCATTACATATCCACCTCTCATAGAGCGTTCTTGCCATTGTGCGTAGAGTCTTATCAGGCGCAGGATACGCACCATCGAATTTAGAAAATTGATAAATTACAACCAAGCCATACCCAACTCCACGCTCTGATAAACCGAGTACCACAAAGTCTTTGCCAACAAGCTCGTTTGGCTTTGTAGTGTTTAAGAGGTGGAGTGTTCTTCTGATGGGATCTTGTTTAAAAAAAACACTCTCTGCATGATCTAGACCATTTGCAAATGCCTTTTGCATGCCTTCACAGAAAACCACCTTCTTCAGTTTTTGAGGGAGTTTCCTGCTATGTAAATAGCCGGTCATGACCCAGGAGCTTCTTCGAATATAAGCTTCCTTTTACTTTTGGAGACAATGGTACGCTGCCAAATTCACAGATTATCTTTAGTACTCCATTCTTTATCTCAAAGCCCGCTATATTATACGGCGTGGTACGCCGAGGCAGCCTTTCCTTGCAGTTTTCGGTGCTGTTGTTCTCCAACCTTTACTATAAAGTTGTGGGATTTGTCCGTTCGTAATTCCTCTAGCTAGTAAAACTGCACTGCGAAAACCTGGGTCACCACAGCCTCATTTTCGGGGCACGCCCGGAAAGCACTGTACGACGCGTCTAGAAGGAGCGTCGGCCCGGCATTTGTCTTGTCAGCCAATTTCTACCCCAACCGAACGTTCAGCGCCCTCAACGACGTCTTTCGCTCGTCTTCCGAATCCATACGTCCGTCGGACGACTCCTCAGCGCGTATTCTGAACACCTACGCACATTGGACGATATTGAGGGAAGATACTGCTCCCCTTATCCCCCTCTAGTGCTCCTCGTTTGCTGATTCCCTCTTCACTGATTCCCCTCCTATTGATCCTGCTGAGTTGGAATTCCTACGCAAGTTGGACGTCTTCAGCACGTTCTCTAAACCTGACGCGTTGCGCGCTGAATGTATCGTAAACTTAGATGGTCCTCCGCCAAAGGTATAGTTAGCCAGCAACCGCCCATTGTTAAGCTGAAAGAACGCCGCACTGTCGTAGGCATCTCTTGGCATCAGTTCCCCTCCCCGTGATGGACACGTGACATTAGCCGATTATATATATATATATATATATATATATATATATATATATATATATATGTATATATACCAGTTGTTCAGCGGCCTAGCGGCCGCCGACTTATTACCGCGACGAAGCCGTTGATAAGCCGTCAGACTGGCCTGTGGGCCGCACTGACGGCTTATCAACGGCTTCGCCGCAGTAATAGCTTCTCATCATCAATTTTAGCTGCAACCTGTGTCATGGTTTCCGCAGGAAGAACACCTTAATTGCGTCGATTGCGGCGAGTTAGAAAGAAACAGAGGAAATGAACGACATCCATGTATAATTTGATCAATGTCGATTGATGGTGATCAATACCTCAAAAACAAACTTCCACTGCCTGTTCAGCGACCTCGACTACCTCCAGGGCTGAAGTTTCGTGCCGCTTGAATGTCATACTCAAAAATCCATAATATCGATCGATACCGGTTGGTCGACTTCAGATTCGTGTTAAGCGACCTCGACTACCTCCAGGGCTGAAGTTTCGTGCAGCTTGAACGACATCCACAAAAAATCGATAATGTCGATCGATATCGATAGCCTCCCTCCTGTGAACGCCCCCGTCGATGATCATTTAAATGCCCAGGCACGGTTGCCGACGTGTTCGGCACGTCTACGGCTCGCCATGTACGGTTGAAGACGTGTTTGGTACGTATAGGGCTCCCCATGCACGGTTGCCGACGTGTTCGGCACGTCTACGGCTCGGCAAGTACGGTTGCCGACGTGTTCGGCACGTCTACGGCTCGCCAAGTACGGTTGCCGACGTGTTTCGAACATTCTTCCTCAGATCCAGAAGGTCTGGATGTCACAACTCTTTGATTGTTTCTTTACCTACACATATCTTGCAGCTACTACCCAAAACCTAGTATTTTATCCATCCCAGATAATTCCACGTTGAACTACCTTGGATCTTGGGATGCTATCGAGCAGCAACAACAGTAATGGTTCATAGCATGTGAAACGCATGTAAAACGCATGTAAAACGACAAGATCGTTATGTGAAGTTTGTTTCGCTGGATGTCTCCTGCCTTCTTCTTTCCAGAGACATCGGAAAAATTGCTCTTCCAAGGACTATTATATCTTCAACTGCTCTATTTGAAAAAAAAAAGAGTTAAGCGCAGAGTAAGGCTGATTAATAAGACAATCCAACCAATCCTTTGGAAACAGGTGAAAAGCGGGTATGTTGCTGTCTGTGCGCTTATCTACGTACAGATAGGCAGAAAACCCCATAGAGCGTCGTTAGTGTGGCGACTGCAAAACGTATAAAAACACAACTAAAACGTCTAGAAATCTTGTTGAAATTTGTGTAATTTAAAACGAGTTTTGATTTTTGTTGTGTGTTCGTTATCCGTTTTTCCGTTATCCGGCGATTTTCGGGCAAAATTATCCGTTATCCGTTATCCGGTTTTCAGAATTTCATTATCCGCTCATCCCTGTTCGGCACGTCTACGGCTCGCCATGCACGGTTGCCAAGGTGTTCGGTACGTCCACGGCTCGCCATGCACGGTTGCCGACGTGTTCGGCACGTCTTGGCTGGCCATGCAATCGCCCATGGTTGAGCTGAAATAAAACCCGGCTGACATACGCCGCAAGGCATCTCTTGGCTCCAGTCCTCCCTCCCCTGACTGATACGTGGCATTAGCTGATTATATATATATATATATATATATATATATATATATATATATATATATATATATATATATATATATTAGTCTGTTTGAATAGACTTGCCAAATTTCTGTGATCGGTTCTCACTATACTTTTAGCTCGTAAATAAAGAATTGAAATTTCCTTAAAGCAAAAATCACAGCGGCCGCTTCTAGATCCGTCACATGATAGTCTCTGCTTGGGATAGACCTTTCGAAGTAAAGTGTATGGGGTAGTAGCTTATCAGCCCCCTTTTGGCTCAACACCGCACTCAGGCCTTCTTTGGACGTGTCTGTGTAAATATTTATTGGCCTCGTTTCTTGCGTTGCAGCCGCAATATCTGGATGAGCTAATACTGGTGCTCTTGTCGTGACCGCTTTGAGTTGTTCGAAAGCAGTTCTTTCTTCAGTTTTTGGAAGTTCCAATTTCCGAATGACTTTTGGGCTCGTCAAATTATACAACAGCTTGGCCACCTTCGAGAACTGCAAGAAAGTTTACGATGATACGCAGCGAGGCCGAGGAATCTCCTCAACTCTGCATGTTTCGTGGCGTAAGGTACTCGAGAATCTTTGCGATCTTGTTTGGGTCAGTATTTTCCTTCTTTTTTGTCAATA
Source organism: Heligmosomoides polygyrus bakeri (assembly GCA_947359475.1). NCBI lineage: Eukaryota > Metazoa > Nematoda > Chromadorea > Rhabditida > Heligmosomidae > Heligmosomoides > Heligmosomoides polygyrus. The sequence goes on from OX375866.1 coordinate 44,457,299, forward strand.
ACGTGAAGAAATGCAACTTTGCGTTTGAAGAGTTCGCATTTTCGCAACTGTGCCTTTTTAGCGTATCAGTGGCTACCAGCACGTCGTCCACTTGCACAAAGAGTTCCTCATCTTTGAGGTCTAGTTCGCTTAACATCCAAGAGACTTTGCCCTTATTTAGCCCCCCTCATGATATTCTGCTTGCCTTTTCTCGCTACAGTTATGTGCAGGTATATTTTATGATAACTCCATTCGTCCATTGCAGTTGTCTGGTATGAGGTGGGCTTGCGAAACTCAATCTCAATCTTGATCATTTCTTCCTTAAGTTGGCGCTCATTGCAGATTGTTTACTGTTTACTGATTAGCGATGACTGGTCATCGACATTGGGAGATCAGGGAGTCACGGATTGGGAGATGGAGAAATCTGGGTTCTGCACAGTACGTACAGTGCACGAGTCAGTGACACGACGCACCGTCCAGATACTGGTCGGGTCTTCAATAAGCTCATGGAGCTGTCAAATCCTTCTCCGTCATACGTCGTCTGGAACATTACGTACCACGTTCCTTGTTTCTTCTGCTCGAGCCCGCTTTCGTGTCTATCTGTACAGTAATAATCTTGGTTATCCAGCCTCTTTTCGTGACCCGAAATCAATTCATCTCCCATATTTATCTGCGATAATCCACAAAGCACGGAACGACAAGCCGGAACATAACTCGGCACAAGAGAAAACATGTCGACAATACATAACGGGAGATCACTGGGCACCGGAGTGGGGGGCGAATGCCGGCGTGGTCGGTGGAAGGAGCCGAAGCTCCGCGATGAAGGGCTGGCCGGGTCCCTGGGTGCAGTCGCGCGTCCCTCAACCGTCCGGGTGGCAGTCCTCGAGAGTCCTTTGTCCTCGCTTATATAGGTCCGTCCTCCTCAAGTCCGTGCCTGAAACAAAGAAGGGCAAGGGGCCGCGACGTTTCGAAAGAGATGGCCAGCAAGGAAAGAGGCAACACGGGGGTAAAATGTCAAAACGGGACTCACCACACCGATTCCTCCTTCGTCCCTTACTCCCCTTTTCGCGAAGTCCGTCCTCGGACTTAATACTTGATTGCAGCGGGGATGGTCTTCTCGAAGATTCACATTTCAGCCAGAACTCTATTGAATCGACACCATGTCATGATTCGTTCCCATAGTGGTATGACTTTGAGCGACGAGAGGCATCCTATGACGAACATTCCGTCTCGAGCTCGGGATAGCGCGACGTTGAGGCGCTTAGGGTCTGCAAAAAACGAATGGTTGGCGTCTTTGTCGATATGAGTCCGTGTGGTACACACAATCACAATAGATTTTTCCGATCCCTGCGCACTGTCGACCGTAGCGACGGCCACCTCGGTATCGCGCAGTACAGCTTCACATAGATATTTTTGGTCGCGATAGAGGCATATGACCATAATGTCCTCAGCGCGGACTCCTTTTGCTTTTAAAAGGCACACTAGGACGCGCACCGCGTTTGCCTTGATGTCGTTGCTGTATGACCCAGTAACGGATCTAACCGCGTGACCTCTCACGTTCACAACTGCGAGTGAAATCTCGGGATTCGTCAGTTTCACACGCGACAGTGTTTGGCGCGAGCTGCCCGAAGGTCAGGTCGCTAGGAAACGCTGCTGCAGCGTCGCCTTGTATGGGCAACATCTCACTCTCACTTTTACACTCCAAGACGCGCTCCTTTTTAGCTGAAGGTGAACGTACCTCGTCAATAGTAGGAAGCGTGGGATCGTTGGGTGACCGCTGCGAAGGAGTTGACCTGGAACGCTTAATGGTAAAGGCGCGAGAGACGATGGACGTCTGCAATGCATGCTTTGAGTCCTAGACTACTTTATAGGGGGGAAGTACGAGACAGGTGCAAGCTGGCCTGGGGTAACATGTTTTGCCCCGGAACGGCGAATGGTGGAGGGGTTTTTGTGCAGACAAAGAACGATGTCTTACTCATGCGTGCGGTAGACAAAAAAGGGCACCCGGGGAGGAAGTGAACTTTCTGGACGGCTGGAGCGAAAACATGCAAAAAGAGGTCTGAGAAACGGGGCTCCGCTGCTGGCAATTCAGGAAGATTCTGCGCAAACACGACGGAAAAGTTCAAATGTGCCCGCAGACAAAGACCTACCCATGAAAACAGCGAATACTGTAGCCTAGACAGCGGCAGTGCAATACAGTGAATGAGCGGCTCTGGAAGCGATTGGAGGCGTACGGTGCCGTCTGTTCGCGAGGCGGTGTTCTACAGGACCGAGTGTATCCCGCGGGTGATCGTTTGATAGCGTTCGCGGGGAGGTACTTAACGAAATCCGCGAGCATGCCGCTGGGTGGGCTCGACTCGGCTATAAGGATGCTCTCCGTAGCACGTCCCTTCGTGTGGCCGCATATTCACCAGACAGTTTGGACGCCATGCGGTCTGAATTGCGTAAGGTAGCCACGTGAACCCCGTCTATGTGTCATTTTCTAATCGCTACTAGGCACATAATGGGCGCTGAACCCAGCTGTCAGATGCAGCGGTTGTCAGTACTCTCCACGGCCACCACGGCCTAATTACGGTATTTCATTTGGATGCGAAACGATTTCATCGTAGTCCAAATATAACTAGCATCAGACCCCATATTTATTTTAGGCAGTGTATGTAGCTCCAGGTCCCCGAGGGTGACGTGGATTTTACGGCCCTTCCCCCTTTTTGTTGGCGCCAAGACCACTCCAGTGTCTCTTTCTCCAAGTTCCCGTAGGGGGCAACGTGGATTCCTCTTTAGGACATCCAAACAGTGGATTTTTCTTTTCATAAATGCGTTCCGGCACTCCATAAGCAGCGCTCCAAAACACTGACTACTGAGGCAGTGAAGGAAGGAGGGAGAGGAGGCATAGAAGGCGAAAGGAGCTGCGCAGAATTCCCCATCCGCCTAACCTGGCTATCCCTCCTAAATTCACCTGCCCCCCGGTCGAGGCTTAAACCGGTCATCCCTTTGGGCCGATTGCTCATCTCCAAAGAGGCTCTACTACACCCCGAGATCGGGGATCGCGGCCTATCCTGAGACCGCACTCGCTGCTACCAGTAATAATCTTGGTTATCCAGCCTCTGGTCATGACCCGAAATCAATTCATCTCGCATATTTATCTGCGATAATCCACAAAGCACGGAACGACAAGCCGGAACATAACTCGGCACAAGAGAAAACATGTCGACAATACATAACGGGAGATCACTGGGCACCGGAGTGGGGGACGAATGCCGGCGTGGTCGGTGGAAGGAGCCGAAGCACCGCGATGAAGGGCTGGCCGGGTCCTTGGGTGCAGCCGCGCGTCCCTCAACCGTCCGGGTGGCAGTCCTCGAGAGTCCTTTGTCTTCGCTTATATGGGTCCGTCCTCCTCAAGTCCGTGCCTGAAACAAAGAAGGGCAAGGGGCCGTGACGTTTCGAAAGAGATGGCCAGCAAGGAGAGAGGCAGCAAAATGTCAAAAAGGGACTCACCTCACCGATTCCTCCTTCGTCCCTTACAGTACGTAGCATTCTTCGTTCCGTTTCGGGTCGGCAGCGTTCAGTTTTCAAGCCATGGATCTAGATTTTGAGCAACGCTGTGCGAGAGCTCCAGGTGGGTAGGTTTTGACAATGCGTGTTCTTTGGGTGTGCAGCCAAGTTTAGATGGCGTTTCGACTTGCTCGTTATTGCTTTGAAAAAGTGAAGCTACAGCCAATTTCACCAATTGAGTCTCTCTCGAAAGGGGAGAAATAATTGCTTATTGATCTAATTCTCTACCGTACTGTGCTATGGAATGAAAATTCTGAGGGATACAAGGACAATTATTTGAAAACAATGGCGTGGAAAGCCGTCAAACAGAAAATGGAGACCGAATTTGGCAATACATTCGGTCTCCATTTTCTGTTGGACGGCTCTCCACGCCATTCTTTTCAAATAATTGTCCTTGTATCCCTCAGAATTTTCATTCCATAGCACAGTACGGTAGCGAATTAGATCAATAAGCAATTATTGCGAGCTTAGAATGTGAGCTGTTAGCCAAGTATGGTCAGTTACTTAAAACTCAATTACAGTGGGAAAGTTTCAAAGTACCTTTAAAAAAGTGCGCGATGCTTAGAGCAGCTTTGATTATGGACTCTTTGGTCCTAGAATAATCCAGTCTGCGCTCCGTGAGCCGGTATCGCAGCCACTCTCCGCGTGGACTCGGAAATAGTGCACAACTGCGTGTTTGCAAGTACGCAATGGTGCATAATCGCGGTCCGCGTCGCCAGCTGTTCGGAGTGCTCATCGTCGTGCGAAACAGCGCGACGCGATTAGATGCATGGCTCCGTTGGAATCGCGTCGAGCGGCGATTGAAGTACTAACTGGGTACAACTCCGCACACTTCTACGGCAACCCCGCGGCCCTATCCTTAACCATAGGGTGGAGACGCAGAGCTCGCCGCCAGGGGCGAGCGGCCGCTGTGGGGCGGTCGTCGGCGGCGGCGGAGCCGCTGGAGCGGCAGCGGCGATAAGGATGTGAATCACTATTGCCCTCGCCACCCTGGAGACGCGGGCAGAGACTGTCTGCGCTCTGGCCCTTCGAGGAGTCATGCCGCAGGCCCCCACACAGTCTTGCGGCGAGCGGCGGGCAGCGTACGCTCTCTGCTGCGAGAGGCTAGAGCGCAGACAGTCTCTGCTGGCGCCAAATCGGAGCGAAATCAGTGGCGGCGGCAACAATGATGTGAATCATTACTGCCGCTGCCACATCAGCGGCGCTCGCCGCAGAGGTCCACTCGCTGCCGGCGGCGAGTTCTGCGTTCCTGTACTATGGTTAAAGATTACGGGGCAGCTCGGCCCCGAGCATGATGAGTCATCGCGGCGGGGCAGATTCCGGACGGAAGAGTGCCGGCGCCTGCGCCGACCCTACATCTCTAGCCGCACGTGCAATTCATGCGACTGCTTTCCCACGATGGAGAAACTTCACATGAGATCCAAAAGAAAGAAGATGTGGCGGGATTTGGAAGTACCATTTTTGCGAAATGGCGTCGTTCGAACCGGTCCAAGCGATGTTTGCTCCCTCACAGCAAAGGGGTAGAGATATAGCGATATATATCCTACCTCGAGATCGTCAGCTGTGCTATGAGTGGGTGTATAGGAAGACACTATCAGACGGAGAGACCAGCACCTTTGTTTGCTGTGGATGCCGATCGCTTAAGGATCGAGAACGCGAGGTGTACCATCAGCCTCTGCCTTTATGCAAAGTCAGAAGTGGACACTTCATAACGGATCCTGAAAATCCGGTCCGCCCCCACTTCTGTGAGCCAAGAAACGCCCCTCGCTCTATTATGCGCCGTAGGGTGATCGAGAGGTGCAACGAATTGAGGGCACAACCCTATACGGGAACTCCAACCAGCGTTATCCAAGGCTTAGTAGCTGATTTGGCACAGCCGCGCTTCGGTAAGGTGACACATGAGAACAAATATTGTTTAGAGAACGATATTTATGATTTCAGGCGATAGTTTCACAGCCCCAGAGCGGATGGCAATGGTGGAACAGCTAACTGTTCCCTCACGGAATGGGCAGGATAACCTGCGAACTTCGTTGAAGGGTTTCACAGTAAACTTCGAAGGGCGTTTCCTACTGGCACCCCCGCTATGGCAGCTCTATTACAGTTTTGCCTCACAGTTAACTATGGCGAAATCTCAGATCCTGCCTATAGCAAATGGGGAAATGGCGACCAGATATATCCGAAGTCGCGAAGCCTGCAGGCAAAATGAAATACACGATGAAATGAGACGCTTCAGACAGTTCCTCCAGGCGGCTGGTCGTCCACCTACCACAAGAGAGTGTAAGGACCACATTGATACCTTAGCCAGCAACCTTGCCCACTAGTTAGCTCTGAATGTGCCCCGTCCCCTCGTTGTACTCCTCTGAAGAACCCCACTAATGTTATCCTGCCCATTCCCTGAGGAAACTGTTAGCACACTTGCCTTTGCATTCAGGTATATGCTTGCTCACAACTGTAATCTCATGCTTCACACGATTCAGTTTTTTTTGTTTTTGTTGTCATTTGTACTTTAAACGCTTTGGTAAGGAGTGTTCTGAAATATTTGTCTCAAACAAAAGACAAGTCTCAGACATGTTCCTAGACAACCTGCTGAAACTCTGTGACCGTTGTGGCTGGGTCAGTGTATTTCCTCAGTGATATCACCAACAGTACGATTCGTGCGGAAATATATCACGCTGTGATGAGACGCCGGTCGTGCAAGTCGCCCAAGAAACAGCATGCTCCCACGCGAGATGGTAGGTGCGCGCGAAATAGCGGAGAGGCAGCGAGAGGTAGCAGACACGGTCCCACGCGAGACGGTTGTGCGCGCGAAATAGCGGAGAGGCGGCGAGAGGTGGCAGACGCGCTGCAAATCGACGTGACTCAGCAGTAGCGGGGACGAGCGGGGCCGAGTTGTCCGTCAACCATGGTTAAGGATAGGGCCGTGGCGTTGCCGCAAGACTGTGTGGGGACCTATAGCCGCTTATTGCGTGGATGAAACGAGAGCAAGATCAGGCCTGGTGCTAGGGAATCCAACTGTAGCATCGTCTCGTTATGACCATGAGTTGAATATTGTAAAGTTTTTAAGTGCCGATTGTTTACAGTTCAAAATGAAGATCTTCTGGATTATCTTCGAATAAATCAGTACCGTTTCAATTTCTTGCATATCAGTGCGAAACGTCACGGCTCGAGACATTTCTACTACCTTAAAAGCGGCATCTTTAAAATTGTAGCCTAGAAAAGTTTGATGCTGATTGATAATTTTAAGTGCTTTATTGATAATTTTAAGATTTCGTTTACAGCATACAAAGGTTTTCTGAAACGCTCTTCGATTTGATCACAGAGTATTTGCAGAGATCCTATTTTGTTACAGAAGTAAATTTTTTCTATCTGGGAGACAGCGTTAGGAGATGAAATTGAATCACATAGAATTAAAGCAGCGGTTATTAAGCCGCATGCACACTTTGCGGCGAAAAGCGGGCAGCACTTGGGGTGTGCACACCCCCCTCACTGCCGCCTCCGCTGCCGCAGTGCGACTCCGCCCGTCCATGCGCTATTCCTTAACTTGGCTGCCCCACTGCCGCTGCTGAGTGTGCATCTTACAGTAAAGAAACGAAAGTTTTCTGCAGATTTTGCATAGTTTTATTGGAAAAATCTACACATAGAACAACATCAAGGATCGTTGAAGAAAGCTTTTTTGCTGCGTAGTAACTGGGGCTTGATATTTTACATTTTTTGTAAAATATCAAGTCCTGGTTACTATAATGTATAAACATTGGGACAACGGAGAGGTAGGTCAGGCTATAGGTGCGGTAGAAGATGATGTGGTCGATCTTGTTGTTGAATTGGCCACCGGGGATTCCCAGGGACCATCGTAGGATACCGGGTCCTGGAACTGCGAGTTTCCATTCTTGGTTGATATGAAGTCAGACAGTCTTTCACCTTGCTCGATCCACTGAATTCACCACCAACACCTCTCTCGCTCGCCTTTAGGAAGATACCGTCATGGACAACGTCGAAGAGGAGCACAAGCGCCATTACGCTTCGTGCACCATTTCCCTGACAGTGCTAGGAGAGCTGATAATTTTACACATTGACGAAGAAAGCGATTTTAGCGGGTCTGTCGTGTGGGACGAAGTGCGCCGCACATGTGACGCGACATATCGTGACTCAAACTTCGTCTAAGGATAAAATTGGGTTGCCAACCACGGCGCTAGTGTTCGCCTCAGCAGTTACGGCTGGTTACCCACCACACATCGTTATTTAAAGTGTCGTGGCAGGATCATCGATTTTGCCGAAATTGGTCCGAACTTTGAGAGGTTATTTGAGGTGCTGATCACGGATCTCACATGCACCTTTCGGAATTCGGTCAACTACGCTAGAATGCGATAAGAACTTAACATAGGATGGTAAAGGAGATGGGAGTAATGTAACCCAAACCTCGTCTAGGTGGTTAATTTGGTGCTGAATGCTCATAACGAACCAAACGTCGTGTTTGAAATTTCAAATAGTGAGGGCATGTTGCGATAAGTATGGGTAACGCTCACCAGCACTTACCTACTGTCGCATACCCTCGCGACGTCCTTTCCGCCTTGTGGAAGGACGCAGCCATAGATTGAATTTGAGAGGGTTGAGGGTCGTACTCTTTGGAGTTAATTGTAGATTTATTACCTACAACGCATGTAAAAATGTGTAAAACAAGCAACAAGGAAAGATTGGGCAATTAAACGCAGATTCTAAAAAATTCCATTCAAATTTCACCAATTACTTTTCAGCTGTGCCATAAAAACAGAGAAAGTAAGGGTAATTCAAAAGAGAAAAAGGAAACGAAGGAACCTGCTATGAAGAAAAACAATGATCAGAAATTTTTACGAAAGAGAAACTGAACACATTTCTAAAAAGCGAAAGTGAGATTTGCTTCCACCTTCTCAAAAACTACACAGAGGTCGTTGGTCTTGTAAGGACTATCGATTAAGAAGGAAACCGTAATCGTCCACAAAAGGACATCGTCATTGTGTTCATCATCATGAATAACTTCTTCAAATGAAGTTTGGATGAGCCGGATATAATTCTTGTTAACATAATATACCGTCTTGCACCATTGACCGACATTGTCGTCAACGTAAACACCACCAAGAGACGTCTGCTGGCAGAATAGACTCAAGCTTGAGGCTCGCGAATCGAAGGGTCGTACTGTGACGCCGTTTGGGAGGGTTGAGAGTCGTACTCTTTCGGTATTGGCGGAGGATTTTCTCGTAAACGGCGCCGGTGGTGTAATGGCGTAGAGCATTCCCGCCAGAGGAAGGTGCGGGTTCGAGTCCCGCCTGGCACTAGAAGTTTTGATCGCAACAAAACATCGTTGTGACAGCTTATACCTCGATACCAGCCACTTGAGGCTTAAAGGAACTGATTTGAATCGTTTCTATCAAGACCATCAGCTTAACTGGTGTCATGCTGATATCAGCGGCCAGCTCATCCCGGATACGGGTGGGTGCTGATCGGTCCCACGAGGTGTGGATGTTGCGTTCGATCAAACGGCGCCGGTGGTGTAATAGCGTAGTGCATTCCCGCCCGGTCAGAGGGAGGTGCGGGTTCGAGTCCCGCCTGGCGCTAGAAGTTTTGATCGCAACAAAACATCTTTATGACAGATTCTCTCGTATTTTTCAGGTTTGAGCGATCTTTGAAATTCTTAATAATAGTTTTAAGTAGTGATTTTGTTACTGTTAAAAATAAAGATTTTATGCCGGCAGATTTGGAGTCAATGAGGAGATTTTTTCCAGGAAATCATGGGCACGGCAGTTTTTTGCCTGAACTAGCGACATCTACGTCCAAAGTTGCACCCTATATTTGAAGTGTCAATTACTGAGGAAACATAAGTGCTTTTCCTACAAGATTTTTTGAAGCACTCTTCGAATAGGTGAGGGAATGGCAACCCGAGGATGGTGTTGTCACGGAATTAATTTTCTCTGTTCTGCAGGAAACTGCATCAGAAAGTGAAGTTGTACCCTATAAAATTTCAAGCCACAGTTTGACACACGGTAATAGAACCCGTTTTTCTGAAACGATTTTCTGTATGAACAGATGTTCAGATCTGTATCACTTGCCGAAATATATCGACACCACTAGTCACATAGAGGTTGCTATTTTTACAACTTGCTTTTCAAAGCGTGGAATATACACTTCTTATAATTTTCGGCGTTCTGCGAATTTTTCAGACACTCCGAAAAATCTCCGAAATATGGTAGGTTACGTGCGGCCATTGCTTTCTCCGCTATCATCAATCGCGAATGGACTCATCACTCAAGGTTGGACTTCTCGAGGCAAAATTTTCCTACCTTCTGAAGGAAGAACATCAGAGAGTCCACCTTGAAGTTTAAGATGTGATCAATTCAAAGGGATATCTGTATATCCGCAAAGCTCTTCAGCGCCACCCTCGAAAACGTCGAGCGCAAACTAAAATGGGAAATCGTGGGAATGTAGATCGACGGTTCCACGTGCACGATCGAAGTCAGCCAGCATTAGCTTCCCTGGCTGATGCTCGGTGTTATGAGCACGACGTCGTCAGCGAAGCGAGGATGGTGAGGTTGCCGGGCACAGCCTTTCGCCACGTCCTTCCCGCACAGGATAGTGAAAATTCTGTGACGTGCAAGAGGTCAAGATCGGCCATGCACTAGCCTGAAACCTTACATTTCAGACTCGACTTATAGTGCATGGGCTGAATGCTTGTTACAATCTTGTTACTACATGACCACGTTAACCTGTGCAGTGCTTCTTTTAACGTTTACAACATGACAATCACGCAAAAGACATGTGACACGTGATTTATTGATTGCACAATTTGCCGTTCTCGCTATTACTCTAATAACGCTTTCTACATATATGAGCCCATAACAAGAGTCATGACGGCTCTAGACTTTCCTTCGAGGAGAAGAAGTTTATCGTGAAGTGCAACTGGAAAATCGAAAACATCATCGGAGTGCAGAGGCGATTTGGTGCTCCAAAGCACCACCCACTCACGTCACCCACGCACAATCAATCGAGTTTGAAGTGCAAGGTTTCAGGCGGGGGCATGGCACAATCTCGACTATTTGCATGTAACAGAAATCTCGTTACCTGGGCTTTAGCATGACTCTTAAGCAGCTCCAAGAGCTTCACCAGAATCAATGTTAGAACCTTTAAAACAGTACCTGCTTTTTTTGAGATACCCTGCATTTTTCGAAAGTAGTAGGGTGTTTCGAAATTTTAAACCTTTAAAGAAGCACAAATCCAGTTTCTTTAAGGAGAAATTACAACAAGTCTTCAAGTGAAACACAAGTCGAATGTAAAATGTAAAATGTAAGTCGAATGTAAAATGCAAGAATCTTCAGTCGAATGTAAAATGCAAGAATTCAGATGTCTGCATGGTGCAATCCACTCCGCTCATATGTCAGAAAATTTTTATTTTATTTCTATATGAAGGCTTAAATTTTTATTTTAAGCTTTCATATGAGCCCTTACCTTAAGCAACGTTATCAACTTCCAAAGAGTGTATACAGTTTTTGAGATACCCTGCATTTGCTTTGATGAAGTGATCTTCTCTCCCAAAACGCTAGTTGTGCCCGAATGATTACTCGAACATTCGAAGTAGAATATTCGACTTAGAATCCTTGAAAAACAAAATTTTTAAACGTAATTGATTTCGAATGCTCGAAAATCGTTGCTATTCTAATATATTCGGTTATTCGAAATTTTTGAGAGAACACAACTATATTTTGCAGGCACCAGTTGGAGAGTCGAAAACCGTTTCCGCTCGGATTCCGCAGATTGCCCAAGCAACACCTGAACGCCCTCAAGGAGTCGGAAGGATTTCTTCTTGAAATTCCTGTACGGACGGTAGGCCGCCCTTTGTGTCCATCGAACGAGGAGGATCGATTGGCACGCGGCATGGACGAATGGAGGCGGTGCTGGCGCTCGCTCTAGCAACTCGATGATCAACAATGATAGAGCTTTCCCTTTTTCAGATATGAGTATAGACACCTCAGTCGTTGTGTATAACCGTCAGGACTGACAAAGTCAGGAAACGCAGTTTCCGGAGCTTCAACGATCACAACTCAGAGTTTTTTGATTTTCTCTGTAGCTAGCAGTACTTTAAAATATAGAGAGAAGCAATCTTTTCGTCCTATATAGCAGCTTTTAACATTTTTTAAAAAATCAATCACCATCCCCCTTCATGTGCCACCTCATCGCGGTGAAGGGGTGAACATCACTTAGTGATGGCTAACGGCACAAACGGTCACGCAGTACCCGACGCTTTGTCGTGTATGGGAGGCTCTCCTGTATCTCTGGCCAGGAACATGTTAGTAACCAGACCACCGCCATGGCTCAAACAACTAAATCCGCGCCCCAGTCCTCCGCGAGCCGGAGGTGGACTTCTACGACGTCGGTTGCATCCATTTCCGGCGAGGGGCCATCTGATCTCGGAGTTAAACTATCAGGACGTCATTGGAATCGAACCACCGGAAAGCCCCTTCCACCACGACACGTAAACTGCCTGTTCATCTGCACTTATAACGGCCGTACGATCGCATCTGAGCAAGATCTTCGGACACTGCTTTACAGAAGCCGCAACATCAAATACGACGTTATCGCCCTGCAGGAAAAGAAAGGCAGAACGGAAACCATAAGAAGGACCGGCCGCAACGAGCTACTCATTATCGGAGGAAAGGTGTATAGAAAGAATATTGGCGAAGTTAGATTTCTCGTCAACTGGACAGTGCACCACATAGTAGACTCTTACAAGATCATTAGTCCGCAAGTAGCTGTTCTGCGTCTGGAAATCAAAGATCAAGGAACCATTCCCATCATAAATGGATATGCTCCAACATCTGCGGCTAAAGACAAAGAAAAGGAGGAATTCTACAAGCTATTCGAACGGGCTTTCAACGACGAGAAGAGCTACTACAAAGTTGTTGTTGGGGACTTTAACGCTACCATCAGTACGAACGATCACGACGAAATGAGGCTAGGACCACATGGAACTTTCTCAAGGAACGAAAACGGAGGGCGCCTAATAGACTTCCTATCCGCGTGCCGTCTCTTCCATGGAAATTCTATGTTCAAAAAGCTTTCAAACCGGCGATGGACCAGGGAAAGCTCAAATGGACAAACGCGTTCGGAGATCGATCATGTTCTTACAAACAGACGCTGGCGTCTGTTCGACGTCTCCGTGCTGCCTTCATTTGACACCGGCTCGGATCCTCGTCTTGTCCGTGCGAAGCCGACTCTCAAAAAGAGGATGTTCAAGCGTGACACCCATAAACCGGCACCGGTGGGGATCCCCACATTGAAGTCTGAGGAGTTGGAATATGCAAAAAAGTCGTATGATTGGAATCTTCTTGAAGATCCATCGGAAGACTACGACTTTCTCTCCAAAGGACTGTTGAAATGTGCTAGAAGCTCTTGTGAAGCCACATCACCATCTGCCTCAAGACTTAACGCACATGCGATTAAACTCTTGCATAATATCTTACCTATATATAATCGGCTAATGTCACGTGTCCGTCACGGTGATGGTGGAATGAAGCCAAGTGATGCCTACGGCAGTGCGGCGTATGTCAGCGGGGTTTTATTTCAGCTTAACCATGGGCGATTGCTGGCGAACTTATAACTTGGCGGCGGATCACCCATGTTCACGATATATTCAGCGGGCAGCGCGTCAGAGTATGAATGGGGATCAAATGCAGAGCGTAGGGATTCAGAAGACGTGCCGAACACGTGGGCAACCGTGCATGGCGAGCAGAAGACGTGCCGACCACGTTGGCAACCGTGCATGGCGAGCCGTAGATGTGCCGAACACGTCGGCAACCGTGCATGGCGAGCAGTAGACGTGCCGAACACGTCGGCAACCCTGCCTGGCGATGCCGTAGACGTGCCGAACACGTCGGCAACCGTGCATGGCGAGACGTAGACGTGCCGAACATGTCGGCAACCGCGCCTGGGCATTTAGATGATCATCGACGGGAGGCGTTCACAGCACGGGAGGCAATCGATATCGGTCGATATTATCAATTTTTTGTGGATGTCGTTCAAGCGGCGCGAAACCTTAGCCCTGGGGTAGTCGAAGTCGCTGAACACGAATCTGAAGTCGACCAATCGATATCGATCGATATTATCGATTTATTAGGGATTTCCTTCAAGCGGCACGAAACTTTAGCCTTGAGGGCAATCGAGGTCGCTGAACGCGAATCTGAAGACGACCGGTCGATATCGATCGATATTATCGATTTTTTGGGGATTTCGTTCAAGCGTCATTAAACTTCAGCCTTGGGGTAATCGAGGTCGCTGAACACGAATCTGAAGACGACCGGTCGATATCGATCGATATTATCGATTTTTTAGGGATTTCGTTCAAGCGTCATTAAACTTCAGCCTTGGGGTAATCGAGGTCGCTGAACACGAACCTGAAGACGACCGGTCGATATCGATCGATATTATCGATTTTTTAGGGATTTCGTTCAAGCGTCATTAAACTTCAGCCTTGGGGTAATCGAGGTCGCTGAACACGAACCTGAAGTTTATTTTTGAAATGACTATATATGGATGTCGTTCGTTTTTTCTGTTTCTTTCTAACTTGCCGCAATCGTCGCAGTTAAGGTGTTCTTCAGCGGAAACCATGCCGACAGGCTGCTCTGACGGCTGTACTCTATACGGTAAAACCAGTTCTTCATCGCAGTGAAAGTGTGAAGGTCTAAAGGTTGGGAAAAGAAGATGGAGCGTTCTCTTCTCGGGATTTGGAGCGAAGCCCCCAACCACTCGTCGGCGGCGGCCGCTAGGCCGCTGAATGACTGGTAGTAAGATAGCGTAGCAGGATATAGTAGTTTAGAATCTTCAAACAGCTCCTATTAAGTCTGTCAACCTTTTTCGCAATCAAGTGATCTATTCTAACAACTGACCTTTTTATGTGGCGGGAAGCATACAGCGCGTGCTGTAGACGTCATTCCATGTGCGTCCGGATCCGGAAAATGCGTAACAGACGCCATGGAACACGCGACGAAGCTAAGGAGGCGTGCCGCAGACGTAATGTAACGAGCGTACGGATTCGGTCGAGTATCATTGCCGTCGGACAACGAACGGTATCGCCGAGTTTAGTAATATAAATTGATTTTATTTATATTCCTGCAGACAAGGTACTTCAGGATGGTGCTCTCAAAGTCTATGATAAGGTAGGGCGCATCTGGTTGTGTCTGTGGAATTGCATGCTTCCCGCCACATAAAGATATCAGTTGTTGGAATAAATCACGTGATTGCGATAAACGGTTGACAGACTTCATAGGAACTGTTTTGATAATTCTACCCTACTACTATATCCTGCCGCGCTGTCTTATTATATTACATAGTGCATAGTATTAAGGACTAGTTTGTTTTACTGTAATGATGGAAAGATGGCATAATGCGAAAGTAAAAAAAGATGGTCAAGGTGTGCTATACTTGGGGATTGGTGGCGCAGCTTGCAAACAGTCGTTTGACTGCGGCTGGGCCGCTGGATGTCTGGTGGACTCTAATTTAAAATTTTGGCGCGTAAATAGTTACGTCGACTTCACCGTGCGGTAGCGAAGAACAGTACAGCACCGCGCACGTCTTTTGGTCAATTCCCGAAAAAGCCGCTTTGGAGCGTACCAAAGCGGCTTTTTTATATAACTTTCTTTAATATCAAGCACTTGTAAAAAGAAACATATATTTGAGCTCAGCAGGCCGAGCTCTATCCTATGACATAAAAATCAATAAAGTTGAACAATGTATATAGGCCGGACATAATCAATCGAGTGGGCGCGAGAGCCTGTTGAGTGACAGTTTGGAGAGTTTTATCGAAATTTCCAGCCGCCCTACTCAGAAATTGTCGTAAGACTGTACAGCTTGTCTTTGGAGTGCGCCGTGAATAATGCATATAGAATCGAACCTATCAATCGAGTGGGCGCGATCACTCGTAGAGTGAGGTCGAGGGGGCGCGTGAGCCTGTAGAGTGACCGTTTGGGAAGTTTTATAGGAATTTCCAGCCGTTCTGCTTAGGAAATGCTCCTAAACTGTCCAGCTTGCCGTTGGAATGCGCCGTAAACAATGCATATGGAATCGAACCTATCAATCGAGTAGGCGCGACCACTCGCAAATTGCGCGCGCGAGTGTGTTCGGAGCGCAATAACTCTGTCTAGATCGAATCGTTCCGGCTGCGGCTCGTGGATTTTGTAGGCAGTAGAAAGCTTTAATAGAATGCGATAGTGCAGCGTTATAGCTTTTAAAGAAGCGAAATTAAAGCGGCGCGAAAATGCAGGTTAGCCGTGTGTGACACGATTTTCTCCGATTTCAGTCGACCCCTGCAGGAAGACGCGGCGTGCTAACGGCATGCAATGCTAGCAGAACACTGAAGGCACTTTACGATGACATGCTCACAGCTCCTCAGCTGCCTGAACTGCCTTGGCCTCATCTGCCAGCTTAGAGCGGCGTAAGATAGCGGTGAGAGTTTCTTGCGCTCTTACTCACCCAGATTTGAGTTTTCGACTCTTGCAATGGCTCCGTTCTCTTCAGTTCGAAGAGCTCTATCGAACGGCGTTACTCGCATCCAATTTCAGAAAAATGGATTTTTCGACGATTTCCCATATTTTCGAAATTGACCAAATTTTCTCGTTCAGAATCATCTAGGGGTTATTTTGTGCGCTAATTACGAATCCGACGTCCGTTTTTGAAAATTTCTCCGATTTCGGTAAGTTTTGGATTTTCTTCTGGATAACTGAGGGTGGTTGTGTCGAAAATATCGATTTTCTGTGACGTCGTCGTCCGCGCAGGCTCGGCTTGGGGCGCCCACGTCCTCGATGGGAAATCGTCGAAAATTCCATTTTTCTGAAATTGGATGCGAGCAACACCGTTCGATAGAGCTCTTCGAGCTGAAGAGAACGGTGCCATTGCAAGAGTCGAAAGCTCAAATCTGGGTGAGTAAGAGCGCAAGAAACTCTCACCGCTATCTTACGCCGCTCTAAGCTGGCAGATGAGGCCAAGGCAGTTCAGGCAGCTGAGGAGCTGTCAGCATGTCATCGTAAAGTGCCTTCAGTGTTCTGCTAGCATTGCATGCCGTTAGCACGCCGCGTCTTCCTGCAGGGGTCGACTGAAATCGGAGAAAATCGTGTCACACACGGCTAACCTGCATTTTCACGCCGCTTTAATTTCGCTTCTTTAAAGCTATAACGCTGCACTTTCGCATTCTATTGAAGCTTTCCACTGCCTACAAAATCCACGAGCCGCAGCCGGAACGATTCGATCTAGACAGAGTTATTGCGTTCCGAACACACTCGCGCGTGCAATTTGCGAGTGGTCGCGCCTACTCGATTGATAGGTTCGATTCCATATGCATTGTTTACGGCGCATTCCAACGGCAAGCTGGACAGTTTAGGAGCATTTCCTAAGCAGAACGGCTGGAAATTTCGATAAAACTCTCCAAACTGTCACTCTACAGCCTCTCGCGCCCACTCGATTGATTATGCCCGGCCTATATACATGGAACGCTCCAAAGCGGCTTTTTCGGGAATTGACCAAAAGACATGCGCGGTGCTGTATTATACAGGAGTGATGTGGTGGTGTTGCCCGTATGCTTAACACAATATTGAGGGCCAAATTATAGGTCGCAATGTCGATTGATTCATGAAAGGTATGCATGATCGCAATGTCGGCAATATGCTCACGGTTTTGGAACAACAAAGTTTATTATTAAGCAAATAATTTAGTAAACGATGGCTTCCGAAAACATCCGAAAAAGTGCCGAAACATCGGAAAAATGTCTCGGCACTCTCGAAAATCCGAGCTCAAGCCAATTCTTCGTCACGCTTCTTCAATCTCTTCCCACCGTCAAGCCGCTGTCATCTCCAGCATCTCTCTGACTTCAACCTTCAACAAGCCGCTCTTCACCACTACTTTTGCCGTCCTCAACCATGAACAAGCCATTATCGGGTATCATTCATCGGGCTGAACTAGTTCTTCAGACTTTCACTTCTATTATCAATGCCATCGAACCACTGTAAAAAGATGAAACATCCAAAGCTCAATGTGCATGCATCTGTATCTGTGCTGACATCGGCGGCAGTACCGTCGGTGTGAGCACAGATACCCCAACCTCAGCGGGTCCTTACTGTGGGCTGAACTGACCGCGCCAGCCAAAAGAGAGCGATGCCCATCCAACTCTCTACCGCCCTCAATCTCTATTCCATGGGTGTACTCATCTTGGCTGAGCATTTCTTTTTTTTCTGCTCTTCTTCTGGTTTAGCAGTCCTCTTAAGGATGGTACGTCTGACCATTTTCTTTCTGCACATTTTCTTTAATGATCTCGAAACTTCATCAAAACAGAAAATACAGAAAATCCCAATTACCTCCCTCTCTGTTCTGCGATAGCGCATTTTTACGACGTTTGACCTGGTTCACACTTCGTTCTTGGATATGTTGTACACGTAGTATTGGTGATCCCCACGATCCCTCTTTAGAGGTTCCGCAATAACACCATCGTCTCTACCAAGTGATTCAAAGCGTTATACATCTCTGTGCAAAATTGCAGGTCCACCCCATTCAACGATTTTTCGATTCGTTCATTAATAGCCAATGAACCTCTCCATGAAAGAAATAGTAACGCCAACACCGTATTCCTCGCCTGCAGAAACCTCGACATAAGAACCAATGGCCGGAAACATGATCAGTGCAAGACACCATGAATGTTTATTGAAATATAGAAGTGGATATTTCCACACTCAATGTTTTCTCTGAGCAAATTAAGGTACTAGTAGGTCGAAAATGCGACGGAAGGTATAATTTTTGTAGTGTTATAAGCAGTTTAGGCGCACCAAACCTCCTACCTATAGGCAAACTCAGGTTGATGCTCTACACGCCGCCGCTCTTCCAAACAGAATATTGCGGCAAAGAGGAAATAAGTCTCATGGTTTGGTCTTCGTTCTCTGGTTCCGGACCTGTTGCGCTGAAGTTCGTCTCGTGTAACATGAACAGAGAGGACTATCAGGATTGCTCGGTGATCACTTATGCCATGTTTTAGATGACTTCGTAGGCACAACCTTGTTTTCCAGCAAGATAATTAATTTACGTACTGTACGTAGTGAACCACAGATTGGCTTAATGCAAGTGGAATCGAACTTCAGAAGTCGTCCAACTGTTCTCCAGATTTTAATCCATAGTGAAATTGTGCAGCATTCATGTGCGAGAAATGCTCAAAAATAGAATTACTTTCTCCTTGGTTTCTTGGAAGAACGCCTTACTTGATGCAAGGACTAGTGTAGAGCAAACAACTATTGATAACCTTGTCAGTATGCCAAATAGAAATTTCGATGTCGTTTACAACAAAAGCGATGTAACTAACCAGTGAATTGTCTCAGGCGTATACCTTAACGGCGAAAATGTATAAGGCTACGCGAATCTCCACCCTTCATATAGTAGAAAAGTAGGGGCCATTTTTGCAAAGTACTTGAACCCAAGGAGATAGGAACCCTCAAAGTTTACTACGGGATCGCATGCACACATGCTAAACTACCGTAATCGGCCGAAGTTTCGAAAATGGATATCATATTAGTGATCTGCGCTTCAGATAAACCTTTGAGGTGAAGTTCAGATGATTTTTTTTTCTATCTCTTCTCGATCTCTACCAGTGAGCTAGTAGTCGTGCAATGATGCCGCTTCAGATTTACCCTTGACACTCGCATACTCAGGGAGGCGTACACTGTCACGGCGAACCATCATGATCAGCTTTTGAAAGATATCTCTGCAACTCTATCTTCAATTAAAAAATCTCTCTATATGTATATCTAACATTTTTCAATTTGTCGGCTCATCAGACGAGTTTCAAGACCAACGGACCGCTGTCTAGCGATGCCCTAGGAAATGACTGTGACCTATACTTGCCAACCTCCTGGGACTGCAGTAGCTACCTGCCCGTCATCATTAGTGTGTCTAATTGCACACCTTCGACGGGCAGTAGGGTACAGCTGGGCTTGTGCACCGATCGGCTATCCTTCTCTGATCATGTGGGGCACATGCTAGGTGAGATCGACTTGTCCACTGGTGACGTCATATGCTCTTGTAAGTGCTTTACTAATGTATAGTTGGGAAGGATCATTCTTGATGTAGCCAAGGGTCTATCAAAAATTTGCAGAAAATAGAAAGTGTCGCATATAGAGAGGGCAACTGATGAAAATCTCTTTCTGAACACGTTTTTGGCAGCCTATAGTGGAATATATGCATAAGAAAAGTTGGCAAGGTGATGGATACCAAACAAGAATTAAAAGTAAAAATGCAAAAGTCCGACACAGCGCCGGAATCGAACACCAAACCCTGCACGTATGAACCACCGCCATTTCCCGCTGAGCCACCGAACTGGTTGCACCGGTATCTTTCACCCACCCATCACCTCCCCCCTTACCTCCACGTAAGGCGTCCACAAACGTGTTAGGCACGTGCTGACAGTGCAACTCAATACTGGGTATTCAGGGGCCTCTAACTCCTCGGATTTAATGAGTTTGCAAAAATGAAACCTACCTTGATAGTATTTCAAGGGTGGAGATTCTCGTGGTAGTATTCATTTTTGCCATTCAGACACCTACGCCTGAGATAGTCCCCTGGTAAGTACTAATCGCAGTTTGCTTGGCACTATTTTTGTAATGACTTGGGGTATTATGAATTTGACCTATAGTTTTGCACAGATCTACTTCATCCATTTCTTAAAAATTTGTTAGCTGTGAGCTTCAGCAGCGATAGTTTGTCGATGTCGCCCGAATAGTATCTTGATTGAAGATCCAGTGCAAGTCACGAAGATGAACAGCGTGCGCGGGAACGGCGAGAGCACCTACTGTAGTGGCACATCGTACCGTAAACGATGCAGCCAATCAAACACCGGCCGAACATGGCATTTCTGTGGCTCGATCATGGCTCCGCCGCACAGGTAGGGAACGTGGGGGTCAACGTGGAAAGTTTCGCGACGGGGTCCTTTTAATTTTAAGTTCCATGTGTCAAAATTGCCTACAATCCGGAGTTCCCCCGCCCCTTGCCCAAATCCAAGCCCGCAGAGCACGGATGCGTTCACCTGGGCAGATCAAGAAACTTCTCTTTCGTATACATCGATAGCTCAGGTGGCATGCCTGTGCGCCTGATCGCTACCAACTTCCAAGGCAGTGTCATGAAGAGGGCGTGCGTTCGATCGTTGCCGCGTTGGCCGCCATGATTACGGTAAAAACACGGAGCGTCCGCCGCACACCCGCTGCAGTTCCTGCGACATGTACCGAAAAACTCCAAATTCCTCACTGTACTATCGAAGGTTAGTGGCCAGACGAACGACCTCTGGCAGGTTCTTTGGTGTATACTCGTTGACTTGCATTCCTTTCCCGTTGTCTACAGTACCGGACGCGTTTTTTGAATAGACGCCGCAAAAACCGCGATTTTGCTGTTTTTGCGGCTTTTTCATTTAACTCGCCTAAAATTGATTCGTTTCAAAAACTAAGGTTATATTTGGGCTCAGGAGCTCGAGCTCTATCGTTTAGTATAAATTGTTCGTATGGAGCCATGCAGATATTCGAAATTGAAAACTTGCGCTCCATTGCGAAGGGCGGTCGCGGACGAGTTGTCGGTCGCAAGCCATCGAAAACGGTTGCGTGTTCACAATTCCTCTAATTTGAGGCTTTTGAGAAACGGTTGGTACCGCTCGATTCGTCTCTTCGAGATCTACACAAATGTGTATTAAACATAGTCAGACCACCGCCTTTTCGCAGTGGGTGGTCAACAATAACTGGAGCAGACTTTTTGCGATTGGAGAAGCTTATATTCCAGGACTTGTATGTTCTCGGAGTATCTCAAGCATAGGTAAAGTGTTCTGTTATGCCAGGAATCATCTGAGAGTGCGCCGTGTGCAGTGCATATAGGATGGAATCTATCAATCAAGGGGAGACGGCTTGTAGAGTGAGCATTTAGGGAGTTTCATGAGAAATTTTCAGCCGCCTTACTCAGGAATTGCTGTACTCTGTTCCGGCGAAACTTTGGAGTGCGCTGTGCCCAATGTATATAGGATCGAACTTATCAATCGACTTGGTGGCGCGACAGCTTGTAGAGTGAGCATTTAGGGAGTTTCATGAGAAATTCTCAGCCGCCCTTCTCAGGAATTGCTGTACTCTGTCCCGGCGAGGCTTTGGAGTGAGCTGTGCACAATGCATATAGGATCGAACTATCAATCGAGTGGGCGGCGCGACAGCTCGCAAATTGCATGCGGGCGTGTTCTGAGCGCAATGACTCTGTCACTTTTGAATCTTTCCGGCAGCGACTTGTGGACTTTGTAAGCGTTCAAGAAGTGCGCTAGAATGTTCAAGAAGTGCGCTCGAACACAGCAACGTAGCTTATGATTGGACAAAGTTACAGCGGTGCGAAAATTGTGGTAAACCCTGTGTGATACGATTTTTTCTGATTTCAGCCGACCATTGTGGGAGCGCGCAATCAACTGACGGCCTACGAATGCGTTGGCCGTCAGCTGATCGCGTAGCAAAGCAGATAAGGCGCTTTATGATGAAGGGCCCACAGCTCTCCAGCTGCCTAACCTGCCTTAGTCACAGCTGCCATTTTAGAGCTGCAGAGGACAGCGGTAAAGTTTCTTCCGTCTTTACTCGCCCAAATTTGAGTTTTTGACACAGAATACGGTACCGTTCTGTTCAGCTCGAAAAGCTCTATCGACGGTGTCAATCGAATACCGATTTTTTGACATTTTCCCTCGGGGACGAGGGCGGCCAACCTGCCCGGACGATGAAGTCATCAAAAGCCGACGATTTCGAAATTTGCTAAATTTTCTTGTCCAAATTTCGTTCAAAATCGTATAGGGGGTTATTTGGGGCGCCGATTACGAATCCGACGTCCGTTCTGAAAATTCCACCGATTTTTGCCTGTTACAGCCACTTGACGTTGGTAGGATCAGGATCACTGACCACCCTCAGTCATCAGTATGGGTGGTCTCCTGCCATAATCGGCTAAATGGATTTCGGCATCGTATTTGGCACTCGGAATAACCCTGCTCTTAGACGAAATTTGAGCAAAATCGGTGTTCCTGACCAGACCATCCTCAGTTATCCAGAAGAAAATCAAAAACCTACCGAAATTGGTAGAATTTTCAAAAACGAACGTCGGGTTCGTAGTCAGCGTCCCAAATAACCCCTAGATGATTTTGGACGAGGAACTTTGGCCAATTTCGAAAATATCGAAATTTGATGACGTCACCGTCCGCGTACGCTCGGCGAAGAGCGCCCTCGTCCCCGGGGGAAATTGTCAGAAAATCAATTTTCCCGGAATTGGCGAGATTGCTACCATTCGATATAGCTTCTCGAGCTGAACAGAACGGTACCATTGGGAGCATCGAGAACTCAAATGGGGGCGAGTAAGGAAGAAAGGAACTAGGCCGTCACCCTCCGCCGCTCTAAAATGGTAGATTGGGCAGTTCGGGAATCTAGAGAACTGCGAGCACGTCATCGTAATGCGCTTTCATTCTCTTGCTCGCCCACGCATTTGCATGCCGTTAGCACTCCTCGTCTTCTCGCAGTAGTCCACTGAACTCGGAAAAAAACCGTATCACACAAGGCCAAACTGCATTTTCGCACCGCTGTGGCTTTCTTCCGTCACAAGCTACGTTTCTGTGCTTCGGGGCTCCCATTGAACTTTCTACTGCTTACAAAATCCACAAGTTGCAGCCGGAAAGATTCGAATGTGACAGAGTTATTGCGCTCAGAACACGCCGGCGTGCAGTTTGCGAGCTGTCGCGCACTCGATTGATAGGTTCGATCCTATATGCATTGTGCACAGCTCACTCCAAAGTCCGCCGGGACAGAGTACAGCAATTCCTGAGTAGGGCGGCTGAAAATTTCTGCAAAACTACCCAAACGCTCAC
Source organism: Heligmosomoides polygyrus bakeri (assembly GCA_947359475.1). Classification (NCBI taxonomy): domain Eukaryota; kingdom Metazoa; phylum Nematoda; class Chromadorea; order Rhabditida; family Heligmosomidae; genus Heligmosomoides; species Heligmosomoides polygyrus. The sequence goes on from OX375866.1 coordinate 44,480,733, forward strand.
TCTGCAAGCTGTCTCCCCTTGATTGATAGATTCCATCCTATATGCACTGCGCACGGCGCACTCTCAGATGATTCCTGGCATAACAGAACACTTTATGCCATGCTTGAGATACTCCGAGAGCATGCAAGTCCTGGAATATAAGCTTGTCCAATTCTGCTCCACTCATTGTTGACCACCCTCTGCGAAAACGCGGTAGTCTGACGATGTTTTATACATGTTCGTGTAGATTTCGACGGCACGAGAAACCTCAAATTAAAGAAATTGTGAACACGCAACCGTTTTCGATGGCTTGCGACCGACAACTCGTCCGCGACCGCCCTTCGCAATGGAGCGCAAGTTTTCAATTTCGAACATTTGCATGGCTCCGTACGAACCATTTATACCAAACGATAGAGCTCGAGCTCCTGAGCTCAAATATATCCTTAGTTTTTGAAACGAATCAACTTTAGACAAGTTATATAAAAAAGACGCAAAAACCGCAAAATCGCGGTTTTTACGGCGTCTATTAAAAGACGCGTCCGGTACTGTATATTATGTTGGTAACACTGCTTCCAGGTTCTCGTACATTTCCTTTGAAACATCGATCAAGCGTTTTAGCCTAAAATGTCGTAGCCCTATTCCAAATTCAGGTTCAGGCAGGAGAGCCGAGCAATTGATTATTCTTTCCTTATTCATCTACCAAGCGGTAAAAATGGCTTTGACGCAGGCCACACATAAATAAACTCTTAAAATTGGGACAATCGGGAGCAGTATTCTTGTCGCATGAAGACTGGAGCCGTGCTGCTATTCGTCCACTTATAGGACATGCTGCTTTTGTTGTGATCACACTAACAAAGTGTTTGAGTTAGACCTAACAGTCTACCTGATCATCCCCAGGAGCCTACTTTTAATTCTTCTGACTCAGTGGCTTATCAAGCGTCATTTTTGCTACGGTCGAGCAAGTCCTCAAATTTCAATTTTCAGTGCAAAAATTACTCTTCAGCCTTGTATGACTCCGTATTTCCTGATGAGCAAAGTTATCACTCAGAATATGCTTGAAGTATCCTTCCTAAATCTTAATCCCAACCACATTCCTCTCTTCGGTACACCTAACATTTTTGGCGGATTCAACTGCCCTTACGTTAAGGATAACCTGCAATAGCGAGACAGATGGATCTTTTCCCCTGCAGATTACTAGGTTTTTGCGCAACACATCCATTTCCGCTTTCCGTTATTTACGTTCCTTCTCACTAAGGCCGGGAGTATACTTCCATCGCCGCGATGCCATCGCGGCGCTCAGTTCATGGGTATTCCGCCGCACGCGGTCGAATAGTCAAAGGAAACTTCGCCGCGGCCGCCGCTGTTGCGGCACGCGCGATGGCCTCCCGCGCCCATCGCGGGCATGGCATACTTTTTCGCGTCGCGCGCGGTGTTTAGCGTTGGTCCTGAACGGATCGCCGTCGCGCTCCCTTGCAGAGCGATGGGCGATGCGACAAGCACTGAGAAGTTCAAATTCTTTCGCGTCGCTGCACAAAACTCATCGCCGCGATTCCATCGCGGCGACGGGAAGTATGCACGAGGCCTAACCAGGATACTATCTCAACGGTAGGTCGGAACGGCGCAAATGTTGTATATGGGCAGAACCGCCTCTCTATGGGAAGTAACAAACTGCAGGTATCTCGACCCCAATACAACTCTGCGCAGAGTTAGGGGCGACGGAAGTCGCAGGTTGGCGCCCTGTTGATTCACGTGCTCCACAGCTGACGGGCGCGCGCTGGATGAGGGCTCTTATCGCGACTAAGCTCAGTGCGGAGGTGGCGTAGTAGGGAAGAGCTCGGGCTCGTAAACGAGGGGTCGAGGGTTTGGATCCCGCAGACTGCGTTCGTTTTGCACTTTTGCAAAATCCATGTTTATCATATAGGTAATCCACCTAGGGGTATTATAGTGTGTTATTGAGCATGTTTGCATATAACATATCACCCATACCGTTTTCAAGTGTGGTCCAGGCAGGGTCACCGATTTCGCTGAAACTTCGTCTAGGGGGGTTATTTGGGGTGCTGATCACGAATCTGACATCCGTTTTTCACGATTCGGCTGAATAATATAGATACAATATGGCACAGGATTACATTCTTAAAGTTTCTGCCGATGACGGCAGGTAGAGACAGAATCGTGAAAAACGAATGTCAGATTCGTGATCAGCACCCCAAATAACCCCCCCTAGACGAAGTTTCAGCGAAATCGGTGACCCTGCCTGGACCACCTTTGTTAACGGTATGGGTGGCCTCCCACCGCATCGTGAAAAACGGATGTCATATTCGTGATCAGCACCCCAAATAACCCCCCTGACGAAGTTTCAGCGAAAAATTCTTTTGAAGGTGGAGTCGGAACTTTTTACTAGTGCCACAAAATATCTATCGTTACATGACTATAGCTTCACACAAAATAGGCTTAAAATAAGTGACACACAGAAGTGAACATTTTAGCTAATCTGTAGTTTGAAGCATATGTTATATGTAAACAGCTCTATAACACACTATAATACCCCTAGGTGGATTACCTATTTGATAAACATGGATTTTGCAAAAGTGCAAAACGATCGCAGTCTGCTGGATCCAAACCCTCGACCCCTCGTTTACGAGCCCGAGCTCTTCCCTACTACGCCACCTGTGCACTGCGCTTAGCCGCGATGCGAGCCCTCATCCCGCGCGCTCCCGTCAGCTGTGGAGCACGTGAATCAACAGAGCGCCAACCCGCGACTTCCGTCGCCCCTAACTCTGCGCAGAGTTGTATTGGGGTCGAAATACCTGCAGTTTGTTACTTCCCAGAGAGAGACGGTTCTGCCCATATACAACACTTGCGCCGTTCCGACCTACCGTTGAGATAGTATCCTGGTAAGACTGCGTTAACCAGTCACTTAGCATTCCGATATGCTTGCTATACGGTGCTTTCGATTCGATGGTTCATATTCCTCTTGCTCAGTGTGTGTTTCTAGGTTACGGATATGATGGCTTCTTCAAAACGTTTATTAGAATACACGTCTTGCTAGAGGCACCTAGTGTGCATGAATGGAAATCAGAATGATTGCTCAATATCCTCCCTATTTTGCGAGACATGACCATATCCTTATTCCCCTCGACAGCGTTTGCATTATCATTTCTCAAAAACTACGCACCAAGATAGATTAACGGATGCGTAGACGCTTAAAAAGCAAGTATTTTGATTGCGGTGTAGAAGATCAAAGAACGATAGAAAACGAATAAAAAACAATGCTTAGAATTTATTACAACGAAAAAGCAATACAAGCACAATGGTAGTGACAACGGCGACCATAATCTGCACACATGAAAATAGGAATTGCGTAGATTCCGCATAGTTGCAATAGCAAAAAGTACCAAAGTGTGAATTAGTGCTTGTATTAGGTTGTCCCGTAAGTCCTTGCAGTTTTTTCAACGATTCACTGCAGATTCCGCCGGCGGTCTCTTGCATTTCGCTGCATAGCTTTCGAAAGAGAATGATTTGCTGTATCAGAACGATTGCACTTCTTTTTTATCATGAATTTTGTCAATTTTTAGGTCGTTGAAGTGAAAAGTGAAAAAGTGAAAAAGTAGCCATTTGCGCACTTGTTCTCTCCGCTTAGTTCTGTAATTTTTTGCGCAGTTTTTTCAAGCATTTGGAAGACAATGTTCTGTACTACAAGAATATGTGTTAGTGCTATTTGCTCATTTGTCCTTTATTGATTTTTAGACCATCAAATTGGGGATTCCGACTTTTCCGTCCGAATTTATACCAAAACTCCGGTTCTGTGGTTGGACTTTTTTGCTTGGTGTTATATGTCGTTTGGAAGAGGATGTGTTGCTCAGTAAGCATTTGTATCGCGTTTATTGGCTCACAGTGATTTCTGTCGAATATCAACAACTGAAGAAGGAGAAGGAGTTGTTGGTGAAGACGGTTGTTCTCTTTTTGGCGTTTTGTTGAAATTCAATAGAAATCAATAAACGCAACATATATTCTTATAGAGCAAGACATTCTCTTTCGAATGGCATTGAACACCAACCCAAAAAGTCCAACCACAGAGCAGGAGCTGTCGGCAAAGATAACCATCCTCCTTCGGACGTCCCAATTTGATGGCCTAAAAATCCATAAAGGACAAATGAGCAAATAGCACTAACACATATTTTTGTAACACAGAACATTGTCTTCCAAATGCTATTAAAAACTACAAAAAAATTCCAAACCCAAGCGGAGAGAACAAGTACGCCAATGGCTACTTTTTCACTTTTTCACTTTTCACTTCAACGACCTAAAAATTGACAAATTCATGATGAAGAAATGCAATACATTGTCTGATAGCGCAAATCATTCTCTTTCGAAAGCTATGCAGAGCTATGCAAGAGACTGTCGGCGAAATCTGCAGTGAATCGTTGAAAAAAAAACTGCAAGGACATATGGGACAACCTAATAAAACACGCCGTTAAGAAGGGGAAAAAGCGCAAATCAGTCGAATAAACGCTAAAACCATCATATAGGCACACAGCATGAAAGGCAGCGACATGACCCTAGCTATTATATTCCGGTTCAAGATCACATCAAGTAGGCAGATCAAAAGTGAGGCTCATTTCAGTCGTTAACGGTTCATAAAATCGTCCAGCTTCGTTGTCGCCTGGAATGCGGCGAAAAATTTTGTAAAAAAGAAAAACTCAGAATGAAAAAGGTCAGCTCTAGAGACGTATCGACACCTTCCATCAAACAAAAGCGAGATAATTTCGAACAATGAAGCCCAACTTGGCAGCTTATGCTAACACTGATAGAACACTTTGCTTGACACTTTGTTTCTATTCCTTAATGTCTGGTTCTATTAATGTTTCTTTGCAACCGTGCACGCTCGGGGAAACTGGCGTGGAAAGTGACACGAGGGTTACCTGCTAAGGCAATTTGGCGCAAAACATGCTTACTTCTACCTTGAAGAAACATCAGCTCCTGATAACTAGCCCACACGTAATGAAAAAGGTGAGCCAGACGCTTACATAATCATCAACTCTTAGATGTGCGACTAAAAGCTCGAAAGGCACAATAATCTTAAGGCGATTTCAGTAACAGTGAGTGTCAAACCTTCAAGTGTGCTTTCAGGGGTCTTTGCCACTTCGCTCTACTATGACGCTCCACGTCATCTTCCACGGCCATCCTCCAGTACCTGTGCTGTATCCACCACAGAAACAGGGGTTTTGTGCAGACAGTGTTGTTTTCTGTCAAATCACTAGGTGAACGAGTTTGTTTTCAATTCACGTTATGCCTGTAGATCCTGAACATGCATCCATGAAAAAACCCGTTCAGGATCAAGCGCGGGGTTCGTTTTAGGTCAAAAATATAGGCCCCATTTTGGAGCGTCTAAGGTGAACCAAAGCAGCGGAATAGCGAGAGCGCAGGGAAATAAACTTGCAGTGGAAGGAGACTGAATTTCAGGGAGAAGATAATGTTCCAAAAGAGTATGACTCCCTGTAAGTCGCAACCAAGGTGTGCCGAAGCATATACCTTCTACGGGAATAGATATAATGATTCCAAGTGTTGAGGATGTACGAGCATCTTCAGATCTCCCCTATAATACGTCTTGCTTCAGCGGAGCATTACTTCGTGTGGACAGATCAGATATAGATGTAGATTAGGAAGCGGCAATAACACACTCCAGTGCCTTTGTAGCCTCTCATTTTCTCTAGTTTCAAGTATAACCAGCCTCGGTGGGACGAAGTGGAGTCCTTTCCACATGAGCTGATGTAGGGAACTCATTTGACAGGGAAGCGGAGAAACCACAACCACCTCGTAAGCGCAGGAAAAACCGTCCCTCACGCTCGGGTCAAAAATTGTCACCAAAGAGTGCTTTGTATTAGTTGATCTCTAACGCTCCTGGAAGTCATGTTTTGTGGAACAGAGGGGATGAAATCTCCATCACGCACGTAAGGCAAGCGATACAACTAACTTTCCAACTGCACGAAACGCTGCTTTTAAGCGTAAACAATAATCTACTACTGTTGTGTTCTAACAGTACATGGCAGCCCCCTAACCCAACGCAACGCAGGGCATCCGTCCCACATAATGACAATTCTTGTTGTTGACTAACAAGACATTGCCTCTGCACGATATTCTCCACCCAACCTGTGCCAGAAATGGTGGGATGTAGGACATCTCATCGATGTAGGACCAGCTTCTCCAGCAGACACCATCCTTTGAGGAATGAATGCTAATGAAGTGCACTGGCTAGGCCCGGTCCCAGTAAGGATGCTCTAGCGTTGAGGTGTTCCGCTGTCAGGACTCTAGCGCGGGCGAGAACCGAATAGGGCTATGCGAGGAGAATCTAGTCAGGATGGCACGGACGGCACGACGAAAACATTAGTCATGGTTGTCATTTCCCCTGTAACCATTTTGGAGGTGTTGGAACTAAAGTATGCCCCATTGCCGTTCCTCTCACTTGCACGCATTGCTCTCCTGATCGTTTGAAAATGTTATACTTCAGATGCTCGTTTTCCAGACTCTTGCGAAAGTGCATTTCGTCACGTAAGGCACTTGAGGCACTTTAACACATTAACGACAATAGGCACCATTTATGCTGCGTACGCAAGCAGTCGCGTGGGACAGTACGCATCGTTTTTGCTGTGCAACTTTCAAATCGATTCGCCTTCAAGGTGAAGTGATTTTGTATGGATTTTTTGCAGTCCTCTTATAGACTGTATCTATTTATAATAAGCTTCAGCAGTCATGGGCAGAGAAATGCTTTGGTGATACTCAAGACATTTTAATAGTACGTGGACAATACCAGCCCACTGCTACACTCCTTTTTAAGGTTGTGTAATGAGAGTATCTGTTTTCTACAAACAGTATCATACTAATGTAAGAAATTAAAAGTCGGGAAAGATGGAGGCAAGAGATAACTAATTGTGTAATTTGAGGTTGGTGGAAATACTGTTTTCATAGATCAAATGAACATAGCAGCATGATACGAGTACACGGACAGCTTGTTGTTAAGACATTCCATCCCATGGCTTTAAACATAATTTGACATTTTTTAAAATTTAGTTAAGCATATATTCGATGATCGTTCAAAAAGTTTTCGTCAAGAAGTCATTTTTGAGGCATCCTGGACTCTTGCCTAGAGAGCTACCCTTGACACGTAGTAGCTCTTCTTCAAGTAATCGGAGCCCTGTCGTCAAGTCTATAAGAATTCAGCGTGGCTGTCAGCATTGTTTCCATAACGACACGAGGACATGATACTTGTAGCTAGGCGAAACACAGTTGCTTGCCTTGTTATGCCTATTTTCATTTCAGGGGTGAAAATTTTGCAGTAAAATTGCCTCTGCTTTATCAGTCTTTCCGTTTTCCGGTTGAGAAATCGGAACATTAAACACGGAACTGCAGTAATAGAAATAGCCGGAAGCCGGAATTCCTACCAAGGAAACACAAACTCTGCACATCCCTGATAATAGTCGTTCACAGCTGTTGTCAATGCTATCGTTTCGCTTTATCTTTCATGTAGAATAAAGCGCTCAATTTTAGCACTGTATGGAGGCAACATTTCTGAAACAGCAAAAAAAAAAATCCGGTTCACACTTCTGACGCGGCAAAAACGCGGTCCTGTGGGACAATCTGCTGCATAAATGATGCATACGCGCCAACCAGGCTAAAAATCGATTGCCCCACGCGCGCTGCTCTGCAAAATACGCGTTGTCGTCAGTGTGTTAAAGCGCAACGAAGAATCCACAGATCGACAGTAAGGAAGATAGCATCGTGGCTACCCAAGAGCCGATACGGCCTTTAAAGGCCGCCACAGACTTCTGCGGCGCCGCTGCCCTATGCTTAACCATAGGGCAGAGACGCAGAGCTCGCCTCCAGCGGCGCCGCTGGCCGGCCGGCGGCACCGGCGGCACCGGCGGCACCGGCGGCGTCGCTGGCGGAAATGACTTGAATCATTCCACCCGGCGGCGCCGCTCCAGCGTCTGTCTGTCTGCGCTCTGCGCTCTGCCCTTTCGCGGCGGGATCCAGAGCGGAGACGGTCGATGCGGGCGCGCGATCGTCATCGGGGCGCGTTATTGTTAAGCACCAGTCGGTCCCCACTAGAAACAGTACAGTACCTCGCCGTCACCGCTCCCACTGATGATGAGTCAAGCCGCTGAGCGGCGCCGCTCGGCGGCGCCGCAGAAGTCTGTGGCGGCCTATAGAGTTGCATGATTTGTACGCGGTTGATACGACCTCTTAGTACTTGAGACGGGTGGTCCCTAGAACCCAATTTATTTCGTCTACGGTTCTTCCAGGTACGGGCGTCTAGTGGTCAACCGTCATCCACTTCTAAGATTAGCTGCTCCTGGAATATCGTTGCTTGCCTCTTTCTTCCTTAGGAGTTCCATTCTGTAGAATAAAGTAGGGTTTGGAGGAACCATCTCCACGCATTTGATGCTGACATTGCTAGGCACTGATAAATACGAACAGGCCAAAACGTCAGCCCCACTGAAGTTGATTACAATAGCGATTGCTGACGAAACTTATTATTGAGTTATTATGCTATACCGAAGTTAATTGAAAGTCGTACTTGGGCTGATGTGCCTATGTTATCACTGAGACTTTAGACTTTCTTCAAAATACATGTACATTTTAATAATTAATTTCTTCTTCTTCTTATTCTTCTTCAGCGTTTGTCCCGCTTCGTGGCGGGGTCCGCTATTCTGGTGTCATGACGCCACCTTTCCCGATCCAGCGCTAGATCAGGGTGGACACCAGCTGCTTTCAAGTCCTTATGTAACGTATAGGGCGCGTGTAGCGCAGTCGGAGGAGGCGCCACTGTCGCGTGCACCCGATACCAGGTTCCTGGTTCGGATTTCCCGCCCAGGCCAACCAAGCCTTCCATCCCTCCGAGGTCGGTGGATTGGTACCAGACATGTATGGGAAGGATAAAGCGCTGACTTGTTCATCGGCTGGCCACCGCAAGTCATTGTATGGCCAAATACGCATTCAAGTCGCCTCCACGACATCCCGTAGAAGTAGAATGCGCTGGCGCATCCCAGAAAGGATTGAGTAACGCCGTCCTTTATCCTTTATGTAACGTATCAGCCCATCGCTGCTTCGGGCGCCCTCTAGGCCGCTTTCCTATTACCTCGAAGTTGAGGCCTATCTTGCTGACGCTGTCTTCCCTTCCACGCAGAACGTGGCCGTACCATCGTAAGCGAGCTTCGCGCATCTTGTCCGCTATCGGCGCGACACCGAACTTCTGCCGAATAGCATCGTTTCGGATGCGGTCCATGCGCGTGACTCCTGCCGTCCAGCGCAGCATCTTCGTCTCAATGGCGCTGAGGCGCGTTTCAACTTCTTTGGTCGCAGGCCAACACTCAGCGCCGTACATCGCTACTGGCCGGATGACTGTTCTGTAGATCTTTGACTTGAAGCGCTCTGGTATCTTCCTATCGCAGAGCACGCCAGTCAACGAACGCCACTTGGACCAAGCTGCACTCACGCATGAATTCACTTCAACCATCAGTTCAGACGCGACTGCTGATCCCAGGTACTTAAAGACCGCAGTACGTGGAAGCTCGATGCCGTTAACCTTGATGGAGCTGGACTCAGTAACGTCCGTCGTTGAATACTCGGTCTTCTTCACGTTCAGTTTGAGTCCAAACCGCTCCAAGCGATCACACCAAGCTTGCACCTCTCGCTCAAGTTCACCTTTGTCCTCGCTAGCGAGCATCACGTCGTCGGCATAAAGCAACGTCCAAGGGACGGGCTTCTGAAGATCTCGTGTGATGGCGTCCATGTCGACAACAAAGAGGAGTGGAGAAAGCGCAGAACCCTGATGTACCCCGACGGAGATGGGAAACGCCATCAAGGTTCCAGCTGCAGTTTGAACTCGACTCTTTGGTCAAGAGCAGAGAATTCGTACCAACTCTATGAGCTCTTCAGGAACTCAATGTTGACGCAGGGCGTACCATTAACTTCACGCGGTACGCGGTCGAAGGCCTTCTCCAAGTCGAGAAAGGCGATATGCACCGGCTTCTGTTTCTCGCGATGCTTCTCCACCAGAAGGCGGGCGGCGTGTATAGCATCAATGGTTCCACAACCAGACACAAGATCTTCATGCTGTGCGAAAGCAAGCGATCGGACGGTAATTGGAGCAGTCTGCAGGACTGCCCTTCTTCTTCCAAATCGGAATCGTCGTACTTTGGCGCCAACTCTCAGGGACACTCTTCTCCGCCACAACCTGATTAAAGAACTTCGCCAACCACTCAACAGGGTACCAGTACTTGGAATTCCATAAATCAGCTGCCACTTCATCGGGCCCAGTCGCTTTGCCTGGCCTCACCTTCTTCAAAACCACTTCAATCTCTTCCACAGTGATCATTTGAACGAGGCTGTGGGTTGGAGCCGTAGAAGGGATGGCTGGATGAGGAAATTCTACCGCAGAGATTTCCTCAAAGTAGTCGCGCCATCGCTTCAATGCCTCCTTGCGGTCCATAAGAAGACGGCCATTCTCATCATTGATGCCGAAAAACTTTTCAATGTCCTCGGTCTGCCGATGGCGAAACTTTACAAGTCGGTATAGATACCGCCCACCATCCCGTGACTCGAGCTTCTCGTTGACATCTCCATAATGAGTGGCTTCTGCAACAGCCACGGCGTTCTTTGCAGCCTTCTTCGCTTCTTGGTACTTCCGCCAGTTATCGGCTGTCTTTTCGCCGAGAAACACATGATAGAGCGACTTCTTCTCTCGCACGTTTGCTTTCACGTCATCTGTCCACAGCCAGGCCTGCTTATCGACCTTCCGTCGCGCAGGCTTCGTAATGCCGAGTTCCGACTGTGCAGCTTGACGAATCGCGTCGGTCGCCTTATTCCAAGTTTCGTCGACAGTCGTGACTGTCGGTAACCGCACGCGAGAAATCACAGCTGCTTCCTTCCCTCTCATTCGCCACCACTTGATTCTTGCTGCACCGCATCGCTCGACCTGCTTCAGCCTCGAAGGAGCGATCTTGTGCAGATCAGCGGTCGGTGCTGTGGTGCGACCGTCTCATACGGCACGATCTTCGCGTCTGTGACAAGAATTTATTTTCATTTGAAGGAACACCAATAGGGTGGTATGGAACACATACCAGCGGTAACCCGGTGGCAGCCCCACTAAATACCTCCCCTATTTCAAAACAGTGTAGAGCTGTTGTTCACTTTATTGTTCTGGCCTGCTCAAGGATACACAATACTAGTCCTTCCAACCCAAACCATTACTATAAAAATAATAATTTTACTAAAAGTAAGGTTAATGGTATTAATATTTTGAATAATTTTGGAAATTACAACAAATGTAATAATTGTTCTGAAAATTATAGTATTTGCTCTATAATTAATAAAACTGAATATATTCGTTCTTCAGTCACAAATTTAAGGATTAATACCTATAACAAAAACAATGATAATTGCAATATAAGTAATTTTGTTTATTGTATTACATGCAACGATTGTCAAAAGCAATATATTGGAATTACAACTAGAAAATTAAAATACAGAATTAGAGAACATCTATCCCAAATCAAAAACCCTAAAATTAATAAATATTTATGTACACATTTTGGAAATAATTGAAATAATTCATCGAATAAGGTAACAATATTAGATTCTTTAGAAGATAATGTAGATAAAGATATTCTTTTACAAAAAGAATTTTTTGGATAAAATTAATTAATACAGTTTATCCTTTCGGGTTTAATGACCATATAAAAGAATTAATGACCATATAAAAGGATGGAAATATATCTAATATTGATAATCCTTCAACGTATAAAGAAAATCACCAGTATTATAAATTAAAAATTTATAAAATTAGAAAAAGAAATGGCAGAAAGAACAATAAACAAGAAAATAATAACACTAACAATATCTTCAGTATTAAAACTTAAGAAAAAATATCATAAAAAGGTCATAAAAGTTACATATAATAAAGATAGTTTAAATAATATGGATCAGTATAAATATAGAATTCTTGTCAGTATGTTATGTAAATTTAGTTTTAACGAAAATAAAAGTTTATGTTTACAATCAGAACAAAGGATTAATAACTATATTAACATTGGAGTCACATATATAAGTAATGTTCTAGATATAGTTAACGTAAATAAAATACTTAATAATAGACATATACATAAAATTATAAAAAACAATTCTAATTTTAAAAATTTTTAACTTTTACATGTGTATTTAAATCACAACCTTCTTTCTCCAAAAAATGCTTAACTATAACGCATTAATTAGAAATACAACCTTGTCAGAATTAAATTCAATCTTTAATGGGAAATGCTTATGTAAAAAAGAAAAATATAAAAAATTTGTTAACAAAACACATGAACATATTATCACTGGTAATCTAGAAATAATTTCAGATAAAGTTATTAGTAATATAATTATGAAAGGCACAAAATTTGTTCCGAGACATAATGTTTCGAAAGAAAACATTCAACACTGGTTCGAAGAAGTTTTTTCCTTATTTCTAGACAAAGTTAAGAATAAATATAAGTTAAAAGATTTTCACCTTAATTTGATTAAAGAAAAACTCAATATCCTTAAAAAATCTGGAAATCTTTACTACATCATAATATTATAGAAAACAATAAATCCGTTAACAAATTTAATAATATCATAATATAATAGATAATTTAGAATACTTGAATTTTTTCAATTTTTTTGTTATATGCCCTCTTGATAAAGCAAATAACAATTATAGTTTTATTTATAATTAATTCTATTTATTTAATAACTTTAGCTAAAGATATGGGAATTATTTTAGAAAACAGTTACAAACTTCTTACTCTAATCAAACATATGAAATATATAATAACGAGACTGAACCGGAAATTATTAACAGACATAAAATACTATGTTTAAATGACAAACTTAAAATTGAACAAACAGTAACAGTTATATTTATATATTGCTTACCAAGCTACACAAAAAGCCAGTCAAATTTAGAATTATCACTGAAGCTATAGTGGCCCCATAAAACCTCTTTCAAAAGAAATAACTAAAGTTTTTACTTAAAAAAACATTTCATTAAATATATTGAGGTAATAACATCGAGAAATAGAAATTTCACTAGTTATTGGTCTATTGATAACATAGATATTTCTGAAAAAATTAGTAAAATTAATATCGAAAATTGTAAACTGTTTTCGACAGATTTTACCAATATGTTTACTAGTCTTCCTCATAATATTATTTTGAAAAATATAAAGGAATTAATTAGAATATGATTCCGTAATGCTGGAAAAAATATATTGCATACAATGGACATAAATAATATTTATTATACAAATAATAATACCCTAAATAAATACAGATATTATACAGCAGAAGATTTAATGTTTTTCACTGAATATTTACTTAAAAATAGTTTTACAATTTTTGCAGGAATAATTTATAAACAGATTGAAGGAGTACCGCAAGGAAGTAATTGTTGTCCATCACTTGCTGATCTTACGTTATCAATATTTGAATACAAATTTTGCAAAAAGCTAGTAACACAAAATCGTTATATAAAAATACATCCATTTAGATACATGGATGACATTCCCATAATTCATAAAAAATAATGAATACATACGAGAACTACTTCACGAAACATACGAAAATTCTCTTCAATTTGAAACAACGCTCAAGTCATATAAATGACGAGTGCGATTATCTCGATCTTAATATCAGAATTGTCGAGGATAAATTAATAACAAAATTATATAATAAAACAAACAGTTTTAAATTGTACGCTATTAGATTCCTACATTTCAACTCAAATATATCTATTAAGGTTTAAAAATCAATAATATTTAGAAAAAATTAAATCACAGAATTAATTCACAGAATTAAGAATTATTAGATTCTGCACAGCTTTTAACGATTTAGTTGAAAACACATTGTCAAATTGATGATTAGGCCTATTAAAAACCAGACGTTCAGCGACCTAGCGGCCGCCAAACGTCTGGTTGGGGGCTTCGCCCCCAAACCCCGAGAGTAGAACAACCCCATCCTATCTGGTTGAGGACTTCGCCGCCAAACCCTGAGAATAGAACAGACCCAATCTTCCTCCTTTTTTCTTTAGGCCTTCTTACAGTAAAAAAAAACTGGTTTTACTATATAGGCTTAGTGCAGTGGGATATGGTAGGGCAGAATTTTCACAGCGCATATGAAGCCCATCCACCCTCCATCACATGCACGCGATTTATTCTCCGAAGCCCTCGTTCTCTACGTGTCGAGAAACAGGTAGTGAGAGTCCCAATCCGGTGCTTAATCAGCAAAATCATAATTAAAATTAATCGGTATTGGTACACGGCCTACTGTCAGACGGCAATAACACTCCTCCGAATCCCGTGGTCACTCTCTCTACCCCTCCCCCACCCTCTCGAAATACTTCCTTTCCTATGTGCTGGCAAAGAAACGGAGTGAGGGTCAAGCACGCACATTGACACTGAGTACCTATCCATGTGTCACTGCGTTGCCACGACGTCTATGACACTCGTTCTGCACTCTGGCACACGTGCCACGACTTCTGTAAGCCGTCTTCAGAAATCCGACACACACTGAACGATGTTGAGTTAAAATGCTGCTTCCCTCCCCCTTATTCACGCTCCCCCTCTAATGGTCTCCCTTTGTTGGTCCTCTCCTATTGGTCGCCCTTACTCGGAATCCCTACGCAAGTTGAACGACGTCTAGCGCATGTCTTCTGAATTTCTACGTACGTGGAGGGACGTCTTCGACACGTCTTCTGAATCCCTATGCACGTTGAACGACGTCTTCAGCACGTCTTCTGAATCTCTACGCACGTTAGACGACATCATCAGCACGTCTTTTGAATCCCTACGCGAGGACGACGTGTTCAGCACGTCTTCTGAATTCCTACGTACGTTAGACGACGTCTAGGGCACGCCTCCTGAATCCCTACGCTCTGCACTCGATTCCCATTCATACCCTGACGCGTTGCCCCTTGACTGTCTCGTAAACTTGGACGATCAGCCGCCAAGGATATAGTTCGCCAGCAATCTCCCATGGTTAAGCTCAAAGAAAGCCCGGCTGGCATACGCCGCACTGAAGTAGGCATCTTTTGGCTTCAGTCACCCCTCCCCGTGACCAATGTCGAGCAAAGCACGCCCGGGTTGAGAACACATGTCACCAAGGTCGTTCGTTCGTCGCTCGTTCGTTAGGTGCTTGGATTCAGAAGAGGTGTCTCCAATGTCGCGAAGGGCCTTCCAGATTCAGACGACGTGTCACCATTGTCGTGAAAGGCCTCCCAGATTGAGAGGACGTGTCGCCGATGTCGCGTCAGGGGTTCCGGATTCAGACAACTTGTCAACGATGTCGCGCAAAGCATGTCCGGCTTGAGAAGAGATGTCACCGACGTCGTTGATCACGTGCCTGGATTCAGAAGAGGTGTCACAAATGTCGCGCCAGGGGTTCCGGATTCACACGACGTGCCACCAGTGAAGGTGGGGCCACTAATGGAGGACCGGACCGGAGAATGGGGTCGAATAGTGACCGGTAAAGTGTTGACCAAGGAGGGAACAGTGAAAGTGGGACCATCAATGGGGGCCGGTGAGGGAGGGGTCCAGTGAAAGGGGATCGGTGAGGAATGGACTATTAATGGAGACCGGTGAAGGAGGGGGCCGGTGAAGTGGGGGGGGGGAGGGGTCCAGTAAAGGGGGACCGGTAGATGGTTGACCAGTGAAGAGGGAATCGGGTGAAGGGGGACCGGTGTGGAAGGGACCAGTAATAGGGACGGTGAAGTGAGGGGAGGGGTTCGGTGAAGGGGGGACCGGAAAAGAGTTGATGAATAAAAGGGGGACCAGTGAGGAGTGAAGAGGGGACCAGTAAAGGGAGGTCCGGTGAAGGGGAGCAGTAGTGGGGACCAACGAAGGGGGGAGGGTGGAGGAGACCAGTGAAAGGTGAACCGGAAAGGGGCAGACAATAGAGAGGAAGCAGTGAAGAGGGACCACTAATGGGGGACCAGTGAGGGTGGGACCTGTGAAGGAGGGAGGGAGGGGGTCCAGTGAAGGGGGACCTGTAAAGGGAAGAGCAGTGAAGGGAGACCAATAAATGGGGTAGCAGTGAATTACCAGTCAAGAGGGACCAGTAAGGGAGCCAATAAAGGGAAGACCATCTAAGGGGGTTCAGTAAAGGGTCCAGTAATAGAACCATTAAGTGGGGCCAGTAAAGGAAAGTAGTGAAGGGGATCAGTGAAAGGGACCAATAAGGGGACCAGTATTTTCTATGTGTCGTCCAACGTGGCGTCAGAAAACGTGCTACAGACGTCGTGCCACGTGTGTCGGGGTGCAAAAGACCTGTCGTGGACGTCGTGATATATGCGTCCGGACTCAGCAAATGTGTCACAGACGTTATCCAATGTGTATCCGGGTCCAGAATACGCGCCAAAAATAAGACTTTGCACAGCATCCGTGAGATTTTCAGATGACTTTTTAAAGGCTCCGTGTAACAACGAGTGTGTGCGTACTTGACTCTCACTTCCGTTTTCTGTCGGCACATGGGTAAGGGGATATTGGAGAAGCAGGTGAGGAGGGGGGGGGGGGAGCGGTAGAGAGAATGAGTAAAGGAATCGGAGTAATGTTATTCCCGTCGGACTGTGAACGGCACCGGTCTACCAATACCAAATGATTTCTTTGTGTTTCCGAAGAATAAGCACTTTGGAGTGGAGTAAGGCTCTCTATGTGTTCCTCGCCATGTACGCCACGAGTACTTCAAAGAATGAATCGCAGACGTGCGATAGAGGGTGGGTAGTCCCCATAGGAGCAGTTTTGAAGATTCTGCCTCCTACCTTATCCCGTTATACTATTCTATTTAGCAAAACCGCTTTTTTTACTCTAATGAATGAGGAAAGGCCTAAAATGACAAGAAGACGGTCGGAGGTGTTCTATTCTCCGGGTTTGGGGGTGAAGCCCCCAACCAGACGTTTGGCGGCCATTAGGCCGCTGAACGTCTGGTTATACAATACCGCCCTTATCTTTTGGTCTTTGGGCGGAAAAAGCGAAAAAAACCGCCTTTTCCGCCGCTTTTCTGTAGCGCTCTTCAAATTGAGCGCATTGCAAATTGAATCACATATTCGTGATCAGCACCGAGCCCTCTTCCCGATGAGCTCAAAATCGCCTAGCGAGCGCCTAAATAAAAGTTCAGTGACCTAATTCCTGCCTGGCGCCGCTGACCCCTGTGCTCGCGGGAGATAATTACACCCACAGCTGCCAAGTAGCTAATGAAGGAAGATATTCGACATATTAAAGCCTATTTCTTACTTAATGTATAGAAATGCATAGCTCTCTGGATCTCCTAGTATTTCATGATCACAATCTGTTTGACCGTTGGCCTCCATTAAATTTTTACTTTATTTCTACTTACTTTTGCCTTATTTTTGTTTTTTCCTGGAGGAAAATTTCTTGTGTTTATGGAGAAGGAAGAAAAGGAGAAAACTTTTATGTGGCTTATGCTACGACTTGCGGTAGCCAGTCAATCCATGAGTGTTTGGTCCTTACCTGAGAAGTCTGATATCAACTCATCGTTTTTGGAGAGATGGAAAGCTTGCTTATCCTCGGCGAGAAATCCCGTCCAGAAACTTCGATTCAGGGTGCACGCGAAAGCCAGCGCCGCCTCCGGCTACGCCACCAGGAATGGCTAGATTTTTTCACTCAATATTAAACTAATGAGCTGTGAACTATGGTAGGTGCGCTCTCATGTGCTGGCTATTTTCTTTGTTCTGGTTAGATGCGCTAAGGCACTGTGCAGAACGATAGTGAAGGCTAAAGCTGTCTTTCTTATCTACACGCAGGAAGCAGCATTGTTCTACCGTTACTCAATAATTACGGAAGGTTTCGAAATAGGTTTTAAGATCTTTGAAATATCGAAAAAACTAAAAAAGGCCTGTGCTTGCCTTGGATTAAAGAAGTCGAATAGAATGCAATCAATTCTCCCAGCACTATAAGAGTATGAAGGATAAAGAATAATGAACAACATTATTTAATCCTTGGGCCACGCGTTCTAATTCTACATGATATTGTGGACGCAAATTGAATGCGTGTTTGGTCTGAACAACTTCACTGCGCTCTGCAACGGAAATATCGCGTAGATGTAGAATGTGTGGCGCATGCTATGGAAAAAAGGCATACCGTGGATGTTTACCGTTGGTCCTCTATAATATTTACAACCAACCCTTTGGGATGAGCCACGCATTCAAATACTGTTACATACAATACCGCTCAAATTCTTTGAAAGAAAGACAAAGCGTCCCCTTTCCATAACTTACTTTAAATTTGCTCCTATGGATTCCAATTAACACTATTCGAATCCCCTCTACACTGCGCATTCGATGCTTCCAAGTTGTGTTTAGTTCGTCAACCTATGACCTAGTTGTGGCGCATTTTCGTCTGGAGGACCCTCAATTGATTTACGACCTCTCCAAAACAGCCATTGGCGCCCACTTCGGGCACTCCACCAGCCGATTTCGGCGAAATCCGGAATTCTCCATTTCTCTCAAAAGATCCGAATTCAGCTTGTTGTGGCTACCATAGTGACATTAAACACCGCTTAGTTTGGTTGATTTTGATTTCACCGCATATTTTGTCCAATTGCTCGCAAGGTCCACTTTCAGGACGTCCTTTTTCAATAACCACCCCTTCCTTTGAAGCATTTATCTACGTTGATTTAGCTGAGAAAAGCTCCTTTCACGTCTGGTAAAACAGCTTCAAGAGCTAGATAGCGGCCGCTTTAATATGTCTTCAAAAACGCTGTTTTTCGTCTATTGTAGAAAATTCTCCCATTTTGAATTCCTTGTAGTGTGTACAAAAAAGCAGTGAAGGTGATCCAACTTTTTCCAGTGGACGGTAGTATGGTCGGTATTCCAAAACTAGCAGCAAATAATACTGGCTTTCTTCGGGTGGTAATTTTGTGGCCTTTACTGCTATCCAAATTTCGTATTTTATCTCGTTTTCTTCAGTTTAACCTTCGGGTTGCTCTTGAATGTGAAAATGGTTTGGTTAGCCGTTTTGGCCGCGTCAGCAGCTTTTCGGCAATGTAATATGGCTCAAATAGGACATGGTCGAAATTTTGCCCTTTCTGCATGCAGTCGGTTCTGAGAGTGGGACTTGGACTCGGCCCGAGCCCTGTGCTCGGTGGCTGAGTCGCGGGTGACCTCTGCTCAGTTCGCACCTCGGTGCGATACCCATTCGCTGTGCACTACCCCATTAGAGCAATAAAACCAACACCGATCGCTCTTTTGGATCTGTTTCATGTCAGCCGTAGTGTCCTCGGTTTTTAACGATTTAATTGTCCTCACTCATTCTAAAGTTTCTGAAACACTTGCATGTCGTTGTTGCTGGTTAAAATTCAAACATCTCCCAATAAATACCAGTTTTTCAGCCAAGTAAAAAACTTTGCAAACCTTTCTATCCCGGATATGGACTTTGTGGTTGATCCAGTATTCAACTTATATGAGTAAGAAATTAGAAAAACATGAGATTGAGCAGTAATCACTTCACGGGAGGTCTAAGAGTGTGCTAGGTGCGAAAGTTCTCTTATGCCCGATTCAGGTAGTTTTTGGGTTTCGGAGAATCGATTTCCAAAGAAACTCCCGTAGAATTAGAAGGCGTGGCGCATCCCAAAAAAGACTGGGTAGCGTCTTCCTTTATTCTTTACCCTTTATATACCATTTTCACGTCGAACTGGACACTTTCCAAATCAAATTGGACAATCTTCTAAGCTGGCCTATAAATTTTGAAATCAAATTGAAAGTCTTCCAAATCAAGATGAGCTTCTTACAAGTTAAAAAAATTCAAATAATTTTTTGCTCAAAGGAAACTTAGAATAACTTTTTGTGAAATTTTTTTTACTTCAGCTGCCGACTGAGAGGAATAATTTTATAAAATTTTTATCTTTTGAGAAAAAATGATGAATTAAATTTTGCGTTAAGGTGCAGCAAGGTAGCAATCATGCCGTGCATTAAAGGACTGGATCGCGCCATGCACTTAAAAAGTTCAACGTATCGTTTATTTGATGTGTAAATACTGCTTACATGCTGTAAGAAAGTTAGGATGCGCGTGTTTTCTTACAATTGTTTGTGCTGCTCCGCTTGCAGGTGCGAAACTGCATGCAAACAAAAGTTTTGCTATCAATCGAATAAAAATCACGAAGTTTCGGACGTAGGCATGGCGCAATCTCTGTTTTGGTTGTATAAAAAGGACGCCTTCCTGCTCTTCTAAACAAGCTTTGAATCATTGTTTTTCCTCAAAAAATAGATTTTTTATAAAAATTCCAACTACGTGTTCTATTATTGGGAAGTAAATTAAAACTTCAAAGGAAGTTATACTTAAATTTACCTTAAACAAAAAATATTCTCACATTTTTGAAGAGTAGAAGAAGCCAATTTTGATTCGGAAGAGTTCGCTCTGATTTGAAAAGTCTTAGTTAGCTTGGAAGAGTGTCCAATTCGACGTGAAAATGGTATATTTAGAACAGCAAATTTGTCGATGGACACTTAATCCAATGCAAATTTTCAAAAATACGTTAAAAATTTTGCTAAGTTTCCGAAAATTTCCGTTAATTCGTTAAACCAGATTTTAGCTGAAGATGTCGTTAATTTGTTAAAATTGTCAAATCATTAAACTTTCTATGTACAGTCCTGGGACAGACCTCAAAAGAGCGATCGGTGTTGGTTTTATTGCTCTAATGGAGTAGTGCACTGCCAATGGGTATCGCACCGAGGTGCGAACCGAGCAGAGGTCACCCGCGACTCGGCCGCCGAGCACGGGGCTCGTGCCGAGTCCAAGTCCCACCATCAGAACCGACTGCATGCAGAAAGGGCAACATTTTAACCATGTCCTATAGGAGCCATATTAC
Organism: Heligmosomoides polygyrus bakeri; assembly: GCA_947359475.1. Taxonomy (NCBI): domain Eukaryota; kingdom Metazoa; phylum Nematoda; class Chromadorea; order Rhabditida; family Heligmosomidae; genus Heligmosomoides; species Heligmosomoides polygyrus. Next base: position 44,501,607 of record OX375866.1, read on the forward strand.
ATTGCCGAAAAGCTGTTGACGAGGCCAAAACGGCTAACCAAACCATTTTCACATTCAAGAGCAACCCGAAGGTTGAACTGAAGAAAACGAGATAAAATACGAAATTTGGATAGCAGTAAAGGTCACAAAATTACCACCCCGAAGAAAGCCAGTATTCTTTGCTGCTAGTTTTGGAATACCGACCTTACTACCATCCACTGAAAAAAGTTGGATCACCTTCACTGCTTTTCTATACACACTACAACGAATTCAAAATGGGAGAATCCTGTACAGTGAACAAAAAACTGCGTTTTTGAAGACATATTAAAGCGGTCGCTTTCTAGCTCTTGGAGCTGTTTTACTAGACGTGAAAGGAGCTTTTCTCAGCTGAATCAACGTAGATAAATGCTTGCAAAGGAAGGGGTGGTTATTGAAAAAGGACGTCCTGAAAGTGGACCTTGCGAGCAATTGGACAAAATATGCGGTGAAATCAAAATCAACCAAACTAAGCAGTGTTTAGTGTCACTATGGTACCCACAACAAGCTGAACTCGGATCTTTTGAGAGAAATGGAGAATTCCGGATTTCGCCGAAATCGGCTGGTGGAGTCTCCGAAGTGGGCGCCAATGGCAGTTTTGGAGAGGTCGTAAATCAATTAAGAGCCCTCCAGACGAAAATGCGCCACAATTAGGTCAGAGGTTGATGAACTAAACACAACTTGGAAGCATCGAATGTGCAGTGAAGAGGGGACTCGAATGGTGTTAGCTGGAATCCAAAGGAGCAAATTTAAAGTAAGTTATGGCAAGGTGACGCTTTGTGACGGATTAATCCGTCGCAAAGCGACTTTTTTGCAAAGAATTTGAGCGGTATTGTAGAGACGCATTAAAATGTCCAACATAATGTTCTGTTCTGGAAAATTTGCTATGTAACATTACTTAAAATGTTTCAGTTCACCTGGCCCAATAAGTGTAATAAATTGCAAAGTTAAACAAAACATACAACTGTAAGGAAGGCAAATATCCCCACTTTGTCGTGAAAGTGGCATTTACACTATCAATCACATAAAGCTGCGGTGAACATTTGGAGTGCATGGCGCGACCTCATCTTTTAATGCGCTAAATGCTTGCTTGTTATCTGTGGGCTGTACGATTCTCCCATTCGTAGTTCACTGGGTTGAGCGCATGGATCAGTTTCTCCCACCCACTCATGCTTCCTACTTATCGCTTGAACACTCTTCCAAGACGTTGCGTTTTTTATTCGGTTGATAGCAGAAGTTAAACAATAAATACAACTTCAAGGAACAACATATCCCCACTTTGGGGGTTCATGTAAGTGGCATTTACACAATCAATCAAAAAAAGCTGAACTTTTGGAGTGCATAGCGCGATCTCATCCTTTAGTGCGCCATATGCTTGCTTCTTCGCTGAGGACTGTAAGATTCTCCCATTCGAAGTTGTTTGGGTTGAGCGAGTTAGGCTACGTCAATAGCGTGGCCCGTCATACTCGACGCCGACAAAGCCGGCTAGCCTTGCGTGGCCCGTGGAGCCGATGCCGGCGGAATCGTCTAGCCCGGCGTGGCCGGCGGATGCCATGCAGGCAAAGCCGTCGACCGACGCTGGTTTCGTTATAGAGGAGAAACTTCCTTTCAGGAGGCCACCAGGATATGTAATAGAGGTTATGTAACAGTATTTGAATGAATGCGTGGCTCACCCTAATGGGTTGTTTGCAAATATAGAGGACCAAGGGTAAAAACCAACGTAAAGCCTTCATTCTATAGCATGGGCCACATACAGGGTGTCTCAAAAAATGAATACACTGTTTGAAAGGTGATAACTTCGCTCACACTGAATGTACTGAAAAGTTAAGAGTCCATATGAAAGTTTAAGAAAATAGAAATTTTCTGACAAATGAGCAGTATGGAGTGCGCCATTCACTCGTCTAAAATCTTGCATTTTACAATCGATTGATTGTGTTTCGTTTGAATACCAGTTATGATTTCATCACAAAGTGGCCGTAACGATTGACTTGTGCTTTTTTCAAGGTTTAAAACTTAAAGACACTATTAAGGCTTGTGAAAAATGCAGGTACTATTTGAAAGCTTCTAACATTGCTTCTAGCAAAGTTTTTGAAGATGTTTGAGACTCATATGAGAGCACAGGGTAACGAGATTTCTGAGGCGTGTAAGGAGTTAAGATTGCGCCATGCCCCCCCCCCACGAAACCTTGCATTTCGGACTCGATTGATTGTGCATGGGCTGAATGCCTGTCACAATCTTGTTACCGTTGCTGCATTCGTTGCTACATGCTGCGCGCTGGCTTTCGCGTGCAACGTGAATCGAAGTTCCTGGATGGGATTTCTCGCCGAGGCCAACCAAGCTTTCCATCTCTCCAAAAACGATGAGTTGGTATCAGACCTCTCTGGTAAGGACCAAACACTCATGGATTGACTGGCTACCGCAAGTCGTAGCATAAGCCACATAAAACTTTTCTCCTTTTCTCCCTTCTCCATAAACACGAGAAATTTTCCTCCAGGAAAAAACAAAAATGAAGCAAAAGTAAGTAGAAATAAAGTAAAAATTTAATGGAAGGCAACGGTCAAACAGATTGTGATCATGAAATACTAGGAGATCCAGAGAGCTATGCATTTCTATACATAAAGTAAGAAATAGGCTTTAATATGTCGAATATCTTCCTTCATTAGCTACTTGGCAGCTGTCGGTGTAATTATCTCCCGCGAGCACAGGGGTCAGCGGCGCCAGGCAGGAATTAGGTCACTGAACTTTTATTTAGGCGCTCGCTAGGCGATTTTGAGCTCATTGGGAAGAGGGCTCGGTGCTGATCACAAATATGTGATTCAATTTGCAATGCGCTCAATTTGAAGACGCTACAGAAAAGCGGCGGAAAAGGCGTTTTTTTTTCGCTTTTTCCGCCCAAAGACCAAAAGATAAGGCCGGTATTGTATATTACACAAGTGCTCGGACACGCCTAACGGCGTGTCTCGCAATTGCGCGCTTCGCGCGACTTTGTAGCATCACTGACTTATGGAAAGTAGTTTTTGTAAAACATAAAATTCGCTAGCGTCTAGTACTTGGTGCGTGCTTCATCGGCATCAAGCGCTTCACCATTTCGGTACCTTCATCATAGACATTCTTTCCTGACCGGCCAGTAATGTCATTGATTTGGCTGCGCAGTACTTCGGCCCCTCAGGTTGTTCCACCGTAATCGTTCTCATGCTCAACAGCTAGCGTTTCAACTTGTGGTCGACATGTCTTCCGAAGCCAGATTCCCCTCTCTCGTTTCTTCTTACTGGATCTAATTGTTGGTCCGCCTTTACAGGTCTTCCCTCCCCCTCTTTAGTCCCCCACCTTCCTGGTCCCAACTACTGGCCCACCTCTTTGTTTCCACTATTGACACCTACTGGTATCTTCTTGCTGGTTTTCCCGTCATGGCCTCTCCTCCAGATTCTTCCTTTCCTTGCTGGTCGCTCTCCTGGCCCACGATAGAGGCTCCCCTTACCGCCCTTCTCCACCACACTCTTAGCGGTCCTCCCATGCTCGCGGCACGGTCGGTGACACGTATTCAGAATTAGGATGCTTGCTGCGCGACGTATTGGGCCCGTTTTCTGGATCAAAAAGCTCAGAAGCGCGCGCAGTCGTCGCTGTGTCGAGCATGAAGAGGCTATGCATATGGCGGATTCTTTGTTCTCCGTATGAATTCCCTTAAGGCTCCCTTCTTGTTGGTTCCCCGCCTTGGTCCCGCCTCCAGGTCCCTTCTTCAAGGTATATTCCTCCTCCCCCATCGGGATCCTACCTACTACTCTGCCCCAATGAAGTATGCTTCCTACGCTCACGACACGACGAAGGCGAGCGATCGCCCTTTGTGTGACATCGGTGTCACATCCTCCAAATCCCGTCTCTCTTAATGGTGATGGATCCCCTTGCTGATCCTCCTTACTGTCCCCCTCCCCTGATTGGTAACTCCCTGATGATCCCTACATATTGCCTAAACTCTTCTTGGTGCCACCTCCTGGCTTGCTTCATTGTTCCCCCCCCCCCCCCCATCGAACATCCCGATGCTCCTGGTCGCTGCCACCTGATCACTGTCGGTTCTTCACCCTCAAAGTCTCTCTTCTACTCTTACCCCTTTAGTAGTCTTTTCATGCTAATGGCACGAAGTCGGCTTCTGAATATGGTCGCTCAGGAACGCGCATAGATGCTGTTGTGTTAAGCAGTAAAGGGCTGCGTTTCTCCTGCTGCAGCAAAATCCCGCGTTCAATAGCAAATTTTGCCCGCGCTGTAGATGATGAGGGGTACCTCATTCAGGTTAGATCATCGGCCGCCCTCGCTGTGGATAATGCGGCGTATCTCACTTAGCATACTCTACTCATCTAAAGACTGCTACCAGAAGCGTTCCAAAATTTTTTGGGCGCGTGTAGCGCAGTCGGAGGAGGCGCGACTGCCGCGTGCACCCGATACCAGGTTCCTGGTTCGGATTTGCCGCCCAGGCCAACCAAGCCTTCCATCCCTCCGGGGTCGGTGAATTGGTACCAGACTTGTCTGGGAAGGATAAAGCGCTGAGTTGTCCATCGGCTGGCCACCGCAAATCATTGTATGGCCAAATACGCATTCATGTCGCCTCCACGACATCCCGTAGAAGTAGAATGCGCTGGCGCATCCCAGAAGGGATTGAGTAACGCCGTCCTTTATCCTTATCCTTTATCTCACTTAGGTTAGATCACTCGACAGACAAACTCTTTTATATATAGGGTGGCGATGGTGATGGTGATAGTGGTGATATCTCACTTCGGTTAGATCATTCGACCGCCCTCGCTGTGGATGATGCGGCGTACCTCACTTCGGTTAGATCACTCGACCGCTCTCGCTGTTGATGATGCGGCGTACCTCACTTCGGCTAGATCACTCGACCGCTCTCGCTGTGGATAATGCGGTGTACCTCATTTAGGTTAGATCACTCCACGGACAAACTCTTTTATATATAGGTGGTGAGGTGATGGTGATGGTGATACCTCACTTCGGTTAGATCACTCGACCGCTCTCGCTGTTGATGATGCGGCGTACCTCACTTCGGTTAGATCACTCCACGGACAAACTCTTTTATATATAGGTGGTGATAGTGATGGTGGTGGTGATAGGTGGCGATATCTCACATAGGCTTGATCATTCGACCGCCCTCGCTGTGAATGATGCGGCGTACCTCACTTCGGTTAGATCACTCGACCGCTCTCGCTGTTGATGATGCGGCGTACCTCACTTCGGCTAGATCACTCGACCGCTCTCGCTGTGGATAATGCGGTGTACCTCATTTAGGTTAGATCACTCCACGGACAAACTCTTTTATATATAGGTGGTGAGGTGATGGTGATGGTGATACCTCACTTCGGTTAGATCACTCGACCGCTCTCGCTGTTGATGATGCGGCGTACCTCACTTCGGTTAGATCACTCCACGAACAAACTCTTTTATATATAGGTGGTGATAGTGATGGTGGTGGTGATAGGTGGTGATATCTCACTTCGGTTAGATCACTCGATCGCTCTCGCTGTGGATGATGCGGCGTACCTCACTTCGGTTAGATCACTCGACCGCTCTCGCCGTGGGTGATGCGGCGTACCTCACTTCGGTTAGATCACTCCACGGACAAACTCTTTTATATATAGGTGGTGAGTGGTGATGGGATGGTGATGGTGATAGGTGGTGATATCTCACATAGGCTTGATCATTCGACCGCCCTCGCTGTGAATGATGCGGCGTACCTCACTTCGGTAAGATCACTCCACGGACAAACTCGTTTATATATAGGTGGTGATATCTCACATAGGCTTGATCATTCGACCGCCCTCGCTGTGGATGATGCGGCGTACCTCACTTCGGTAAGATCACTCCACGGACAAACTTGTTTATATATATACAAGTGCTCCGACACGCCTAACGGCGTGTCTCGCACTTGCGCGCTTTGCGCGACTTTGTAGCATTACTGACCTATGGAAAGTAGTTTTTAAAATATAAAATTCGCTAGCGTCTAGGACTTGGTGCGTAATTTATCGGCATCAAGCCCTTTATCACATCGGCACCTTCATCATAGACATTCTTTCCTGACCGGCCAGTAATGTCATAAGTTTGTGCTGCGCAGTACTTCTGTCCCTCAGGTTGTTCCTCTGCAAACGTTCGTTTCAAGTTGTAATTGACATGTGTTGCGAAGCTAGGTTCGCCTCTCTCGTTTCTTTTTACTGGATCTAATTGCTGGTCCGCTTTCACTGGTCTTCCCTCTCCCTCTTTAGTCCCCCGTCTTCCTGGTCCCAACTACTGGCCCACTTCTTTGTTTCCACTATTGACACCTACTGGTCTCTTCTTGTGGTTTCCCCGTCCTGACCCCTCCTCCAGGTTCCTCCTTTCCTTCCTGGTCGCTCTTCTGAGGTCCTCCATAGAGGTCCCCCTTACCGCGCTTCTCCACCACCCCCTTAGTTGTCCTCCCATCCTCACGGCAGACGTCGTTGACGTATTCGGAATCTGGATGCTTGCTGTGCGACGTAGGAGGCCCGTTTTCTAGATCAAGAAGCTCAGAAGCGCGCGCAGTCGCCGCTGTGTCGAGCATGAAGAGGCTATGCGTATGGCAGATTCCTTATTCTCCGTATGAATTCTCTAACGGCTCCCTTCTTGTTGCTTCCCTGTCCTGATCCAGCCTCCAGGTCCTTCTTCCAGATATATTCTTTCTCCAGCCCCCCTCGGGATCCTTCCTACTACTCTACCGCAATTAAGTAGGCCTCCCACGCTCGACACGCGAGGGAGCGCTCATGTGTGACATCGGTGTCACATCCTCTAAATCCGGTCTCTCTTAATGGTAATGGATCCCCTTGCTGATCCTTCTTACTGTCCCCTTCCCCTGATTGGTAACTCCCTAATGGTCACTACATATTGCCTAAACTCTTCTTGGTGCCACCTCCTGTCCTGCTTCCTTGTTCCCCCATCGACCATCCCGATGCTCCTGGTCGCTGCCTCCTGATCGCTATCGGTTTTCCACCCTCAAAGTCCCCCTTCTACCCATACCCCTTTAATAGTCTTCTCATTCTAAAGCCACGAAGTCGACTTCTGAATCTGGACGCTAAGAAACGCGCGTAGGTTCTGTTGTGTTAAGCAGTGAAGGGCTGCGATTCCCCTGCTGCAGCAACATCCCACGTTCGATAACAGATTTTGCCCGCGCTGTAGATGATGAGGCGTACCTCATTCAGGTTAGATCACTCGACCGCTTTCGCTGTGGATGATGCGGCGTACCTCCCTTAGGTTAGATCACTCGACGGACAAACTCTTTTGTATATAGGTGGTGATATATATATATATATATATATATATATATATATAGGTGGTGATGGTGGTGGTGATAGGTGCCGATATCTCACATAGGTTTGATCATTCGACAGCCCTCGCTGTGGATAATGCGGCATACCTCATTTCGGTTAGACCACTCGATCGCTCTCGCTGTGGATGATGCGGCGTACCTCATTTCGGTTAGATCACTCGATCGCCTCGCTGTGGATGATGCGGCGTACCTCACTTCGGTAAGATCATTCCACGGACGAACTCTTTTATATATAGGTGGTGAGTGGTGATGGGATGGTGATGGTGATAGGTGGTGATATCTCACATAGGCTCGACCGCCCTCGCTGTGGATGATGCGGCGTACCTCACTTCGGTAAGACCACTCCACGGACAAACTCGTTTATATATAGGTGGTGATATCTCACATAGGCTTGATCATTCGACCGCCCTCGCTGTGGATGATGCGGCGTACCTCATTTCGGTTAGATCACTCGATCGCCTCGCTGTGGATGATGCGGCGTACCTCACTTCGGTAAGATCATTCCACGGACGAACGCTTTTATATATAGGTGGTGAGTGGTGATGGGATGGTGATGGTGATAGGTGGTGATATCTCACATAGGCTCGACCGCCCTCGCTGTGGATGATGCGGCGTACCTCACTTCGGTAAGACCACTCCACGGACAAACTCGTTTATATATAGGTGGTGATATCTCACATAGGCTTGATCATTCGACCGCCCTCGCTGTGGATGATGCGGCGTACCTCACTTCGGTAAGACCACTCCACGGACAAACTCGTTTATATATAGGTGGTGATTTATATATAGGTGGTGATGGTGGTGGTGATAGGTGCCGATATCTCACATAGGTTTGATCATTCGACAGCCCTCGCTGTGGAGGATGCGGCATACCTCATTTCGGTTAGACCACTCGATCGCTCTCGCTGTGGATGATGCGGCGTACCTCATTTCGGTTAGATCACTCGATCGCTCTCGCTGTGCATGATGCGGCGTACCTCACTTCGGTAAGATCATTCCACGGACGAACTCTTTTATATATAGGTGGTGAGTGGTGATGGGATGGTGATGGTGATAGGTGGTGATATCTCACATAGGCTCGACCGTCCTCGCTGTGGATGATGCGGCGTACCTCACTTCGGTAGGACCACTCCACGGACAAACTCGTTTATATATAGGTGGTGATATCTCACATAGGCTTGATCATTCGACCGCCCTCGCTGTGGATGATGCGGCGTACCTCACTTCGGTAAGATCACTCCAGGACAAACTCGTTTATATATAGGTGGTGATTAGAATGAAGTATTTTGACGGATAGTGATAGAGATATATTTGATACACTTTTTCGTAAACATAGTCAGTTTCATTTTGTTATTACCTCTTGAAATGACCGGTAAGTTTCTAAGTTGAAATTTGAATTACATACATTGTATAACAATTTTTAATACACCAAAAAATAAATAAATTAATAGATAAGATAATAAAATAAAAAAGGAAGTACATAAGAGTTACATAAAAATATTAAAATTAATAAAAAAACATAAATTTTAAAAATCAAGGTCAATAAGAAATTAAAACCATCAAAAACAAAAGTTAATTATAAATAAAATGTAAAAACTAAAATTATAGAAAATAAATAGAAATTAATAAATAATTGAACAGATAAATTTAAATAAGATAATATATTTATATATATACATGAGTATGTGTGCATGTATGTGTACATGTGTACATATATAAATAACATAAGGTTTATAATTGGTAACAATATGCTAACGGTTCTATAATGTAGTACAATTGAATTAAAACATAAGTGTTACATGCAGTTTTCAAATGTAAAATTTAGTTGCTAGTACAAGTTAAAACACATTTAAAAAATATTTCGCCCAATACTGTACTAGAAACTAAATTAATTAGTTACCTTCTTCACTGATGAGCCTCGGGGTAACTAATTATAAACATGTTTTGTATGAAGATAGAGGCGAAACAAAACATGTTTAAGTTATTGATAGCTGTCGTTGTTTTAGATGACGTTGTCCTTTGTTCAAAATTGTTGAGTCGTTGTATTCTATGTTATTGAAGAGCTAAGAAAATAATTTTAATTTTAATAAATAATAATACTTTGAGTATCTAAATGCTTTTACGTATAGATTTTCACCTAATTCTATTCAACCGGTTTGTTCGATTATCAAAGTAGACAAAAGACAGTAAGTATCCTGCCATCTGTTTTTCCCTTCAAAACGGCTTGTGTTACTGTTTAAGAAAAAGCGCTGTGGAAGAATAAGAAAGTTAATACCCAATCTTATACCTTCGACTCTTCAACCACTTTCTTGGTGCAATCCACTCATCACAGGGGCGAACATTCTTCCCATCGATGGCTGTTCCCATAAGATCCAGCAGTTCTCCATTCAGCGCTACATCAGCTACGCATCCAATGAAGTTTTTTGAATGCATTCCACCTGTATCCCTGTAGACATCAGGAACACCACCTAAAAACCGGATTTCCCACTGAGCAGAATAGTGTTTCGTACAGTATCGTGTTTATGCCAACCTATAAATATATTTCCATCTGCGTTTAACATTGCAAGAATACCACTGCTTAAACCGCGTTGCTCCATTTGGTTATCAATTCGAAGAACTCCACGGCGCCCTTGTCTAAAACAGTTTCAGATAACGAGAACTGTTTTCTAAAGAGAAGGTTGGGGTATTAAAGAGTATGCTTTGGTAAGAATGAAACATCGATCAATTTCCAACCTCTCCAGTCGAACGTGATGCTCTTTGTCGTCATCAACTCTCTCCTCCGATACCATATGGGCAGCTCCACCTCCTAACTCATATCTGAAAATGACACTTTACCCAGAGCAGGATTGAAAAACGCCGTGAAATGCTGCTATTTATGGAGAAATAAGGACTCTACTACCTACACCTTGCGTAGCAAAGCAAAGAATTCGTACAAAATGAAAATGGAAATTATTGTGAAATACGAAAACAATGGTAGCTTGAAGTTCTTCATGTCATCCTCACTTCATGCAGCCCTTGTATTTTAAAGTGTTCATGCTGAGCTTCTAACTACAGGGTGGTGTCACTTAATATACGTTTTTGAACCATGTTAGCGGGTTGAATTGGAGAACCTTCGATGATATACTGCTGTGGTTACCACGACAAAGAAGCTAAAGAAATTACTGAAAAATGCAAAATGGAAAATTTGATTGACTCGTTTAAGCAGGGATTCATGAAGTTGAAAGAGCTGCCCGACGGAGCCAACGAAGAGTTTGTTTACTTGGTGATCTAAATATTAGGTTTATATTTTCATTTTTTGTTTATATGTAGGCTTTACTGCCTTCTTCGAAACGAGATGTTCACTGGTGTGCGTTGAACTACTAGCTATTATTGAGAAATGGTATAGAGATGACCTCTCTTTCCACCCTTTTTTGTTCTCCAGCTTAAATAAAGAATACTTGACTTCTATCATTTAGTGGAAACTAGTATACTTTGATACTGCTTTCAAATCAGAGAAAGTAGACATTGTTCGGGGAAGTAAAGGCTGCAATTTGAGGGATCACCGGTGTGTAGATTTCCGGAGAACAGTTTGGAGTTTTTAAATACCGGCGCGTTCTTAACAAAATAGTTCTGTCAGTTTCTTACTGAAGCCTGCTTTTAGTAGCTGGAGTTCTAACCGGTTTTCATCAGGTGCAGCAAGTAACATAGGACCGATATACTGATCGATGTTGAGTCACAGCGAGACAAAAATGACGACGTCATACTACCAAATGTGCTGTGCCCTACGTTAAGCAGCTCCCGTTACTGTAGAAGACGGAGCGAGTCTTTCAACTACGATCGTGCGAATGGTTGCTGCGCCCTTCTCAGGCGAGTTTTCACGACGGAAAAGAGCGAGACGAGCATAGATAGCATATGCTACTGCTGTGGAGCAGACTTTGTGCTGCTTGTGATCAACGAATTAGGATCAGCTCCGCGCGGAGGGTAAGCCTAGTTTGTACACAACGTGTGACTTGTTGTTGATTGAATATAGCTTTAACGCAATGCCTAAACTACGAAAAACAGCAAAAGATAAAAGAAAACAAGGCAGAAGTTACTCTTTGTTATGCCAATGGAAGTAAAGGACATGAGAAGCGTTAAAAATGACGATTGGGCGGTAGCCTTACAAGCGAAGGGTGTGAAGTATAGGTTTGAACTGAGAAAGCGGGTCATATAAAAATGATCTCCATTTAGGATACAAGGGCGTTTCGTTTTTGCCAAGTCGTTAAATCAAATAAGTAGGGAGTAGGAGGTCCTCGGATTTACAATGGAGTCGCGAAAGCGGCGCTCAGGAGCGCTCACTTGTATGCCTGGGATTCCCCGACCTGACGAGGGGCTGGGGCGCGGTGGATAGCGCAGTTGAGTCATGAGTTGGAAATGGAGGTTCGGTTCTCGCGTCGCGCAGCGTTTCTGAATTTGAACAGATTAGATGAGACTTGAGAAAGCTGACTTCCACACAATTTCAGGCGTTTTTCGTAAATGTTTGCAGCCGTATGCTGTGGAAAGTAATCTTGTTGCATTTGTTTGCCTCTGATTTGTAACCACAAGGTAATGAGGATGACATTCCTCCGCGTGGCAACACCGCGTGCGGTTGTGTTCTCAGCGGCTCTGTACGACACCAAGTGACTTCGTTGTATTTCTAAACCAAAGATCAAGGAACTATCTCCATCATAAATGGATATGCTCCAGCATCTGCGGCCACAAATGAAGAAAAGGAGGAATTCTACAAGCTGTTCAAAAGGACTGTCAACGACGAGAAGAGCTACTACAAAGTTGTCGTTGGTGACTTTAACGCTATCGTCGGTACGAATGATCGCGACGAATGGAGGCTAGGACCACATGGAACTTCCTCAAGGAACGAAAACGGAGAGCGCCTGATAGACTTCCTATCCGCGTGCCGTCTCTACCATGGAAATTCTATGTTTAAGGAGCCTTGAAACCGACGATGGACCTGGGAAAGCCCAAATGGAGAAACACGTTTGGAGATCAACCATGTTCTTACAAACAGACGCTGGAGTCTGTTCGACGTCTCCGTGCTGCTTTCATTTGACACCGGCTCGGATCACCGTCTTGTCCGTGCGAAGCTGACTCTCAAAAAGAGGATGTTCAAGCGTGACACTCATAAACCGGCACCAGTGAGGATGCCTCCATCCAACTCCTCAGACTTGAATGTGGGGATCCTCACCGGCACCGATGAGGATCCCCACATTCAAGTCTGAGGAGTTGGAATATGCATTAAAGTCGTATGATTGGAATCTTCTTGAAGATCCATCGGAAGACTACGATCTTCTCTCCAAAGGACTGTTGAAATGTGCTAGCAGCTCTTGCGGAGCCACATCACCCTCTGCTCCAAGACTCAACGCACATGCGATTAAACTCTTGGAGCAAAGAAGAGCTGTTAAACTGGATCCTAATGCTTCCCAACTGGAAAAGTCACCATCTCGAAGGCCTGTCGAATTGCAGTGAAGGAGTCCATTCAATCCTACAGAAGATTGAAGGTGTTAGAAGCCGCTGGAAAGGTTCAAACATAAAGCGCTGCAAACGAGATCTCTGCGATCAGAAGGCAATAATGTCAGCCCTTGTGGATGGTAGGATTCCGGACTCATGGAAGGAGTCGAAAACAGTTTTAATCTTCAAAAAAGGTCAGCAGGAGGATATCAGCAACTATCGACCCATCAGTCTTCTCTCGATTGTGTACAAGATCTTCACCAAGATGGTGCTCAATCGTATGGAGCTTTGCTTGGATGAGTATCAGCCAGTGGAGCAAGCAGGGTTTCGCAAGGATTTCTCCTGCATGGACCATATTCAGACTGTCTCACAGCTCATCGAGAGGAGCCGCCAACACCACCTCCCACTTGTCCTTGTCTTCGTGGATTACCGGAAAGCGTTCGACTCTGTGGAAATCAACGCCGTTTTGAATGCACTTGTGCACGCTGGTATACCATCGCCCTACATCCGACTTCTCGACGAATGCTTCTCGAACACATCGACTACCATCCAGCTCTTCGATCGAAAGCTTAAAATTCCTACCGGAAAAGGAGTACGGCAGGGAGACATGATTTCACCCTAGCTATTCACAGCGGCACTTCAGGATGTCATGAAAGACTTGAACTGGGACGATAAAGGCTACCTTGTCGACGGTAAACGGATCAGCAACCTTCGCTTCGCCGACGATATTGTTTTCATCTCTACCAGCACGGCAGAAGTCGAGGAAATGCTGAACGAGCTCAATGTGGCAGGTATGAAGATTGGATTGGACATGAATATGTCCAAAACGCAATTTATGGTCAACCAGTGGTGTGTGACATGGGACTCGTAAGGTTAAATGGAGTCGCTCTAAAACAGGTCGACTCCTACGTCTATCTGGGAAGAGAGCTGAACATGGATAACGACCTCGCTCCTGAGATCGCCCGCAGGAGACGCGCAGCATGGGCAGCCTTCAGTTCGATTCGCGAAGTCACCGATCAGGTCAAGGATGCCGGCCTCACGATCAGGGCCTCGATATTCAACGCCTCTGTACTGCCTGCGATATGTTACGCGACGGAACCTGGCCCGACAACAAGACAATCGCCAGAACGATGCAAACTACGCATCGTGCACTGGATGGATGTCTTCTGAGGACAAGCCTTCATCAGCAATGGCAAGAAGGCCTACGAAGCTCGGAGTTACGGGAGAAGTCGCAATTAGCAGACTCGCTGCAGTACATGAAGAAGTCCAAATATCGCTGGGCCGCACACGTGCTTCGACGAAAGGACGATAGATGGAGTCTCCGTGTCACAGAATGGCTCCCGAGAGACCACAAGAGACCACTGGGACGACCGCCAACGCGATGGGCAGACTCATTCTCAAGATCTTTCAGGGAGTGGAGACTGCCTCACTGGATGCAAGCAGCCAGAGATCGAGCCGTCTGGAAGAGTTGTGGTCCCCGCTGAGAAGACTTCCAGCCGACAAAAGGACCATCAAAATATCAAAATAAAGCACAGTTAAAGCATCATTACAGCCAAAGTCAATTTTAGCGTTATTTCCATTACAGTTCAACTCCCTTGTCGACAGCCTAGCGACATGTAAGACCACTTGCGATTGGTGCATCATGCATAGCCTCAAGTTCATTCAGAGTGAGTAAGGCTTATGGTCGGAACAGCATTTCGATCAGCTGCACGTTCGGCACTCGCAATCGTCAACCGACGACACGGAATACCTCGACAGTCTAACTCCTTTATTTTGCTAGGATTTTTCGATTACCATTACGTTTTGATCTTTTTATACCTACAGCAATCAGTTCAGGTAGCCGAGTCGACTACAGGTGTCTAGGTTTGATCAAGATCACGTAATTGCGCTGTGCCATGAGAAACATTTATTTCAAAATCTTTATTGACCATTAGCTATTTAGGACGTAGTATGTAGATAAGACAAGTGGAGCTCAGCATTACAGTCCTTACTCGTTCATTACAGCTTTGGTCGACGACGGCGGAATGGTCGCTACATTGGAAGATCTCTTGGCGACATATGCGCCTCGGGCCTATGGAGAGGTCCGGGCGCAACGGTTCCTTCGTGAACCCTCGCCGTCAGTATTATGTGTTAGTGACAATTCAGTTTTGTGGCATTACAGTTTTCATCTGTGACATGTGAAATTTCATTGTGAATTGTAGTTTTATGCAATCTATAGTCTGTAATGTTTACTTGTTTTGTTCAGTAGTAGTAGCTTTTCGTAAGCTAGTACTAGTAGTTTCGCAAGTTTAAGAACTTTTGTCTCAATAGTTTAAACTCTACCCGTTCATCCCCGTGAGTTTAAAGCCTGCGTTAAATGCTCATTAAGATCCAAGTCATTTCAGGTAATAAGCGGTAGTAGGTCTAGATATTTGTGTTTTGTTGAGTGATCCCCTACGGAACAGTGCACCTAGGTTCTTGTCGGAACGGACTCGGACGCTTCAGTGATGTTCGTTTTTCCACTACAGCGTCCCTCGGGTTGTACGGTTTCAACCATTAGGACAGGTGCATTCAGCCAGGCGTGCCATCAGCCCCACCAATTTAAAAGGTAATAGGCCACTAGTAGTAGGGCAGTATTCGGGTTAACCCCCCGCGGGCGCTCCTTCCTTTTGTGGCCGGGAGTGTCGCGAATCGCGAGCATCGCTCCTATCAAATCGCCGCGGGCGCCCGTACCCTCAAGCCCTTCCTCCGTAAAGCCCTTCGCACACTTTCGCCGCCACGCGGCGCGGCACCACGATTGCCTTAGATATCGATTTGCCTCGCGAGGCGATTCTGCGTCTCTGCCCCATGCTTAAAGATAGGGCTGCCGCGTGGCGGCGAAAGTGTGCGAAGGCCTTAAGACACGTGCTGCCCGGCCTGCCGCCCCGGTTTGCCTCAAATTAAGCTCCGCCCACAGTGCCCTGCGGCTATAAAAGCCGCGCGGTTCGGCTCCGGCGTTCCTTCTCACCTCTCATTCTTCGGCGTCGTTCATCGTGGCCGGTCGGTCCTCCGACCGTGCGCCTACCGCCTCCGGCACTGGGCTTGGCCGGTCCGATCGATGCGTGGCATAGATCGTGATCCTGGCCCCGGGCACCGCTCTGCCGCGGGCAACGCGCGTCGCCCTTTCGCCATGTTATCAGAGTTCCAAAACCGCATCGGAGGAAGTTGAGGGGCCCTACCACGTCTCACTATCGTTTCATAGCTGAGGGCACGACTGGCGATCACCTGCCCCTTTGGAAGGGCCCACTCCAGAGAGACGCTCAATACAGTCATTGATCGTTGAAGCGGACAACTCTGTCCCAGTTCCATTACAGCACTGTTTCGACTGCATGTTCGTCTTATAGTATTCCATATTCTTATGTGTTCTATTTGTTGAAGGGCTTTGTGTCATAAATATATAATGAATAATGGTACTTCTGTTGGGCACCGGGAAATGAGGTGCATGGTTAGTCCCTCGGTATCGTGCTTGGCTGTGTGTTCATGCTGGACGCCGAGCAGCTATCGATCGGCCGGCGTCCTGACTCCGGCGCACCGGCTCCGACGGGAGCGCGGTGCCTCGCGCCGGCGGACGGGCTCCGCCCCTGTGGCCGTTGCACCTTGGTGCCGGCCCGCGGACGGGCTCCGCTCCCTGGCGCGGGTGAGATCCGCCCCCCGCCGAGCCGGGTGACAGCAATACATGTCGGAGATAGTCCAAGCCTCATGTAGGGTAGCAACTAACACTACAGCCCCGGGTTCTCGCTACATGCTGCGTGCGGGAGATGCCGTGAAGAGGCCCCGCCCACTTGGGCGAGCGGAGCACGCACGTTGCGCCTCCGCCTACGTGGTTCGAGGTTGGTCTGATCCCAGGGGTTGCCTATGCTACCTAGGAGGAGGCCGTGGAGTCTTAGCAGGCGTCGGCTGTCATGGGGCAGTCGGTTGGGACCAGGCAAGTGGCATTGGCTTCACTTGCACTGGGACTACCGATTCGCGTCAGCGGAGGAGAGCACAGAAACCGTGTTTAGCCCGCTCCATTATGAGCTCGCCGAAATTACTATGCTACAACACTAGAGAAAGGCCATTTGACTTTCGATTCCCCACATTGAGCTGGATTGCAAGGTATATCCATCGACCTTATGTCCCACCTACTAAAATCTGAAGTAGGAGATCTGCAGTGGATTATGGAGCCCGGGATAAACTAATCCATCTCCTCGTCAAGGATGCGAGACCCGGCATGTTTTAATGAATGAACATGGACGCACGGGCACATGTTTATTAGGCGGGGGGGCTTTACTGGGATACCAACGATCGATGGGATTCAACGAATCGAGGGCGCTTCCCTACGAAGAATGAACCTTAAATGTGAGCTCTGGGGCGAGCGAGGAGGGTGACAGGTAGTTTCATAAATCACTAATCACTACAAAATTCGATTAGATATATATATATATATATATATATATATAATAGGCGTGAAGTTAAACGCAGTATCCAGTGTTGACCTCATATCTTCCTCAATTTCAATTGAATGTTCTGTTAGGCATACCTAACTAGCCTTAATAGCATGCCACTCTAAGCCATGCACTGTATATCTTGGATATACGTTTCACGATAATACCTCGAGTTCAACGTTCCTTCAGAAGTGAAGCGGGTAAATGGACACGAACAAAGTTTAACTTCCTTGATATGTGTCATTTTGCTCAGCTAAGTCATATCACTAACGGCCTGGTCTGTTTGGATAGAAGTGGATCGCCTGCCTTTCATGCGTTCCTACAATCCAGATGCCAGTAGGAAGCATGATGACGTGGTCCAATGCGAGAACTGCGTCAGGCCGACAGAGCTGGCAACGCGCCAGGCGCCGCCGCGCGCGACCGCTGTCGCTCCCGTTTTGTATCTTTAAATACGATCGATCACTCGACCACCCCCGCTGTGGACGATGCGGCGTATCTCACTTAGGTCTGATCACTCAAACGTCATTCACGCTAATTCATTTATGTAGTGGTAGATATTAAGTCGGAAAAAGTCTTCATTTTTCCAAAGATTAATTACTTTACAACTACAAAGCCAAATCAATTGAGATAATCTCCGTTTTGTTCCACTATAGTTTTCCAAAGACTGGGTAATTTCTAATTCCTCTCGCGTAAAAGATTGTAGTTCTGGAGTCGAACCATTGTTGAATTCAATTTTTGAGGTCTTCATCCGTTTAAAAATATTTCTCTCAAATTTCATGCTTGAAAGCACGGAAGAGATGATAGTCGGTAGGTGCGACGTCACAGCTATACTGTGGGTACATACGGTGGAAACACAAGAAGGGTCTTAAATGTCCGCGTGCGAACGGTAGAAAAGTGTGATAGGATTACGAAATCAGCAATCAACATTGGCTAGTGCGTTTACAAGCAGAGAACGGTAAAAAATTTCGAAGTGTGAAGAAGCCTTTTCCAACCCAATAATTTATATGTATTTTATATATTTATTTAAATTTGATCGATTTTTTTCGACCCATCTTCGACCTCTGGAGTAAAAGTGTAACAGTACCAATCTGTCTTCATACTCAACCTTCTCATCTTCTCATATTGCTGGTGATCTCACGGCCGTCACATACAGCAACCTCCTCACTGCTACAAGAAGGTGTAATACTACCCACATCATCGTCAACGTCCGGCGACCAGTCTACATGTTGCGTTTCGAGTTCAAGTCAAGCTAACATCACGAATGAGAGAACAGGCAATTTTTCTTCGCAGTTCCTCGGTAGCATTCAAGGTCTTGTCCCAACTACGAAATAGACGATATTCTTTATCTTGATCGTCTTCTTTAGACAAGGAGTCAGGACGTTGCTTTTTCTAAGGCGATGCAAATGCTTCTTGACCGGTATACATAGGGCTCTATCTTTTTAACTATATGCTCCTCCCACATTCATTGCAGGGGCATTTTGAGAGAATTTAGAAGCTCCTAGGGCGTTCTAGCGGCATTCTGAGCAGTAGGAGAATTTTAAAGGTAGTAGGAGTATATATGAGTTAGTAGGTCACTAGAAAGATGATAGGAGCATTTTCATGTACTAGAAGGCTTTCAGCATGAAGGTGAGCAGCAGGTGAAAAGTAGTATATGCTGCAGATAGCACAATTTGAGCAGCAGTCCGTGCGGCAAAATGAGCTATACAAGCACTTATATGAAGAGCGTTATGTAAGGAGCAGGACGTGCTGCACATGCGGTGCAGGAGCATGCTGCACTTTAAGAGCAGTACATACTGCGATCACGAAAAGCATGAAAATAATGACCGGACGAGTTTTGCAGGAGGTGCTGCTCGAAGCTTTCTACTCCTCCCCTGACGCGGGAACGTCTCCGATAGCCCGCGTGACGCCATGTATAGTGTCCGAATCGACAGCGTCGCTCGATCAATGCGGCCACTATACACGCACCGCGTCACGCGGCGTTGAAGTATAAACGGGCCCATACGCACCTTTTGCAACAATCACTGCGCAGCCCGGCTCGATACAGCTACAATACCGCTCCTGTCTTTTGGTTTTTGGGCGGAATAGACAGAAAAATCCGCCGTTTCCACCGCTTTTCCATAACTCCCTTCGAAGTACTTTGATCATAAAATAATTGCGACCATTCGAATCTACTCTGTGTGATCTATCCAGTGATGTAGGTAGCACTCAGCGGTTCTTAAAAAAGATGATTCGGTGACCTACATAGTCTCGACGGCGGCGACCTCCCTTCGTCGCTCGAGATAATTGCTCCCAAAGCGGACACCTCCCCGACTGACTAGAACCAGCAGCTTTTAACTGAATTTTCCATCTTTTGCCCATGTTATGTTCGACAGCATTCACTTTTTCGTATGTGGCAACAAAAAGTGATCATTATGATATAGTTTTCCGAAAAATTCCTCTTGTTTACGGTTTTGAAATTCAGAAAATGTCTGAATTTGGTGACGTCTAATCTAAGTCCAGCGGTGTCCGTGAAATCTCAAAGTAGGAAGTTCAGCTGACCTTGTGGTGATCTTTTACGCTGTTCAAGGAAAGCGATCACAGCGGCATGGTTAGAAAACTGACGGCTCTCAAAGTCATCTACAATGCAAAAAGTTGGTGAAAAAAGCGATTTTTACAAAACTAAATGGCACCTAGGGCTGTTGCATCAAGAGGGATAGACCGCAGAGTGAGGACTTTAGGAAAACTCTTTGTGGTCTTCCCACTGGCTTCGCTTAAGCGTTGTTCCCCAAGCACTCGAGTAGTTAAAGTTCGCCGAAAACTTGAGGTGGCCCAAACACAATATCTGCTCTAAAAGTTGCTCTAGAACGGAAAAATTTCTTCACTGTCGAATTCCCAAGTAAATTCTGAGTCGATTAATGCCAGATTCCAAGGTTTGCCGTTACTTTAACCATTATCCATATTTGCTCGCTTGACTGTAGGCTGCGGTCGGCGTGACTAGCCCGAGAGCCGCTCTACAGTACCCAGCGCTACCCCTTGATGTCCATTACCGCCTGCTCGACATCTTCACACCTCTTAAGGACACCAAATAGCTCGGTAGGTCATCGATCCTTCCTCGAGCCATTGCTCTTAGTAGCTAC
>OX375866.1:44522178-44747819 GCA_947359475.1 Heligmosomoides polygyrus bakeri
GTAGCAAAGCAAAGAATTCGTACAAAATGAAAATGGAAATTATTGTGAAATACGAAAACAATGGTAGCTTGAAGTTCTTCATGTCATCCTCACTTCATGCAGCCCTTGTATTTTAAAGTGTTCATGCTGAGCTTCTAACTACAGGGTGGTGTCACTTAATATACGTTTTTGAACCATGTTAGCGGGTTGAATTGGAGAACCTTCGATGATATACTGCTGTGGTTACCACGACAAAGAAGCTAAAGAAATTACTGAAAAATGCAAAATGGAAAATTTGATTGACTCGTTTAAGCAGGGATTCATGAAGTTGAAAGAGCTGCCCGACGGAGCCAACGAAGAGTTTGTTTACTTGGTGATCTAAATATTAGGTTTATATTTTCATTTTTTGTTTATATGTAGGCTTTACTGCCTTCTTCGAAACGAGATGTTCACTGGTGTGCGTTGAACTACTAGCTATTATTGAGAAATGGTATAGAGATGACCTCTCTTTCCACCCTTTTTTGTTCTCCAGCTTAAATAAAGAATACTTGACTTCTATCATTTAGTGGAAACTAGTATACTTTGATACTGCTTTCAAATCAGAGAAAGTAGACATTGTTCGGGGAAGTAAAGGCTGCAATTTGAGGGATCACCGGTGTGTAGATTTCCGGAGAACAGTTTGGAGTTTTTAAATACCGGCGCGTTCTTAACAAAATAGTTCTGTCAGTTTCTTACTGAAGCCTGCTTTTAGTAGCTGGAGTTCTAACCGGTTTTCATCAGGTGCAGCAAGTAACATAGGACCGATATACTGATCGATGTTGAGTCACAGCGAGACAAAAATGACGACGTCATACTACCAAATGTGCTGTGCCCTACGTTAAGCAGCTCCCGTTACTGTAGAAGACGGAGCGAGTCTTTCAACTACGATCGTGCGAATGGTTGCTGCGCCCTTCTCAGGCGAGTTTTCACGACGGAAAAGAGCGAGACGAGCATAGATAGCATATGCTACTGCTGTGGAGCAGACTTTGTGCTGCTTGTGATCAACGAATTAGGATCAGCTCCGCGCGGAGGGTAAGCCTAGTTTGTACACAACGTGTGACTTGTTGTTGATTGAATATAGCTTTAACGCAATGCCTAAACTACGAAAAACAGCAAAAGATAAAAGAAAACAAGGCAGAAGTTACTCTTTGTTATGCCAATGGAAGTAAAGGACATGAGAAGCGTTAAAAATGACGATTGGGCGGTAGCCTTACAAGCGAAGGGTGTGAAGTATAGGTTTGAACTGAGAAAGCGGGTCATATAAAAATGATCTCCATTTAGGATACAAGGGCGTTTCGTTTTTGCCAAGTCGTTAAATCAAATAAGTAGGGAGTAGGAGGTCCTCGGATTTACAATGGAGTCGCGAAAGCGGCGCTCAGGAGCGCTCACTTGTATGCCTGGGATTCCCCGACCTGACGAGGGGCTGGGGCGCGGTGGATAGCGCAGTTGAGTCATGAGTTGGAAATGGAGGTTCGGTTCTCGCGTCGCGCAGCGTTTCTGAATTTGAACAGATTAGATGAGACTTGAGAAAGCTGACTTCCACACAATTTCAGGCGTTTTTCGTAAATGTTTGCAGCCGTATGCTGTGGAAAGTAATCTTGTTGCATTTGTTTGCCTCTGATTTGTAACCACAAGGTAATGAGGATGACATTCCTCCGCGTGGCAACACCGCGTGCGGTTGTGTTCTCAGCGGCTCTGTACGACACCAAGTGACTTCGTTGTATTTCTAAACCAAAGATCAAGGAACTATCTCCATCATAAATGGATATGCTCCAGCATCTGCGGCCACAAATGAAGAAAAGGAGGAATTCTACAAGCTGTTCAAAAGGACTGTCAACGACGAGAAGAGCTACTACAAAGTTGTCGTTGGTGACTTTAACGCTATCGTCGGTACGAATGATCGCGACGAATGGAGGCTAGGACCACATGGAACTTCCTCAAGGAACGAAAACGGAGAGCGCCTGATAGACTTCCTATCCGCGTGCCGTCTCTACCATGGAAATTCTATGTTTAAGGAGCCTTGAAACCGACGATGGACCTGGGAAAGCCCAAATGGAGAAACACGTTTGGAGATCAACCATGTTCTTACAAACAGACGCTGGAGTCTGTTCGACGTCTCCGTGCTGCTTTCATTTGACACCGGCTCGGATCACCGTCTTGTCCGTGCGAAGCTGACTCTCAAAAAGAGGATGTTCAAGCGTGACACTCATAAACCGGCACCAGTGAGGATGCCTCCATCCAACTCCTCAGACTTGAATGTGGGGATCCTCACCGGCACCGATGAGGATCCCCACATTCAAGTCTGAGGAGTTGGAATATGCATTAAAGTCGTATGATTGGAATCTTCTTGAAGATCCATCGGAAGACTACGATCTTCTCTCCAAAGGACTGTTGAAATGTGCTAGCAGCTCTTGCGGAGCCACATCACCCTCTGCTCCAAGACTCAACGCACATGCGATTAAACTCTTGGAGCAAAGAAGAGCTGTTAAACTGGATCCTAATGCTTCCCAACTGGAAAAGTCACCATCTCGAAGGCCTGTCGAATTGCAGTGAAGGAGTCCATTCAATCCTACAGAAGATTGAAGGTGTTAGAAGCCGCTGGAAAGGTTCAAACATAAAGCGCTGCAAACGAGATCTCTGCGATCAGAAGGCAATAATGTCAGCCCTTGTGGATGGTAGGATTCCGGACTCATGGAAGGAGTCGAAAACAGTTTTAATCTTCAAAAAAGGTCAGCAGGAGGATATCAGCAACTATCGACCCATCAGTCTTCTCTCGATTGTGTACAAGATCTTCACCAAGATGGTGCTCAATCGTATGGAGCTTTGCTTGGATGAGTATCAGCCAGTGGAGCAAGCAGGGTTTCGCAAGGATTTCTCCTGCATGGACCATATTCAGACTGTCTCACAGCTCATCGAGAGGAGCCGCCAACACCACCTCCCACTTGTCCTTGTCTTCGTGGATTACCGGAAAGCGTTCGACTCTGTGGAAATCAACGCCGTTTTGAATGCACTTGTGCACGCTGGTATACCATCGCCCTACATCCGACTTCTCGACGAATGCTTCTCGAACACATCGACTACCATCCAGCTCTTCGATCGAAAGCTTAAAATTCCTACCGGAAAAGGAGTACGGCAGGGAGACATGATTTCACCCTAGCTATTCACAGCGGCACTTCAGGATGTCATGAAAGACTTGAACTGGGACGATAAAGGCTACCTTGTCGACGGTAAACGGATCAGCAACCTTCGCTTCGCCGACGATATTGTTTTCATCTCTACCAGCACGGCAGAAGTCGAGGAAATGCTGAACGAGCTCAATGTGGCAGGTATGAAGATTGGATTGGACATGAATATGTCCAAAACGCAATTTATGGTCAACCAGTGGTGTGTGACATGGGACTCGTAAGGTTAAATGGAGTCGCTCTAAAACAGGTCGACTCCTACGTCTATCTGGGAAGAGAGCTGAACATGGATAACGACCTCGCTCCTGAGATCGCCCGCAGGAGACGCGCAGCATGGGCAGCCTTCAGTTCGATTCGCGAAGTCACCGATCAGGTCAAGGATGCCGGCCTCACGATCAGGGCCTCGATATTCAACGCCTCTGTACTGCCTGCGATATGTTACGCGACGGAACCTGGCCCGACAACAAGACAATCGCCAGAACGATGCAAACTACGCATCGTGCACTGGATGGATGTCTTCTGAGGACAAGCCTTCATCAGCAATGGCAAGAAGGCCTACGAAGCTCGGAGTTACGGGAGAAGTCGCAATTAGCAGACTCGCTGCAGTACATGAAGAAGTCCAAATATCGCTGGGCCGCACACGTGCTTCGACGAAAGGACGATAGATGGAGTCTCCGTGTCACAGAATGGCTCCCGAGAGACCACAAGAGACCACTGGGACGACCGCCAACGCGATGGGCAGACTCATTCTCAAGATCTTTCAGGGAGTGGAGACTGCCTCACTGGATGCAAGCAGCCAGAGATCGAGCCGTCTGGAAGAGTTGTGGTCCCCGCTGAGAAGACTTCCAGCCGACAAAAGGACCATCAAAATATCAAAATAAAGCACAGTTAAAGCATCATTACAGCCAAAGTCAATTTTAGCGTTATTTCCATTACAGTTCAACTCCCTTGTCGACAGCCTAGCGACATGTAAGACCACTTGCGATTGGTGCATCATGCATAGCCTCAAGTTCATTCAGAGTGAGTAAGGCTTATGGTCGGAACAGCATTTCGATCAGCTGCACGTTCGGCACTCGCAATCGTCAACCGACGACACGGAATACCTCGACAGTCTAACTCCTTTATTTTGCTAGGATTTTTCGATTACCATTACGTTTTGATCTTTTTATACCTACAGCAATCAGTTCAGGTAGCCGAGTCGACTACAGGTGTCTAGGTTTGATCAAGATCACGTAATTGCGCTGTGCCATGAGAAACATTTATTTCAAAATCTTTATTGACCATTAGCTATTTAGGACGTAGTATGTAGATAAGACAAGTGGAGCTCAGCATTACAGTCCTTACTCGTTCATTACAGCTTTGGTCGACGACGGCGGAATGGTCGCTACATTGGAAGATCTCTTGGCGACATATGCGCCTCGGGCCTATGGAGAGGTCCGGGCGCAACGGTTCCTTCGTGAACCCTCGCCGTCAGTATTATGTGTTAGTGACAATTCAGTTTTGTGGCATTACAGTTTTCATCTGTGACATGTGAAATTTCATTGTGAATTGTAGTTTTATGCAATCTATAGTCTGTAATGTTTACTTGTTTTGTTCAGTAGTAGTAGCTTTTCGTAAGCTAGTACTAGTAGTTTCGCAAGTTTAAGAACTTTTGTCTCAATAGTTTAAACTCTACCCGTTCATCCCCGTGAGTTTAAAGCCTGCGTTAAATGCTCATTAAGATCCAAGTCATTTCAGGTAATAAGCGGTAGTAGGTCTAGATATTTGTGTTTTGTTGAGTGATCCCCTACGGAACAGTGCACCTAGGTTCTTGTCGGAACGGACTCGGACGCTTCAGTGATGTTCGTTTTTCCACTACAGCGTCCCTCGGGTTGTACGGTTTCAACCATTAGGACAGGTGCATTCAGCCAGGCGTGCCATCAGCCCCACCAATTTAAAAGGTAATAGGCCACTAGTAGTAGGGCAGTATTCGGGTTAACCCCCCGCGGGCGCTCCTTCCTTTTGTGGCCGGGAGTGTCGCGAATCGCGAGCATCGCTCCTATCAAATCGCCGCGGGCGCCCGTACCCTCAAGCCCTTCCTCCGTAAAGCCCTTCGCACACTTTCGCCGCCACGCGGCGCGGCACCACGATTGCCTTAGATATCGATTTGCCTCGCGAGGCGATTCTGCGTCTCTGCCCCATGCTTAAAGATAGGGCTGCCGCGTGGCGGCGAAAGTGTGCGAAGGCCTTAAGACACGTGCTGCCCGGCCTGCCGCCCCGGTTTGCCTCAAATTAAGCTCCGCCCACAGTGCCCTGCGGCTATAAAAGCCGCGCGGTTCGGCTCCGGCGTTCCTTCTCACCTCTCATTCTTCGGCGTCGTTCATCGTGGCCGGTCGGTCCTCCGACCGTGCGCCTACCGCCTCCGGCACTGGGCTTGGCCGGTCCGATCGATGCGTGGCATAGATCGTGATCCTGGCCCCGGGCACCGCTCTGCCGCGGGCAACGCGCGTCGCCCTTTCGCCATGTTATCAGAGTTCCAAAACCGCATCGGAGGAAGTTGAGGGGCCCTACCACGTCTCACTATCGTTTCATAGCTGAGGGCACGACTGGCGATCACCTGCCCCTTTGGAAGGGCCCACTCCAGAGAGACGCTCAATACAGTCATTGATCGTTGAAGCGGACAACTCTGTCCCAGTTCCATTACAGCACTGTTTCGACTGCATGTTCGTCTTATAGTATTCCATATTCTTATGTGTTCTATTTGTTGAAGGGCTTTGTGTCATAAATATATAATGAATAATGGTACTTCTGTTGGGCACCGGGAAATGAGGTGCATGGTTAGTCCCTCGGTATCGTGCTTGGCTGTGTGTTCATGCTGGACGCCGAGCAGCTATCGATCGGCCGGCGTCCTGACTCCGGCGCACCGGCTCCGACGGGAGCGCGGTGCCTCGCGCCGGCGGACGGGCTCCGCCCCTGTGGCCGTTGCACCTTGGTGCCGGCCCGCGGACGGGCTCCGCTCCCTGGCGCGGGTGAGATCCGCCCCCCGCCGAGCCGGGTGACAGCAATACATGTCGGAGATAGTCCAAGCCTCATGTAGGGTAGCAACTAACACTACAGCCCCGGGTTCTCGCTACATGCTGCGTGCGGGAGATGCCGTGAAGAGGCCCCGCCCACTTGGGCGAGCGGAGCACGCACGTTGCGCCTCCGCCTACGTGGTTCGAGGTTGGTCTGATCCCAGGGGTTGCCTATGCTACCTAGGAGGAGGCCGTGGAGTCTTAGCAGGCGTCGGCTGTCATGGGGCAGTCGGTTGGGACCAGGCAAGTGGCATTGGCTTCACTTGCACTGGGACTACCGATTCGCGTCAGCGGAGGAGAGCACAGAAACCGTGTTTAGCCCGCTCCATTATGAGCTCGCCGAAATTACTATGCTACAACACTAGAGAAAGGCCATTTGACTTTCGATTCCCCACATTGAGCTGGATTGCAAGGTATATCCATCGACCTTATGTCCCACCTACTAAAATCTGAAGTAGGAGATCTGCAGTGGATTATGGAGCCCGGGATAAACTAATCCATCTCCTCGTCAAGGATGCGAGACCCGGCATGTTTTAATGAATGAACATGGACGCACGGGCACATGTTTATTAGGCGGGGGGGCTTTACTGGGATACCAACGATCGATGGGATTCAACGAATCGAGGGCGCTTCCCTACGAAGAATGAACCTTAAATGTGAGCTCTGGGGCGAGCGAGGAGGGTGACAGGTAGTTTCATAAATCACTAATCACTACAAAATTCGATTAGATATATATATATATATATATATATATATAATAGGCGTGAAGTTAAACGCAGTATCCAGTGTTGACCTCATATCTTCCTCAATTTCAATTGAATGTTCTGTTAGGCATACCTAACTAGCCTTAATAGCATGCCACTCTAAGCCATGCACTGTATATCTTGGATATACGTTTCACGATAATACCTCGAGTTCAACGTTCCTTCAGAAGTGAAGCGGGTAAATGGACACGAACAAAGTTTAACTTCCTTGATATGTGTCATTTTGCTCAGCTAAGTCATATCACTAACGGCCTGGTCTGTTTGGATAGAAGTGGATCGCCTGCCTTTCATGCGTTCCTACAATCCAGATGCCAGTAGGAAGCATGATGACGTGGTCCAATGCGAGAACTGCGTCAGGCCGACAGAGCTGGCAACGCGCCAGGCGCCGCCGCGCGCGACCGCTGTCGCTCCCGTTTTGTATCTTTAAATACGATCGATCACTCGACCACCCCCGCTGTGGACGATGCGGCGTATCTCACTTAGGTCTGATCACTCAAACGTCATTCACGCTAATTCATTTATGTAGTGGTAGATATTAAGTCGGAAAAAGTCTTCATTTTTCCAAAGATTAATTACTTTACAACTACAAAGCCAAATCAATTGAGATAATCTCCGTTTTGTTCCACTATAGTTTTCCAAAGACTGGGTAATTTCTAATTCCTCTCGCGTAAAAGATTGTAGTTCTGGAGTCGAACCATTGTTGAATTCAATTTTTGAGGTCTTCATCCGTTTAAAAATATTTCTCTCAAATTTCATGCTTGAAAGCACGGAAGAGATGATAGTCGGTAGGTGCGACGTCACAGCTATACTGTGGGTACATACGGTGGAAACACAAGAAGGGTCTTAAATGTCCGCGTGCGAACGGTAGAAAAGTGTGATAGGATTACGAAATCAGCAATCAACATTGGCTAGTGCGTTTACAAGCAGAGAACGGTAAAAAATTTCGAAGTGTGAAGAAGCCTTTTCCAACCCAATAATTTATATGTATTTTATATATTTATTTAAATTTGATCGATTTTTTTCGACCCATCTTCGACCTCTGGAGTAAAAGTGTAACAGTACCAATCTGTCTTCATACTCAACCTTCTCATCTTCTCATATTGCTGGTGATCTCACGGCCGTCACATACAGCAACCTCCTCACTGCTACAAGAAGGTGTAATACTACCCACATCATCGTCAACGTCCGGCGACCAGTCTACATGTTGCGTTTCGAGTTCAAGTCAAGCTAACATCACGAATGAGAGAACAGGCAATTTTTCTTCGCAGTTCCTCGGTAGCATTCAAGGTCTTGTCCCAACTACGAAATAGACGATATTCTTTATCTTGATCGTCTTCTTTAGACAAGGAGTCAGGACGTTGCTTTTTCTAAGGCGATGCAAATGCTTCTTGACCGGTATACATAGGGCTCTATCTTTTTAACTATATGCTCCTCCCACATTCATTGCAGGGGCATTTTGAGAGAATTTAGAAGCTCCTAGGGCGTTCTAGCGGCATTCTGAGCAGTAGGAGAATTTTAAAGGTAGTAGGAGTATATATGAGTTAGTAGGTCACTAGAAAGATGATAGGAGCATTTTCATGTACTAGAAGGCTTTCAGCATGAAGGTGAGCAGCAGGTGAAAAGTAGTATATGCTGCAGATAGCACAATTTGAGCAGCAGTCCGTGCGGCAAAATGAGCTATACAAGCACTTATATGAAGAGCGTTATGTAAGGAGCAGGACGTGCTGCACATGCGGTGCAGGAGCATGCTGCACTTTAAGAGCAGTACATACTGCGATCACGAAAAGCATGAAAATAATGACCGGACGAGTTTTGCAGGAGGTGCTGCTCGAAGCTTTCTACTCCTCCCCTGACGCGGGAACGTCTCCGATAGCCCGCGTGACGCGGTGCGTGTATAGTGGCCGCATTGATCGAGCGACGCTGTCGATTCGGACACTGCCCGAGTATTGTAGCTATGTCTGAGTAGAGAATGGAGGTAGAATTCAATCAAAACGCACACCCAAGCCCTGTGAGCGAAATCTGCGTCACTGCTCGTTTTACAAAATTGGTTTAAGGCGCGCTTGACAGACAGCCGCTCATCCTGCCGTAATGGATGTCGCCCGACCACGCTACCACAGTCGCTTAAGATGATTGACGTTCAACCACACTATGGTTAAGGATAGGGCCGCGACATTGCCGCAGAAGTGTGTGGGGGCCTTGACGCATAGCTCAACGCACAATACGCTAATTGAACAATTCCATTCTAATGACGAGCTTCATTACGGTTCCTAGGAGCTATAAGTAACACCTTCGCAGTCTTCATGTACCCCGTTCAGCATTGAAGCTAGATTCAAGTGTCTTCAAAAAGTGAAAACCACTGCAGTTTAGAGTAACAAATTGTAAGCGGGTAAAGTAAGGTTATATATTTTTTACTTTTTTGCACTTAAATTTGTAGAAGTTCTTGATTTGTTGGTAACTGGGATCTTCGAGCTGTTTAGCCAAGACTG
Source organism: Heligmosomoides polygyrus bakeri (assembly GCA_947359475.1). Classification (NCBI taxonomy): domain Eukaryota; kingdom Metazoa; phylum Nematoda; class Chromadorea; order Rhabditida; family Heligmosomidae; genus Heligmosomoides; species Heligmosomoides polygyrus. The sequence goes on from OX375866.1 coordinate 44,531,682, forward strand.
GTAACCACGACGGACAGTAAAAATTCCCACACAGTTGGGTGGAGTACAAGCACAGAAGCCGTGGCGGCGCAGTCGTTGGGGTGGCGGTTACAATCCTGGCTCGCGAGGTCGACATCGCAGCGTGCAAAACTCGAGGCATTCTGGATTGCCTCCAAGAACCTCGCAATCATTAAGAAGAAGGAGGGCGTGGCTCTAACCCAGAAGCTGGTCCCCCTTGCTGACCTCTGTGAACTTAACCCCGAAGGGCAATCGCCGAAGGGTCGTTGAGGGGGACCAGAAAAAGAATCTCATTCACCCAATATACCTCCATTCGAGGGTGACTCACCAGCCCCTTGGCTGCTTTCATAAGGTTAGTTGGGCTGTCTCTCTCCCACTTCTTCTCCTTCACTGAAATCTGAAATTATTGTGGGTTGAGGTGGTTCTTGAGCGAGTAACGTTTTAACTTCGCCTATCGTCCCCAGGCCCTGGAGAAGGCGGCTACCCGATAGGGAAACGAAAATTTTCATTTGCGAGATGAACGACAAACCGCGAGTAGGACCTCACATCTGCAGGGAATTAAAACAGCTTAGAATACCGTGAAGACGACTATGGAAAAGAGCGACTAAATTTTTTCGAGTAATAATTGGAGGGAGGTGAAGCACACGCTTACAGCTAAAGTGATGCAAGGAATTGATTGTCGTAGAAGGTCAATGCACCTACGCGAATTGAAGATGTCCGTTTGACAGACCCACTGAAAAGTAGTCTTCCCCGACGACGGATGTACCTGGCTGTTGTCCTTGCCAAAATAGCACCTGCAAAAAATATTCAGAATCCACGCAGGATTTGTACATCGCTTAACAAATACCCCGTCAGACTCCCTCGTCTTGAATTTGAATTCAACAACTTCGTCCTTTTCAGACGTCAGATGCGGAAACTCGTCGGAAGATATTTCAAGAAATGCCGTTCCATCGAACATCGCTGCTCGCTCGATGGGTTTAACTGCACGAGTATGTTGAAAACAACAACGAATGAATAAAACTGTACATACTATAAGAAACTCACACACGTCACATCGGGTACCGTCGTAATATAGCTTGCACTGACACTTAAAAGACGACTGGTTAAGAGGAATGCAGTTTCCGTTTTCCCCGCAGTCATGGTCGACACAGGCTCTCCATAAACAGGACTCATCTGACAACAAGTAAATGATAACTTCCAACGGAGACGAAGTGGATGTGCAGAAACACCTTGCTCATCCAAAGTGCATGGGTCGTCCGTAGATAGCTCCACAGTAGGTAGCTCTATCGAAGGAATTATTTCCGTCGCAGTACGATCTTCTTCGGGTGAGGCATCCGTTGTTCCATTATTGGCCACTTATAAATTAATAAAGCTTATAGAATCAAGGTGGTGTCGAGAAGATGTCCTAACCTAAGTAATCTCTGCAATTCGGAAATGACATGCACATCAATAAGCAAATACAATCCATTCGGTGAAATTTGAGAGCGCGCATTCATGAATCAGACTATTGTGAAAGCTTTCGCCTTCTTTGTGGATTTAGAAAAGCAGTGTGCATCAACAACAAATCAGTTTGTATATGGGATCCACAAATTCAATTTGACGAGGCGCCTTGGGAGGTATTCTTCTTTTTTTTCATACGACATCCTACTGTTTATTGTACGTAGTCCTCACAGCACCGCTCTATGACTGGATCATGAAAAAGATGAATCGGTGCTAACCTTCCGGAAAATTCAGTCACAAGAATCGAATATAACTTATATGGTAATCAAAACATAGGGATTCAGCCATCACAACTATGCACCTCACAAATTCAGCCGACGTAATCTAGCAGATACGTAATAATACTACGTTAAGTATGTATATGTGGAACAATATCAAAGGCTCCAGATAATACTCCCTCCTAAGTATTGGTGAGGAAGAAATTTCCATCTTCAGTATAAACTGTAAACCTATATTAAAATTAAGGCATGTCAGGTTGGCTCAAAAAAATGTCGGATTTTACAATTCTATATTCATATCGAAACTCCAATTGGTCATTTGCAGCAACTCGTAAGTATCGACGGAAGGATGGGTTTGGTTTTGTTGAGATCTGCTTATGGAGGAAGTAATAGTCGTCAACCCAAGCTGGACCAGTGAAATAGAATGAAATAGAGAGGGGACGGACTTCCATATATGAAGCGAAAGTCTTTGCTAAGAAGCGAGGGGCAGAAAACGTCGAACAGTTGCGATTGACTTCATAAATTTTTTCTGAAACAAATTTGCACCCAAAAATGAAGGTTCCCTATTGTATGAAAAGAAGCGTCACCTAGATTGCTAGTACTTAATGAAACAATTCCGGCAGCATAGTAGATTTTGTAGCCTTAAAAGATTTGTCTGCACTGCAAGCCCAATGGAAGCTTGGTCAGAAGGCATGAAAACGTTCAATGGTACGGGGACTCTCAAGATCTCGTCTGGACATCGACTCTCCAGAGATTGGTTGGAGTAGGGCTGACCCCTTGTGTATCTATCACATTCCGTAGACCCCTTTAGGACTCTAACATGTGCCTTCTCAATTTCTTGCTAACGCTATAGGTTAAATACTGAATCGTGGACAAATACGAGGCGAGCGAAGCGTTCAAAATTTCATAGACTCCAGAAGTCTATGCATTCATGTCATAAAACTCCAGCTTTATTACATTATCGGAAGAGAAATGTAGATAGCGTTGTGACTACTCACGATATTTCACCTCACCAGGCTCTGAGGAAGGCAAAAGTGACGAATTGTCAGCCGGAATTGAGAAAGCCTTGATCAACAAGTTATAGTTGAAAGGTTGGGTTGAAGGTTGAAAACTGGTCTAGGAGCGTATTTTTATCTAAATCTGAACATTCGAATTCGACATTATTTTTGAGCTGGCCAAAAAATACCGGGAACGAGAGGGATCCCACAGGACACTCAAAGGCTTCACGTCAACAGAATATTTGTAGGCACCTTCTTGCTCGATTTCCTCCACACGCGGTTTAATAGGCTCTGGGGCATCTGAGTCCTTCGGAATGTTGTATATGTACTCATGCTCTTCCACGCTTACTTCTCCATGTTTTACCGCTTCTTCCACTGTGGTGCTCGAAGGAATTTTTGGCACTAAAATACGGTCGAAACTTGTACACAGTTGCCAAAATTAGGTCTAATGCCTCCAATAGATTTAAGGTTACTTGTTCTAAAGCAAACCTTCTGTAGTGAATATCTTTATGGGAAACAGCTCTCCGCCTTTTGGACATGCAGAAACATCACCAGAAGAAAAAGCTGAGTGGTTGTTGAAGTTCAGTTCTTTGTTGTTGACATTTACCTGAAAATGAGTCTCAGGAAACAACCTGTGGTAAGAACTGGCAAAAATGTGTTGTTTGACTAGCCTTGCTAATACATCCAAAGAAAGATGCCGTTGGAATGCTTTCATTGATCTCAAGCCCTGGTGGCAGGCCACCAACGAACAAATCCGTGCCTATTTTAAATGGCTTACCTTTGCTCTAAACATGACATGTTAGGCATTTCGTATGAGGTAGCGAAAAACTGGCCGAAAAAGAACCTCGTGCTCGAGCACTTCTTCGTTAACGCGAAACATCGTCTTGGACTCGTTCCGCAAGAATTCTACAGTGTACTCGACGCCAGCTTGAATGGGGGAGCTTCTTAGCGCTTCGTGACCTGGAAGACACCGAACTCAATGCCCGATGGTTCGGATGGTTGGTTTGCAAACATAAGCGTGAACGATTATGGTTTTCATTAGCGTGGATATCTTCTTCCAAGTGCAACAAACATTTTTGCTTGCTTTCTTCTGACAGAGCTCTGTTAGCTTGAAACTCGCAATCAGACAAATAGCGCGAGACGATCTGCACCGGTGTGGCTTCGCCAAATCATCCCGTTAAGGTACGGCTCCTATTCAACGATATGATGTGTCGGATCTCAAGAGATAGACCACACAGGCTATACATACAGCAGTGCGTTCATTAATTGGATCATTCGATCTGTTCCCTGGCGTTTATAGCGTCACACATGTAGACACGTCGGCTATGAAATTGGAGGGAACAGACGAGAATGCCCAGGATGTTGCCCGCGGTGTTTTGCTGTATATGTCGCGAATGCGATGGCCAATGTGAATTCCTGTTTGAATGTCCGAGGGCTACCGCATCCGTGCAAGGTTACGATGAGGTGCCCCTCAGAACCCGCGCGCCCTCTCACAATTCATCACGAACAAGCCCGGTGCAAGGGGAAAGGTGACCACGTGGAACCCCCGTCTGCCATAAAGGGGGCCAAGCCTAGTTCCCCATTGCGCCTCCACCATCCCTCGGGGCGTCAGGTTCCTTGGCAGCCTCGTATGCCTAAAGGGCGAAGAGGACGCTACGCTCAACAAGGCACGTTCCTTCTCGAGTGGCGTTACCGATTCCGACAGCACAGAATGTGACCTCCACGACGTTTGAACTTGAGGTTGACCTTGCCCACAAGGGAAGCTCTTCAAATTAACCCAGCATTTTGAATCTCTGCTATACGAGAAGTTTTTGAGTGCTGTTAGTGGCGCGCAAATTATGGCTGTAAGTCCTGGAGGCAGGAGTAACAGGTGGCTAAATTTCCGAGCCACCACCTGTTGCTACATGATGCTACAGGTTGCGTGCACGGATATCACAGTGGTGGAGAAGGTGGCAATCGCCTCTCCGTGTTCGGAAAGAGCCTTGGTGGCCGATGTTTTCAAATTTCTCTGTGCAGTTTCTTCTCAGCTTTCCCTTTACGATAGGTTGCAGATTTAAGTTTTTGGTTGAAGCACGGTCTTAACGTCTTGCGCCAAAAGAGCACTTCCTTAACTTGTAGCCATATCTGTCAAAACGGGAGAACCGCATTCCGCGCATAATGGGCAAATTCTACGGCTGTTCGCTAAAGCATACATCCAGTGTGAGACACAACACAACAAGAGACAGAAAAGAGAACAATAGAATAGCTAAAAACAATTCAGTAACAATAAAGGAGCTTTACACTCACCCTCGCCATCGGTATATGAATAAACAAATGCGCCGTCCATCACCGAAACGCTCATGCGTTCCTTTGAGTCTGGGTCGTAACTGGATCCCATGTACATTACCATGTGGTCAGTCTTTACGTCTTCAGGCTTCACACTGAGAGACACCTGCAATGGAACCCAGGCATTGGAAATTTGTTTGAATCCTCTCTGTGTTTTAAGATGCCCTTTGATTAAGAATATAATCAGAAGGTGATTACCGATGGGTCTCCATAACTGCTCACTGTGCCGGCTGAATACTGGCGAGTCGAGTGGAAGAAGCTTCAGCACACAGCGCTTGTCAGACCAACCTCTAGAGTGTTCCTTAGCGAGTGAAGGCATTCTTTTTGTTATTCCTTGTCTTTCCACAGATTTCCCTCGATAGAGAGCCTTCGGGCTCTCTTGTTAATAGGGACCTCGGGCCGCTTGTCGCGGAGCCAGGTGGTGCGTCCCCGGGTGGTGGATAGGGGAATTAAACGCGAAGCAAATGCGAGCCGAAACCGAATGGGCTGGCTTCCTGGAGTTCTTCACCCGCACGACAGAGCCCGATTAGCTACCCGTGTGTACTCCAGTCACACACAGCAGCACTAAAGGGCCTCATTCCCTTGACCCCGAAAGTGTGCCCATTTCTGCAGCGATGGGAAGGACGAGTATGGAGAGGCTCCTGACGGAACCGTCACCTCTTCCAGAAGGACCATGGAGAAAGTCATCCACGACTTCTGCTCCGATCTCTTCGATAGCCACGTCCACCTGCCCCTACGCCATCTTCCGCAGGATGGATACGTCATCCCCTCTGTTCTCCCTTCCGAGATCCGACACGCCATCTCGTCGGTGAAGAAACGTACAGCACCCGGTCCTGACAGGATCAGAGCTGAACACCTGAAGAACCTCCCCCCCCCCCACGCTCATCAACACATTGGCGCGGCTCTTCACTCGCTACCTGTCGGAGTGCAAGGTTCCATCTCAGTAAAGACCAGCAGCATCGTCTCGCTGTACAAGAAGGGAGACGAGCACGACATTGGCAACTATCGTCCGATCTGCCTGCTGTCCGTAGTCTACAAGCTGTTCACTCGAGTCATCCTGAATAGGATCAGCAGAACGCTGGACGAACAACAGCCATGCGAACAGCAGGATTTTGGAGAGGATTCAGCACGATCGACCACATTCACACCGTTACGAAGCTCATCGAAGTGTCTCGAGAGTACAAGCTGCCGCTGTGCCTTACGTTCATCGACATGAAGAAGTCATTCGACTTCGTCGAAACTGAAGCGGTCATCGAAGCCTTGCTCACTCAGGGAATTCCTACTCACGCAGTACATCAGAGACCTTCGAGAACTGTACAGTGGATTCACGACCAAGATCTCACCATTCTACAACGACGTCGTCATTGACGTGAAGAGAGGGGTTCGACAAGGGGATACCATATCCCCGAAGCTCTTCAGCGCCACCCTCGAAAACGTCACGAGCGAACTAGAATGGGAAGACATGGGAGTGAAGGTCGACGGCCGGCAACTGCGCCATCTTCGCTTCGCTGACGACATCGTGCTCATAACACCGAGCATCAGCCAGGCGGAGCGAATGCTGGCCGACTTCGATCGTGTATGTGGGAACGTTGGACTGCAGCTGAATCTTACGAAGAAGATGTTCATGAGGAACGGACAAGTTTCTGATGCCCCATTCTCGCTCAACGCAACGAACATCTCCGAGTGCTCCAGCTATGTGTATCTGGGTCGCGAAGTCAATACGGCCAGCGACCTAGGGTCAGAGCTAGCAGGAGGAAACGAGCGGCTTGGAGAGCTTTCAAGAGCCTCGAAGAATTCGTGAAGAAGACGAAGAACGTCCGACTCCGTGCCCACCTATTCGTCTCCACATACGCCTCAGAGACTGAACTATGTATATGAAAGCAGTATGAACACGCGATCAGCGTTACGCAGCATGAAATCGAAACGATGATGCTGGGAGTGCCACGGCTCACGCAAGTGAGAAAAGGCCTCCGGAGTTCCGAACTTCGCCGACGTTCGCAGATCCGAGACGCTGTCGCATGGGCCAAGTCGTCGAAAACTAAGTGGGTCGACTACGTAATGCGCTTCGCAGACATCCACTGCACGGGAGCCATCACCAACTGCACTCTACGGTATGTCAAAAGAACACCAGGTCGCCCACCAACGCGTCGGTCGGACTTCTTCGTGAAAGCCCTGAACGACTCATATGTCCCTCGAGCGAGGAGGATCCATTGGAGCATTCTGGCAGGGATTAATGGAGACGCTATTGGCGCCCGCTTGAAGGACAGGTGATACATGTGACTGCTAGTATTTACCTCTATCACTTCTACCAGTTTCACTTTCACCTACTTTGACAACAGTGGATCGGTTTTTCAACGCACATGCTTCCTCACTTCTGGAAGAGGGTTGTATGGTTGAGCGTTAAGCTTACATGTTCTTGTCTTGAGCGTTTCATTACTATGAATGAACATTTGGTCCACTTTTGTGGTCGAAAAAATACTAATTGTTAATGAATCTTATCTCTTTCTTGACGACAGGTTTCTAGGCGAATGCAGGTGGAAAGGTTCGATTGACGTCCAATCCCTTCCCTGCCCAAGAAAACCAGAGGAGAGTGCTCGGAGTAACACGTTCACGTAAAAGAGATAAGGGCTCCGGAGGGAGTATCGAGCTTGACATTCATAATCAGGTATTCTCTCTCACGGGGTAAGTCCTCGAAAATTAGGTGGGCCTGCCATGCAATGTGTTTCGCAGACAATCATCCGACGAGAACCGTCACCGACTGGATTCCGTAGAAACTCAGAAGAACACGAGGATGACCACCAACGCGTTGCCCTTTGCAAAAGCCGTGAACGAAAATATGACGATCTCCGTGTCCCTGAAGCGGAAAGGGTCCTTAGGAATCCACCGTTCATCCCTCCTAGCTCTTGAGTTTCAACTCAATTATAACATAACTTTGTGGGTATTGAAGTGATACAGATTCATAATACGAAAATTGAGCTGTTCAACTGTTGCGGAAAACGGATTAAACTGTTCGCTTTCTGTAAGACGCCTTATGAAATTCATAAACACATAAAACTGCGTTTTTTTTCTGCATAGCTGCGCCAAAAGAGTATACTCATGCAATTAAATTTTGGAAAAACAAAATAATAAAAAAGTAATAAAATCTATAAAATTCTTAATGGGAACATTCAAACATTAAGGAAAGTGGTAAGTGTGCTTAATCCGGCAAGAACTTTAGTTGACCTAATCAACGTTGCAAGAAGAGGCATGGCTTGCGCCTTCCGCATTAGCTTCAATTAGCTGAACTCACGTGAATGTTATCCAGACTCTGAGGACTAGGCATCGAAACGAAGGAGAAGTCAGAAGTAAAGCCCAAGCTGTCGACAGATTTCAGAACAGGCACTTCGCACCTGCAGACGAATATTAGCCCTTAGTAAGCCTTCAGGGAAAGTTCATAGCTACCGAATTCCTGTAGCGTTTATTGGACAAACGCACTGCCACGTGTCGTCGATCTCCTGACAGATGCCGGAATTACAGTTCTCTGAATTCATAAACACATGATACAGTGGCATTTAGATGCGTATTAGTGCGCCAAAATTATCCTACAAGAACACATAACGTACCATCTTTGCAGAATGCAGATCTTCTCTCACAGTAATCGCCTATATATTCGGTAGGACAAATGCACTCGAATCCCTAAACATGTTTTTACAGTTAAGGAAGGGTTGTGTAAACTTTGGTGCTTTACGCACAATCATTGGTTCCGTTTTCGTATCGGGAAAGGTTTGCAAAATGTTCTAAGTTTTAAGATTTATAACGATATGGTTCAGTGATGACTCTTTTAGAGGGTACACAAATTCCCCATTTCATATTCCACCACCAATCTGTAGCACGAAGGACCCGTATTTAGGACGGCTCTAACCTGCAGTTCTCTTAATAATGTAACTCCTTTGCTTCAACGACTGTTTTCCTCAACATATTCCTAGACTAATAGGTCTGATGGATAACATGACGTTGGAGGGTCATGAAGAGCCTACAGCTAAGCTCCATCGTTAACTCCCGACTTAATTTATAGCAACAGCAATTCATTTCACTTCCTTTAAGCCTCGAGTGGCAGCTACTGAAGTTGTAAACTGTGATAACCATGCTTTTAAGCAAAGGAAGTAATTAAATCATATCTATCAAGACCATCGCCTTATGTGGTTCCATACTGACATCAGCGGCCGACTCACCCCATATGCTGGTGAGTGCTGATCCGCCCCAGGAAGGTGGATGTTGCGTTCATTCAAACGGCGCGGGTGAGATAATCGCGAAGAGCATTCTACCTGTTTAGCGGTATTTATGGTGCTGGATCGAGTCCCGCTCTGCGCTAGAGTTGTGATCGTAGCAAAACATGATTATAACAACTTGAAGCGATATCATAAGTCGCTTCTAGGTGGAGCCTATCAATTTTGGCTGAAGACACCGAACATTTTGGAACCACACTTGTAGCCGTTCTTAACCTAATCAGTCTAGAGAATTGTTAGAATATATCGAAAATGTTTAGGGAAAATATTGATTCGTACGTAATGGCTCTGTAGATTTTTGACGTCTTCCGGCCAGTAGCAATGCACGGAAGCGATATCATTTGGGGAGAGAAGTCAGGAGAGGACTAAAAATCGAAGTGTCTGGAAAACGAACTAGAGAGCGAGCGAAGCAGGTTGGTCTGGTACGTTTGACAAGAACTTGAAAACAGCTGGTGTAGACCTTGATCAAGCACCGGAAGGGGGGGGGGGTACGTCAAGACAGAAAAGATGGCCTCGCGACGAAGCTAGATTAACGCTGATGAAGAGGAAGATAAAGAAGAAGAAAAAATAAGAATAAGACGATTAATATACACGTATGTCAGTACTTTTCTCAAAGCTGACACAAGCATAGGATACCGCTCGCATCGCTCGGTAGAACACGCGATGCGACGAATTAGTCCGTATACATATATGAATATCGTTCGATTCTTCGAGATGTATTTACAAGAGCGAGGGAATCTCGTCGAGGGCGGTCGAAGAGTAACTGGAGCAGGCTTTTGCGACACATGCCGCTTATTCTCATAACACCAACTTTCGAAGTCGCTCAACCACTGCTTTCTTTGTTGGTGCCTCATACTGTCAGGCGTTCCTCTGAACTGTGCCGTGCCCACAATAGGCGGACAAAAGCATTTGCAAAATGCTCCTATCTTCGCAATGAACGAATTTAGAACAGCTGATATTTTCAAGATCATTGCGATGGATTAATCAACTTTTAGCGCTTGACGTGAAACCTCCTGCTCAGTCAGGTGGTGCTCATACACCACGAGACGATGATGACATCCTCAAACTCGCCACAGAGCCGCGGCCGGCGCACCCTTTGCATAATAACCTCGAAAAATTTTTATCTCTTGTGTCAGTTGAAGCTGATAGCTTTTGATAGCGCTTTCAGTGCTGAGTACGAGGCATATTTCCCCACTCGGAAAGGTTGTAATCCGGGCGATGAGTATCGAGAAAATATTGTAAAGCTATTTAGGCAGCATGTAGCTAGTCAAAGTGTCGCTTAGTCACGGCGATGAATCACTTCTCCAGCAGCGTGATTCCTCTCTTTCAGGGCATGGCCGACTGTCAAGGAGATGCCTGCGAGCCATGCTGGCAGCACCGTCAGCCGTCACCTCCAGAACCTACCGTGATCCATGGACGTGCCAACTACCAATACGATCTCGTCGACCGTCTACCGCCGTCTCCCTACCTGTGATCTGCCTATCGTCTGCCTGTTAAGGAAAGACTATATTCCATTCTGAGGCAGTAAGGCACCTTCCACAACGTTACGTTTACTATATCGGACATTCACGCCGCGAGCCCTATAACACCATCTGGGTAACCGGGATGGCTTCTTGGAATCTTTTTGAAGACGCTAGAAGTGTTCTACTGAATTTTGACGAAAAATCCGCCATAAAGTGGGAGTGTGGGATTTCATCCTGTCGTAATTCCGCAATTCTCCAAGTGATAAGTAAAAGCATCGGCTGTAACAGTTACCAGTCTCTGGAACGATAACTTTTAGTTGGAAAGGCTAACCGTATAGAGTAATTTTTCCTTTTCCTCGAAAATGCTTGTGCTCGTGCTACAACTACATACAAATTTTTGTGCTCGTGATAAGTTCAGGGAAAATGGCGAAATCCTTTTCATTCAGTTTTAAGCTTCAGGTCTTTAAGCCACTGCTTCTAGTTGCTGCGTGATGGCTTGTGCTTCTTCCACATAAAAAACGAATGAAGTTTCCAACCCGAGTTGAGCAAGTCAACAGCAGGATTAACCTGTCACCTGTATCACCTGTCGTCCCGTTGATCATCGACTTGTATCCTGTATCACCTGTCGTCCCGTTGATCGACTTGCTCGAGCGGGTGCCAGCAGCGTCTCCATTCGTCTCTGTCGCGTGCCAGAGTGGTCCAATGGATCCTCCTCGCTCGAGGGACACGAAGAGCGTCATATCGGTCGTTCAGGGCTTTCACGAAGAAGTCCGACCAACGCGTTGGTGGGCGTCCTGGTGTTCTTTCGACATCCCGCGGAATCCAGTCTGTGACGGCTCTCGTCCAGCGGGTGTCTGCGAATCGCATTACGTGGCCGGCCCACCTAATTTTCGACGACTTGGCCCATGCGACAGCGTCTCTGATCTTCGAACGTCGGCAAAGCTCGGAACTCCGGAGGCCTTCTCTCACTTGCGTGAGTCGTGTCACTCCGAGCATCGTCCTCTCGATTCCACGCTGCGCGACGCTGATCGCGTGTTCATCCTGCTTTCGTATAGCCCAGGTCTCTGAGGCGTATGTTAAGGTAGGAAGAACAGTGGAGTCGAATAGGTTGGCACGGAGTCGGACGTTCTTCGTCTTCTTTGCGACTTCTTCGACGCTCTTGAAAGCTCCCCAAGCCGCTCGTTTCCTCCTGCTCAGCTCTGGTGCTAGGTCGTTGACCAGGGATGAGCGGATAATAAAATTTTGAAACCCGGATAACGGATAACGGATAATTTTGCCCAAAAATGGCCGGATAACGGAAAAACGGATAACGAACAAACAACAAAAATTAAAACTACTTTCAAACCATTCTTTCTCCAACGATAGGTCGGTAGTTGTAATACTGTCCGTGTCACATGTCAAATAAGCCACTTTTAACATTTTTATTGTTTTTTCTTCAAGACACGTGGTAGTGCAGTCGGAGGTGCCGCCTGTCGCATCCTCTGTTACTCATGGTTCTTGGTTCGGATTTCCCCTCCAGGTCAACCAAGCCTTCCATCCTTTCGGGCTCGATGTATTGGTACCAGGGCTTGTCCGCATTTGTCCTTTTCGCCCCTTTGTTTATCTGGCAACGTACATGCTGATTAGCTGACACTGCACAATGAGGCACGCGTGCTCTCTGCAATTGTTTCCGTCGTACTGTTACTAGGGTGTAACTCCAAAGAACCAAAAAGTTTGCTATGTCGATATAAAGGAGATCGCAATGTGCTACATGAATGCATGGCGCAACCTCTTCCTGTTATATACCAAAATGCTCAAAAGCTGCTACTTTTCCATACCTTAAACAGATTTGAAACCGAACGTCTTCTTGAAGAAATAGAAAGGTTGCAACCACTGTATCCACTTTAGGGGCAAGGTACTATAAACAACGCTCTTAAATACCAAACAATCACTGTGCTAGCATCGCCCATGTAACAATAAAAGAAACCATCATCTATAGCGCCCTCCCAGGACTTCCCGCCTGATCTTTTCAGGGAAGTATCTGAATGGCAAGGCGAAGAGACGGGAATGAGTCTTATAAGAGGGCTCCTCAGATGACTCCTCTTTCGACTGCGCTACGTATGCATTTCCCCTAGCCAGAGAACTGCTTGAAGGGTGCGTCTAAACGGTGGAAGGGATGTACATCAGGGATGAGCGGATAATGAAATTTTGAAAACCGGATAACGGATAACGGATAATTTTGCCCAAAAATGGCCGGATAACGGAAAAACGGATAACGAACAAACAACAAAAAATAATACTAGGTTTAGAGTTGTCAGTTTGTATACTGTGCCACACGAGGTTTTTAGGTGGATCTTTATTCGCAGGGCCTGACGCGTTTCGACTTCACGTCGTCTTCGGAGGCCTGAACGTGGTGCATAGGTTAGAATTGCACTCTACCCCACCAAGCGCCTTAACTGCCCTAGCATTTTCAACCTACCCCCACGACCACAACCAGAGTCCAAATGGTAGAAACGAACCCACCAATTTGATCCACCGCAGGGGCTGATTCGCCCACGTAAGTTGACCAGTAGAGGCGAATGAGGCACACTGTGCATCACTGCCACGACCGGTCGTCTACAGTTCACAATGAGGCATAAATGGTAAGAAGTCACTCGTCACAGAAAGGCACTCATTTCGGTTGTTCATCACTGGATTTCTTGCGAAAATCCAGAATGCCTCTAACGCTTTTCTCGCGGAAATATCTCTCTCAATGGCCAAAATTGTGCATTTCACCTCGTAGTCATTACCGTTATGCGCATCAATCCTATGTTTTCCAAGTGGGTTGGTGAGCAATCCACGTCGTTTCCCAGATAGATGTTCCCTTAGGCGTATTCCTAGTGCCCTTCCCGTCTCTCCGATATATTTTGCGTTACATGCCAGACACTCAATCTGATAAATTGCTCCTATTTTTGAGCAATCCCCTAAGCAAGTTTGAGATTACTAGGTTTAGACTCTTTCAATATAAACCTTTCATTAGTTGGTTAGTGTAACTTGTGCCACACGTGGTTTTGAGGTTCATCTCTCGCCCCTACTGGTCAACTAACTAGGGCGAACTCCCCACCTCGCTGTGAATTCAATTGGCTTCGGCTGGAAGTCGAAGTCGAAGCGTGAGACCACGCTAGATAAAGATCCGTCTCAAAGTTTCATGCGCCACAACATATGCTAACTAATAGCCTAAAAGCCGACGTTTCAAGATGAGAGAAACTGGTGACTCCTTTCATTATTGCAGTCACTATTTTATGAAAGCTTTATGGAATTCCCAGGGAATGTTTGGGCAGTCAGTAGAACGGCATTTTATGCGCTCTCCGAACCAATTTCAAGAAGAAAGAAAAGTGGCAAGGTCCTCTAATAGTTAAAACAAGGCTATTATTCATTTGTTTATTTAATTATGACGACTCTGCTCCGCTGAGTTTTTCCCCTTTTCACAGCTAGGAAAGACAAGGGAACATTTAAAGATCACTCGTTCAAGAGAGGTTTCATATTATAGCAGTGTTAAACGATATTGTGAAGTGCGAGGAATCGGGATACAAAACAATCTGCTCTGTGAAAACAGTCGAAAGACTGGTAAGTCAATCTCGTGGTCAGATGAAGGCAACTGGCGGACCCATTCACCTCCTTCTAATTCACATTTCTCTTGAACAGAAAGTGAGCTACCCGGCTATTTTCGTACGGTCAGTTGGGTTGTGTTATGATGGTCAATTGTGTTTTCATCCTTCACCTTGTTTCCCAGAAACTTCTTAATCTGTTGTGAAATGAAGTCGTCTTTGGACTAACAACTGCTCCAGCTTCTATGTTTTTTTTTCAAGCTGGTAGAAGACGGTTACATCGAAGAGTCGGTCGAGTAAGATTTGTATTTTCAAGCTTGGTTCCTTCTTGACGGGGACTACTATTACTGCTCAACTGCATACCAAGCTACAACGGCAGTCAAACCTAGAATTATTTCGGAAGAATAAAACAGCTGCTTTCTGTCGACTGCCCGCCAGCGACCGCAAATTATTGAAGCACGCCTACACATTCAAAGGGTTGTAACCTCTCATAGAAGTTGAAAACCTGACGCGTCACTAAAAAGGAATGATTCGCGCAGACCTTCATCACTGTACCCTTCCGTTGAGCAATTTGACAATTCACGCTATATAATACGACAATATCGGGAGAGTTCTTTCTTGAAAAGCTAGAAATTGAAATGGGCATGCATGCGTTTTGTATTTCAAAACGCGCCATGGAAAGTTAGCTGGAGCGCCGCTTTCACCCTTTATTCTCCTTTTTGGTTGTTTTTAATTAAGTTTATAACTAAACATAAGTTGCGGTACTTATTTGATGTTTTGCAAGAACCTTTGATTAACGTAGGTTACCTAGGTTAATGTCTTCTTGAGATCCACCTGGGGGTGGTAAGTGAAACATAGTCCATCTACCGACTTCGCCACATGTTCCCAACTGAGGAAATACTTCATGTGAACTTACCAGATTATAATGCCTCGTATTATTGTTCACGACCACATTTATGGTTTTAGAGAATTCTCTATTTAATCCTTTAAACACCATGTCAAAATCTTGAGAGTTGGTCAATTGTTGTTCGTTATCCGGCCTAAATTCACCGGATAACGAACAACAAAACGGATAGACCAATACCCCCCGGAAACCGGATAACGGATAACGGATAACGGTTAATCCGCTCATCCCTGATGTACATGTACAAAAGCATGTCACCTTTAGAAATAACAAAGTGAATGTATTTCCAACCGCTCCCTTCATAGATCAGAGCTACTTTAAGCCGCAGCATAGCAAAAACTCAACTTATTCGTATTTCGTTTGAGTCAACATTGAGCCGGCCAGCTAGATATCGAGGGGTTTCGAAGTGTAGGATCTGTCATCTAATCAGTTCTCCCTAGTTCTATTCGGACATTCAGTCAACAGGAAGTAATAAAAGTGGTCGCGGAACAAGCATTGATACAGACATCACGATATAACCACCTCATCTATGAACCAATGTGTTGTAAATTAAAAGATCAGCTGACCACCGCAAGTTATTGTACTGGCCAAATACGCATTCAAAGTGCCTCCAGCACATCAAACGAGAGTAGAATGCGTGTCACATCTGGCACTACCGGCAATCAGGGAATGAAGTCACTATGGATAGATCCCACGGGACTGGGATCTATCCATAGTGACTTCATTACAGCTGAAAAACATGTGGGCTTGGGTGGGGCAGTCGTTGAAAAGAGTCGCTTTTTGTTTACTCTCCAATTAAATTTAACACTTATTCTTGCCCATATCGAATGAAGCTCTCTCTTTTGCTTTGGAAAGGGTAAATGGTAAATTGCTGCTAGTGCCAAACATAGCTTCAAGAAGCACTAAAAGGTCTTGAAGATGCGGAGTATCTGGCACATCTTTAAAACGAAGTGATTCTTATGGACGTTTGTCCTTTTCTCCACTGATCGACTGGTTTTTTCCAGATCGTACATTATGCTAGAAGGAATTTTGGTGAAAACCCCACAAATATGAATGAGCAGGGCAGTGATCAGCATTTCAAAACGCGCTATGAGCAGAGATAGATAGTTAGATAGTTTAGTCTAATTATAGCATTGAGAACTCTGAGAAGCCACCGAACTGGCATTGTAAGCGTATCTCGACTGCCAGTGGAAAAAAACGCAAGAGATTTTTTTTTAAATTGTCCTTATATTCAACTGAGTAATCACAAGCTTGTCACATTTTGTTGTTCGTTATCCGGCGAAAAATTCCCGGATAGCGAACAACAAAACGGACAGGCCAAAACCCACCGGAAACCGGATAACGGATAACGGATAACGGTTAATCCGCTCATCCCTGTCGTTGACCATGTTGACTTCGCGACCCAGACACACATAGCTGGAGCATTCGGAGATGTTCGTTCCGTTGAGCGAGAATGGGGCATCAGAAACCCATCCGTTCTTCATGAACATCGTCTTCGTAAGATTCAGCTGCAGTCCAACGCTTCCACATACACGATCGAAGTCGGCCAGCATTCGTTCCGCCTGGCTGATGCTCGGTGTTATGAGCACGATGTCGTCAGCGAAGCGAAGATGGTGCAGTTGCCGGCCGTCGACCTTCACTCCCATGTCATCCCATTCTAGTTCGCGCATGACGTTTTCGAGGGTGGCGCTGAAGAGCTTCGGGGATATGGTATCCCCTTGTCGAACCCCTCTCTTCACGTCAACGACGACGTCGTTGTAGAATGGTGAGATCTTGGTCGTGAATCCACTGTACAGCTCTCGAAGGACTCAGATGTACTTCGTAGGAACGCCCTGGGTGAGCAGGGCTTCCATGACCGCTTCAGTCTCGACGGAGTCGAATGCCTTCTTCAGGTCAATGAACGTAAGGCACAGCGGCAGCTTGTACTCTCGCGACACTTCGATGAGCTTCGTAATGGTGTGTATGTGGTCGATCGTGCTGAATCCTCTCCGAAATCCTGCTTGTTCGCATGGCTGTCCTTCGTCCAGCGTTCTACTAATCCTATTCAGGATGACTCGAGTGAACAGCTTGTAGACTACGGACAACAGGCAGATCGGGCGATAGTTGCCAATGTCGTGCACATCTCCCTTCTTGTACAGCAAGACGGTCTTGCTGGTCTTCCATTGAGATGGAACCTTGCATTCGGACAGGTAGCGTGTGAAGAGCCGCGCCAAGGTGTTGATGAGAGCTGGCGGGAGGTTCTTCAGGTGTTCAGCTCTGATCCTGTCAGGACCGGGTGCTGTACGTTTCTTCACCGACGAGATGGCGTGTCGGATCTCGGAAGGGAGAACAGAGGGGATGACGTATCCATCCTGCGGAAGATGGCGTAGGGGCAGGTGGACGTGGCTATCGAAGAGATCGGAGCAGAAGTCGTGGATGACTTTCTCCATGGTCCTTCTGGAAGAGGTGACGGTTCCGTCAGGACGTCGGAGAGCGGTCATCTTGGTCTTGAAGTTGGCGAAGTTCCGGCGGGCATTGCGGATGCTCAGCCCTGCCTCTGCTGCTTCAGCCAACACTTCTGCCCTTCTCTCCTTCAGATCTTCCTTTATCGCCGCTCTGCATAGCTTTGCAAGCTCGGACGTCAGTTGATAGTTGCCTGACGCTCGTGCTGCTCCACGCTGGCGTATCAGCTCGAGAGTTTCCGGAGACAGGCGTCTCTTGGTGGTCTTCAAGCTCTCGGCTCCCTTAGCACTATCGTGGAGATGGTGCACGAAGCGATCGTATTCCTCGTCGACGTTGTCCATGACGGCATCTTCCCAAAGGCCGACAAGAGAGGTGTAGAGATCCCAGTTGATGGTCGTTCTGGGACTCCTCTTCTTGAACTTCGCGGCATTCTCTCCTTGACGCGAAAAGCGGAACCTCGCGCGAAGGAGGCGGTGGTCCGATCCCGTGTAGAACTTGGGGACAACGGAGACATCGGTTAGGCAATACTTGCGATTGAAGATGATGTGGTCGATCTCGTTGTGGAACTGGCCACCGGGGATTCCCAGGTCCATCGTAGGGAGGGAGGCTTCTGGAACTGCGAGTTTCCATGGATGGTCTTGGTCGACATGATAAACTCAGACAGCCTTTCACCTTGCTCGTTCCACTCCAAACCGTGGGTTCCGATGTGAAGTTTTTCCGGCGATCTTCGTGGCCCGATCTTGGCGTTGAAGTCGCCGACGATCACTTTGTAGAAGGTGTGATTTTCCTTATAGAACTTCTCCAGCTTCACGTAGAAGGCCTCGAGGTACTTGTGAAGCAAAGGGCCCGTGGTGCCGTGGGGTTGCCGGGAAACATGTTAACGCGGCAAGCCCACGGCAGCACGGGGCCGGTACTTATGAAGCACCCGTCCTTGAGTGCCGTGGGTTGCCGCGTTGCCGTTGCCGTTGCCGCGTTAACATGTTTCCCGGCAGCTCCACGGCACCACGGGCCCTTTGCTTCATAAGTACCGGCCTCGACGTCTTCGTCGTCGTAGTCGGATGTTGGGGCATACGCGACGAACACAGTCAAGGCTGGCACGGAGCCACATCGCTTCAGTCGCAGACGTCCGATTCGGCTTGTCAGAGACTCGTACGAATCGATGTTCATGGCCAAGTGCGTGTTGACGAGGACACCAACGCCGCCTACTCCCCTGCTGTCGCATGTTCCGAGGAACAGTTCTTCTCCGGAGTCGTAGGCGGCGTGTAGGGGGTGGTGTCTTCTCGTCTCGGTCAGTCCGATGACGTCGTACTTGATCTTCCTGGCTTGCATCATCAGGTCCTCGACGGATGCTTCCGACGCAAGCGTGCGGGCGTTGTAAGTACAGATCGTCATCCTAGTCCTTCTCAGTTTGCGCAGCCTGGTTAGGCCCTGAGATTTTAGCAGCCTCTCCGTACTCGTCCTTCCCATCGCTGCAGAAATGGGGGCTCTTTCGGGGTCAGGGGAATGAGGCCCTTTAGTGCTGCTGTGTTTGACTGGAATACAACACGGGTAGCTAGTCAGGCTCTGTCGTGCGGGCAAAGAACTCCGGGCAGCCAGCCAGACTGCCCGAAGAGACGGAGCGAGACTTAAGGTGGCCTCGAATCGCCTTACATGTACTCCCAGTCTACCGGGTGCAAGCTTTTTGCAGAGCCGACAGAGTTACAATCCGCACAGGCGCGAACACATCCACGCATACTGTGCACGAACATGCCGCTCCCACGCACAAGGAACGCATCGACCCGACACAGCAGGAGCAAGGAGTCCATCCCCTGCATCCCACCTGCGTCTCTGGGCAGTACACGGTCGCATTTGGTTCGCGTTTAATTCCCCTATCCACCACCCGGAGACGCGCCACGTGGCCCTGCGACAAGCGGCCCGAGATCCCTCTTAACAAGAGAGCCCGAAGGCTCTCTATCGAGGGAGATCCGTGGCAGGATTAACATCAAGCACTAAAAGTTTCTTAATGGCATCGAAATGACCTCGAAAATTTCAGTTGTTCCAAATTCATTCATCCCGAATATATGCAAATGCGTTTGCTCACTCAATTGATTCCTGCGATGTGGAGACGGCGCAGTTCAGGGGCACGCCTGGCAGTGTGGAGCACCAACAAAGTAAGCAGTGGTTGAGCGACTCCGAAAGGTGTTGTTCTAACAAGGAGAGCCTGCAGACTTGGCGTGAGCTTTTGCGATGCAATTTTTACAGGATGTAGGGTCTCGTGTGGGGAGCCCAAAACCAGATTTAATTTTTTCGGAATGCTCTTCTGTAATCGAAAAAAAGACGTGTGAATACGCGAACGCCAAGATCATCACGCACTGCTGCCACCGGCTGCCGCAGTGGCTAACGACGTCGCCTCTCGAGCGCACCGAATGGGTTTTATGGGCCGATCTCCGATGTTGCCAGGGCTTTTGCACACATCGGATCGTTATTACAATGTGCTTTCGTAATCACAGAAGTCAATTTGTACACGATTAATGCTTTTAGAGGGTAATTTTAGCCCTTTTTTTGCTTACATTTTGCATTTTGTGTAGCATTTCGGGTGAAAGACATTTTAGTGTCAGGCATTTGCCTGTATCGAACCAATTTCATGACCTATCCCATGAAGTGTGTGCATCTCTGTTTGTGTGCATTTATGGTGTCGTTGCTGGTATGATACAGTGCAAATACGATCCATTAAGAAGTAACCCAACTGAGAGCACAAAAGGGCTATATTTACTTATTAAAAGCATTAATCGTGTGCAAATTAACTCCTGTGATCGTGCAAAAACCTTGGCGGCGCCGGAGACCGAACCATAAAACCCACTAAGTGCGTACGATAGGGGACATCGCTATCCACCGCGACAACCGACCACATTCACCACTTAAATAAATAAATAAATAAATAAATAAATTCGAGGTGGTGGCAGCACGGCATATCGAACTTCGCGCTCACGTTTTCACAATATTTTTCGACCACAGAAGAGCATTCCGAATAAACTAGCTATGGATTTGGACCACCCACACTGGACCCTACATGCTGTAAAATTGCACCGCAAATGCTCACCGCAAGTTTGGAGGCTCTCCTTGTAAGAATCGCAAAAAGCCTGCTCCAGTCATTCTCTACCGCTGCCGACAAAATTTAATGGTCTTGTGAAGATGAATATACATAGCATGTGTAGATCTCGAAAAATCGAACGGTGTTTATATCGCAACGCATTTTTTTACCGTGCGACGCGAGCGGTATTGTACTCCGTCAGTTTCATAAACCGGGCGTGTTTAAGCAAAACACTGTTCCTCTTTTCCTTTAGCTTATTGAATGAATTAAAATCCCAGTGAAAATGTACTACCTTTGGAGTGTTGGCGTTACGACATCGGGAGGAGTGCTGACAAAGGTTGTTCCTGCAAGAGTCGAAGGAAACCATATGGGGCGATCGAGTCACACTGCCAAGATTAAGTGGCTCTCCGGAGACGGTCACAGAGCTGATAACTCCTGAACTCAGTTTCGTATTCGAAGACATCATTGAGATCAAAGACGGAAAAAGGCCTCGTGAGCAGTAATGCTACCCTTGAACCCGTCGCGAACCGCGTCGCGATCGTTTGCCTCTATGTGTGCTCCAAGAATAATTGGCGAGTTACTGCCCTTCTGCCATCTAAGAGGGTGGTGAACTTTCTCGATTGCAGGCCCAGAGTTGAGCTGCAGAACGGCTAAATTGACGAACGGACCATGAGGATGCTTCTCTCTGTGAACAAGTCTGTGCCACCAACCTTTGGAGTCATTGTTCCTGAGGTGAATTGTATTCCAATGGCGAGAATCTAGGGCGATCGGAGAAGCAATGGATTCTGGAGAAGAGAAAATAAAACTTTGTTCGGATCAAGCTGCATATTGGCTCACACCTTTGCCATAGCCGACGTCGTACTCGTACACTAGGAGGCCATTACTTATACGAGCCTGGTGTTTGAGACTTGGAGGACGTGTATTTATCGCTGGATCTTCACCAGCCACGGATGGTCGTCGAGTTGTCTCAAAAATCACCCCTGAACGCGAACATAGGTATCACTGTTCAATGCTCCTTGAAAATACTGAACATCTACCGTCCTCCCCAGTAGAATTCACTGTGATGATGACGTCCAGATTTTTTAGCTGGTCATCGTTCATAGGAGGCAGTTCTAAATACTCTTGTCCGAAGAATACGGGAACAAAATCTGAAACACTCCTGTTATCGCCTAGTTTGCTGTCGCCAAACAGCACGTGATTTAAGGGGCAATTAGTGATGGTTAATTAACTCTCTTCTATTGAAGGAAATCGAAGACAGAACAAGCAGCTGGACGATAAACTGTTTCTAAGGTAATGGAGAAGTGAGGACTTTACAGTGTGAACCCAAGGCTGCTGCCCCTGCTTTTTGAGCGAGATCATGGTTATCATTTTCGAGGCCAATAAGCGTACCACCTTCTGTGATGAAGATCATTCATACCTCCTGTGTTTGTTTAGTTCATAATTAATATATATATAATAAAATATCGATAATGACTTATCAGGAGATCTCTTGTATATTTTGAAAATACGACAATTTACGGTCGTTTTTTTTTCTTCGGCAAAGCATTTCAACAACTGGGAGAAACGTCATAGGGATACGACATTTATGCCTTACTCTCACCGTCAACGTAAAGCTGCACAAACGAGCTTGAGACGTTCGCATGATGGATAGCGCTGCATTGGTACCTGGAAAGAAAGAAATCTGGAAGGCGCTGAATAGGGCTTGCACATGGATAGGATGCATTACTGACAATCCCTCGTCCTCCCTGGAAATTGATGGAAGTCTGAGAACTCCTTTAACTGCGCTGGCATCCGGAGCCATGTCACTGCCAATTCTCTCCCATGTGACATTTGTGACGTCCTCTATTTGTAGAGCGCACGAGAGGAAGGCCTTAAGCAACCATTGTTTTCACGGATGGTCGAAGGGTTCAAATTCGAAGTTTACCTCTTCCCCGACTGACTTCACCAAAGAGAGTACAGCGGGCTCACCTAAAGCGTTGAAAAACTCGAATGTGGACTTCAGTTTTTTAGATACACGAAGACGACCGCCACGTCCAACTAAGGATAAGGCTGATTTAGAACACAATTTCAATTTCTCACACGGTTCCACTATGGTAATCCGTATTAGTTCACACTTCAGTTCTGGGAATGCAGTTCTTGCTGTTAAGCTTCTTAATATTAGGAGAGAGCTTCCTGTTAAAAATAGGAGCACTTTCACGCCTACCACTTTCCATATTTTGGAGCTTCTCGGGCTCTCGATATTTTTATGGAGCACTTATGTGTATCAAGCCGGCAATCCTTCCATAAGCCAACCGAATTTGGCTCCGACATTCCGAAGGGGAGGAGAGGAGAATTCAGGAGCTGCAGCGTCCTTTTCCTTTCTACCACCCTACCCTTTGGGGTCTGTTGAGGAAACGCCGCCCGAAATCCCGCGGTGAGCGATGCATGCGGGGAAAATGCCAGCAGCCACGAGTGCCGGTTTACTACATGCTAAATAAACACTCCTGCCTTAATAGGAAACTTTTGCTGAGGTACTGAGCTGACGGAATGTAGTGATGACTTTCAACCAGATTCATTATTAATCTTACTTTATTTTCCTCAAAATTCCAATGACACTTAAATTCGAATAAGAAGTTGAGAGAATGATTTTTTTCCATGCATAAAGGTGACCTTCATCACTTTTCAATAAAAAGCTCGAAAGATTTGCGGAAAGAGCCTGAACCGCTGATTCTGCCATTCGGAAGACAACTAAAGCTTTATAGTGGTGTCATTTCTAGGTCGGGTATCATTCTTCTAAGAATCAGGCAATCGTCTATTTTCATCTTTAGCTCAAAACGCATCTACCTTGAAGGAATACATCGCACCGCGTGGCGTTGACGTGACTATTTTAATGACCAAAAATCGGGGTGCCTGCATTTCCACGAATCATTGCGCTGAAAAGTAAACCTAACTGACCACGTCCTGGTGACGCGTAACTTCTCTGTTTTACGTTGCACAATTTGAATTCTGAGGTGAAATGCGTTCCTTCGTCCTTGAAATGGTATTTTTTAACTGAAATACCAATGGTGCTGAGTTTACCGATGAGGATGCAAGCAATAGCATGCAGAGATTCATTCGGTATACCAGTAAGCTTCTCTGTAACGGTAACTCCACTGAGACAGTATTCGTCAATCCTGAAACGGGGTGCGGTTGCCGAGCCGCTCTCTGAAGAACGCTCAGCCGCTGCTTATCGCTCTCCGCCCGCCCATTCATTGTGCAGTACTGTTCGCCGAACACAGTACCCAAAAATTCCGTCTAATGAGCTCTAGCGGAATATAAAGCCGCCCACACTTGTCCGGCATGGCCCTATCTTTCATCATATGGAGATCGCATAGCTTGCCGCCGGCAGCGAGCAGTACGGCGCCGCGCCGCGCCACCTTCATTTGAGGCCCCCACACTTCTGCGGCGTTGCCGCTGCCCTATCCTTCATCATAGGGCAGGGACGCAGAGCTCGCCGCCGCCGGGAGAGTCTGTCTGCGCCCTGCCCTTTCGCGTCGGGGATCCAGAGCGGAAACGGGCGCGTTATTGTTAAGCACCAGCTGGTCCCGACTAGAATATCTACAGTACCTCGCCGTCGCCGCCGTTGATCGCCGTGACTCATCGATTTCGCCGTCCACCGCTCGCCGCAGAAGTCTGGGGGGGGGGGGGCTTTTTACGAGTCAACGGCAGAGGAGCAACACAGCGGCACTTTCCGCCGCGGCAATAATGGTATGAATCATGCGGTAATAATGATTCGTACCTTTATTGCCGTAGCCGCCGCTTTGCTACCGGTAGAGTTGTGTCTGCGCTGTAGCCGAAAATGGTAGAAATGTGGAATGAAACAAGTAACGGCTGTAGGACCCGACCGAAAGCAGTGTGGCTTCCCTTCTGGCCGGGACCTACTGCCGCCTCCCCACTCTGTCCCTTTGTAGCCTGTCGAATGGAGTGTGAGTCGGCGAAGAGGCAAAAATGGGGAGAAGCGCCGCGCGACCCCTCCCCCGATTGCCCCCGAGTCCTGCCGCTCGCAGCGTGCCGTTGCTCGAAAGTGTGCTGAGGCCTCATGTGCAAGGCGGTGCTTTGTGAACTCGATATCTGTGCAGACCGTAGTACCGCGTCACGCAGCGGCGCTTGTATAAACTGTTCCTCGGACTGGAAACAGAGTCGTTCGACCCCCCCCCCCCCCACTGCAGTTGGAGCTGCGCCACGGACAAGTCGACGTGATGCCGCATGCGGTAACGTGCCGCGAGTGCAGCTGCAGTTCCCGGCAGCATCCAGCGGAACGTGGTCCACCTCAATCTCGCGGTGTAGGACTAGGACATGGGCTACGGGAAGACTGAGACATCCTATTCCCTTTCAGGATTTCCTGTCCAAGTCAAACAAACTTTACATTCCTTCGGTGTCGGTGAATTGGTGCCAGACTCGACAGTGAAGGATAGAATACTGGCTTGTACATGGGCTGGCCACCGCAAGTCATCGTTTAGGCCAAATACGTAATCAAGTTGCCTCTACGACTGCCCGAGGAAGCAGAATACGTGACGTACCTTGAAAAGTGAAGGACCAACGCCGATCTCTATCCTTTTGTTTCCTATTTCATTTCATTCCCTTTGCGAGTGGGAAGAGAGAAACCCGAAAGCGTGTCCTCTGACAATGTAGGACAAAAACCCACCGGGATCACCACCAGACAATTGGTCACGAGGACTCCATCAGTCGAGGACAGAAAACTAATATCTATGACAGAGGGACACCCGCTTCAATATAAGAATAAATATCACCTGTATCACCTGTATCACCTGTCGTCCCGTTGATCATCGACTTGCTCGAGCGGGCGCCAGCAGCGTCTCCATTCGTCCCTGTCGCGTGCCAGAGTGGTCCAATGGATCCTCCTCGCTCGAGGGACACGAAGAGCGTCATATCGGTCGTTCAGGGCTTTCACGAAGAAGTCCGACCAACGCGTTGGTGGGCGTCCTGGTGTTCTTTTGACATCCCGCGGAATCCAATCTGTGACGACTCTCGTCCAGCGGGTGTCTGCGAATCGCATTACGTGGCCGGCCCACCTAATTTTCGACGACTTGGCCCATGCGACAGCGTCTCTGATCTTCGAACGTCGGCGAAGCTCGGAACTCCGAAGGCCTTCTCTCACTTGCGTGAGTCGTGTCACTCCGAGCATCGTCCTCTCGATTCCACGCTGCGCGACGCTGATCGCGTGTTCATCCTGCTTTCGTATAGCCCAGGTCTCTGAGGCGTATGTTAGGGCAGGAAGAACAGTGGAGTCGAATAGGTGGGCACGGAGTCGGACGTTCTTCGTCTTCTTCGCGACTTCTTCGACGCTCTTGAAAGCTCCCCAAGCCGCTCGTTTCCTCCTGCTCAGCTCTGGTGTTAGGTCGTTGGCCATGTTGACTTCGCGACCCAGATACACATAGCTGGAGCATTCGGAGATGTTCGTTCCGTTGAGCGAGAATGGGGCATCAGAAACCCATCCGTTCTTCATGAACATCGTCTTCGTAAGATTCAGCTGCAGTCCAACGCTTCCACATACACGATCGAAGTCGGCCAGCATTCGTTCCGCCTGACTGATGCTCGGTGTTATGAGCACGATGTCGTCAGCGAAGCGAAGATGGTGCAGTTGCCGGCCGTCGACCTTCACTCCCATGTCTTCCCATTCTAGTTCGCGCATGACGTTTTCGAGGGTGGCGCTGAAGAGCTTCGGGGATATGGTATCCCCTTGTCGAACCCCTCTCTTCACGTCAATGACGACGTCGTTGTAGAATGGTGAGATCTTGGTCGTGAATCCACTGTACAGCTCTCGAAGGACCCTGATGTACTGAGTAGGAACGCCCTGGGTGAGCAGGGCTTCCATGACCGCTTCAGTCTCGACGGAGTCGAATGCCTTCTTCAGGTCGATGAACGTAAGGCACAGCGGCAGCTTGTACTCTCGCCACACTTCGATGAGCTTCGTAATGGTGTGTATGTGGTCGATCGTGCTGAATCCTCTCCGAAATCCTGCTTGTTCGCATGGCTGTCCTTCGTCCAGCGTTCTACTAATCCTATTCAGGATGACTCGAGTGAACAGCTTGTAGACTACGGACAACAGGCAGATCGGGCGATAGTTGCCAATGTCGTGCACGTCTCCCTTCTTGTACAGCAAAACGGTCTTGCTGGTCTTCCACTGAGATGGAACCTTGCATTCGGACAGGTAGCGTGTGAAGAGCCGCGCCAAGGTGTTGATGAGAGCTGGCGGGAGGTTCTTCAGGTGTTCAGCTCTGATCCTGTCAGGACCGGGTGCTGTACGTTTCTTCACCGACGAGATGGCGTGTCGGATCTCGGAAGGGAGAACAGAGGGGATGACGTATCCATCCTGCGGAAGATGGCATGGGGGCAGGTGGACGTGGCTATCGAAGAGATCGGAGTAGAAGTCGTGGATGACTTTCTCCATGGTCCTTCTGGAAGAGGTGATGGTTCCGTCAGGACGTCGGAGAGCGGTCATCTTGGTCTTGAAGTTGGCGAAGTTCCGGCGGGCATTGCGGATGCTCAGCCCTGCCTCTGCTGCTTCAGCCAAGACTTCCGCCCTTCTCTCCTTGAGATCTTCCTTTATCGCCGCTCTGCATAGCTTTGCAAGCTCGGACGTCAGTTCGTAGTTGCCTGACGCTCGTGCTGCTCCACGCTGGCGTATCAGCTCAAGAGTTTCCGGAGACAGGCGTCTCTTGGTGGTCTTTAAGCTCTCGGCTCCCTTAGCACTATCGTGGAGATGGTGCACGAAGCGATCGTATTCCTCGTCGACGTTGTCCATGACGGCATCTTCCCAAAGGCCGACAAGAGAGGTGTAGAGATCCCAGTTGATGGTCGTTCTGGGATTCCTCTTCTTGAACTTCGCGGCCTTCTCTCCTTGACGCGAAAAGCGGAACCTCGCGCGAAGGAGGCGGTGGTCCGATCCCGTGAAGAACTTGGGGACAACGGAGACATCGGTCAGGCAATACTTGCGATTGAAGATGATGTGGTCGATCTCGTTGTGGAACTGGCCACCGGGGGATTCCCAGGTCCATCGTAGGGAGGGAGGCTTCTGGAACTGCGAGTTTCCATGGATGGTCTTGGTCGACATGATAAACTCAGACAGCCTTTCACCTTGCTCGTTCCACTCCAAACCGTGGGTTCCGATGTGAAGTTCTTCCGGCGACCTTCGTGGCCCGATCTTGGCGTTGAAGTCGCCGACGATCACCTTGTAGAAGGTGTGATCTTCCTTATAGAACTTCTCCAGCTCCACGTAGAAGGCCTCGACGTCTTCGTCGTCGTAGTCGGATGTTGGGGCATACGCGACGAACACAGTCAAGGCTGGCACGGAGCCACATCGCTTCAGTCGCAGACGTCCGATTCGGCTTGTCAGAGACTCGTACGAATCGATGTTCATGGCCAAGTGCGTGTTGACGAGGACACCAACGCCGCCTACTCCCCTGCTGTCGCATGTTCCGAGGAACAGTTCTTCTCCGGAGTCGTAGGCGGCGTGTAGGGGGTGGTGTCTTCTCGTCTCGGTCAGTCCGATGACGTCGTACTTGATCTTCCTGGCTTGCATCATCAGGTCCTCGACGGATGCTTCCGACGCAAGCGTGCGGGCGTTGTAAGTACAGATCGTCATCCTAGTCCTTCTCAGTTTGCGCAGCCTGGTTAGGCCCTGAGATTTTAGCAGCCTCTCCGTACTCGTCCTTCCCATCGCTGCAGAAATGGGGGCTCTTTCGGGGTCAGGGGAATGAGGCCCTTTAGTGCTGCTGTGTTTAACTGGAATACAACACGGGTAGCTAGTCAGGCTCTGTCGTGCGGGCGGGGTACTCCGGGCAGCCAGCCAGACTGCCCGAAGGGACGGGGCGAGACTTAAGGCGGCCTCGAATCGCCTTACATGTACTCCCAGTCTACCGAGTGCAAGCTTTTGGCCGAGCCGACACAGTTACAATCCGCACAGTCACGGACACATCCACGCACATTGTGCACGAACATGCCGCTCCCACGCACAAGGAACGCATCGACCCGACACAGCAGGAGCAAGGAGTCCATCCCCTGCATCCCACCTGCGTCTCTGGGCAGTACACGGTCGCATTTGGTTCGCGTTTAATTCCCCTATCCACCACCCGGGGACGCGCCACGTGGCCCTGCGACAAGCGGCCCGAGATCCCTCTTAACAAGAGAACCCGAAGGCTCTCTATCGAGGGAGATCCGTGGAAGAATAAATATAGAAAATAAAAATAAAAACTTTTTGTCTCCAAGAAACCTCGTGAAGGTCGAGCCCGCTGCGCGTTCCAAACCGGGACTGTTTCCCGCTAATCTTTATCATTATCCTTTCTTACACACGATCCGTTAGAAGTACGCAGCACTGCATACATTAGTCCCCTTACGGCATCTCGCCGCTGTCAAAAGCCACCAGACTCACCGCAACATGGCGGCATGCCGCAAAATTAATTCCGCCCTTAAGGCCGCCACAGACTTCTGCGGCGCCGCTCGGCGGCGCCGCCGGTGCCGCCGAGCGGCACCGCTCAGCGGCTTGACTCATCATCAGTGGAAGCGGTGACGCGAGGTACTGTACTGTTTCTAGTGGGGACCGACTGGTGCTTAACAATAACGCGCCCCGATGACGATCGCGCGCCCGCATCGGCCGTCTCCGCTCTGGATCCCGCCGCGAAAGGGCAGAGCGCAGAGCGCAGACAGACAGACGCTGGAGCGGCGCCGCCGGGTGGAATGATTCAAGTCATTTCCGCCAGCGACGCCGCCGGTGCCGCCGGTGCCGCCGGCCGGCCAGCGACGCCGCTCAGCGGCGCCGCTGGAGGCGAGCTCTGCGTCTCTGCCCTATGGTTAAGCATAGGGCAGCGGCGCCGCCGAGCGGCGCCGCAGAAGTCTGTGGCGGCCTTTAAGGCGCTCGAACACTTGGCAGCGGCGCGGCAACAGCAAATGCTTTAAGGCCCCCACAGAGCTCTGCGGCAGCGCTGCGGTCCTATGCTTAACCATAGGGCAGAGACGCAGAGCTCGCCGCCGGCTGCGTCTCCGCCTTAGGCCTATGTCATACCATCGCTCTTCGCTAGCGAAGGCGATGGACAACTAGCATAATTGGGGAAGGGACGGTATCAGACGTTGTGGAGGGGCAGACGCCTGTAGCAGTTGTCCGATCCACCGCTAGCGAAGCCTCGCTAGCGGGGTGTCATACTTTCGAGCGGTGCGGCATCGCTACCGATGCGACCGCGTCGCTGAGCTGAACAGAGCGTCGGCCAGCATCGGTAGCGATGCTACGACGCAGCTGCACACAACGCTATTAACTGCGCGCCTATTCGCTAGCTTCACGCTAGCGAAGAGACTTCGCTCATCGCTCTGTTCGTCGCCTTCGCTCGGGGTGAGCGAAGGTATGACATAGGCCTTAAGGCCCCCACAGAGTTCTGCTGCAACGCCGCTCGCCGCAATGGTTAAGGATAGGGCAGGGACGCCGCCGGCGGCGAGCTCTGCGTCTCTGCCCTATGGTTAAGCATAGGGCCGCGGCGCTGTCGCAGAACTCTGTGGGGGCCTTTAGGCCTTTGTCATACCATCGCTCACCTCGAGCGACGCCTAATGATATGCATCCATATCGATTCCATCGCGCCGCCCGATCGATATGGGAGCATATCATTAGGCGTCGCGGTACTTATGAAGCAGAGGGCCCGTGGAGCCGCGGGTTGCCAGGAAACATGCTAACGCGGCAACGGCAGCGGAAACGTGGCAACCCCACGGCACCCGGGGAGCGGTGCTTCATAAGTACCGGCCCCGTGGTGCCGTGGGGTTGCCGCGTTAACATGATTTTCGGCAACCCCACGGCACCACGGGCCCTCTGCTTCATAAGTACCGGCGTCGCTCGGGGTGAGCGATAGTATGACAAAGGCCTTACCCCCGTTTATAGTTCGTCGCGATGCGACGCGATGGGGCGCAGTGAGGCCAAACTGATCGATCGCGTCGCACAATCAATATGGCCACTATACGTGGCGTCGCGTCGCTCCGCGACGAAATATTAACGAGGCCTAAAGCATACGGACATCGATTTGGGGGAATCTATGCCCGTATGCTTAACCCTTTCACGACTTTGTCCGACGATACAGTCGGACACACTTTTTTCGCGTGGGATATTGTCCGACGACGTCGTCGGACACCCTCATAAAAACAGTTCATGGAAAGTTATCAAACATTTAATAGTACAGTGTTAATAACTGAGTTCACTAATATAAGTGGTCAAGATGGTCCATGGAAAACCTCATTGGTTAGTGATTTATTCATATCTAACAAATAATGCAAGAAATCATAGAACACCATTATAAAAATGCTTCATTAGCAGTTTCTGATTACTTGATGGTATAATAATACAAACACAGCTTACTTTTATGTACATCTAGCATCGACCTCAAGAATCTTCTTTGGTTACTGGTATATTCACATCTATCGCGCGTATTATATCCTTCGTCCATGATAGGCCGGAATTTTGTGCGCTCCTTTGCACATTGTGCGGCGACGTCGTCGGACACTCGGCGCGCAGGCAAAATACGCGCTGTCCCACGCGACGGTTAAAATCACGCGTGTCGTGAAAGGGTTAAGCATTTGCTGCCGTTGCCGAGAGTGCGAGCGCCTTTAAGGCCTCACTTTTGCGGGAGTTTAGCAAAGCCTTTTCCGTTAAATCGCATTGAAATTAAATTTACGCGGAATTTTCGAAATTCACAGGATGATTTAGCTCTTAACCAATGTAAATTGTATTTCGAAAACGCTAGAGGTTTGCAGTATCATTTCGGACAGCGAGAAAACACTACTTATTTGAATCAGTTTCTCTACCGCCGTTTGGTATTTTTCTGTTTCAGGGCCGTGTTTCATATTTTGGCTGCTCCGCATCAGTTTTTTGCAGTTCTTCACCGTTCTTTTCACGTTTTCAGTTCTATGACAGTATTATTTTATGTTACTTGCTCTGCAAGAAAGCGAAAAAATCTAGAAAACGCGAATAAAACGGGTGAGAAGGACAGAGAAGCGAAGAAAGGTGACAAAGCGAAGGGAACGTAAGGACTAGGCTCCCACTCCCTCCCCAAACACTCAGTGTTCCAGCAAGCTGAAGGAATTTTCGGACAGCATTAGGCAATGGTTGTGAAGCCAACAATAAAAGAACGTTGAGAGTAAAAATGACACTATTGGTGTCCGCAAGGCGGCTGTTTTTGCCCTTCTCGATTTCGTAATTCGAGGTCCTTTGAGACGATGGCCGTGCCGGGAACGAAGAACCAACCCACAATCAAAATGCTCCATCGGAGCGCATTTTCTGCCACTCTTGGACGACGTCGGCGACGACACTGCCGGCGACGGAGGTATAGCACCCCCTGCGGAGCTCTCGGCGACGCCGATGACGACGCTGTGTTGCGCGGGCAGTTACGCATGCCTAGCAGCCCGCACAACAAGCGTTGGCGACGTCGGCGACGCGTCGCCGAAGTATAACATAGGTCTATGGTATACTTCGCCGACGCTGTTTTGTGCGTGGAGCAAATAACACAAAACTGTGAAGAAAACTGAAAACGTGAAGAGAACGGTGATGAATTGCGAAAACTGATACGGAGGGGCCAGAATATGAAAGACGGCCTTGAAACAGAAAAATACGAAACGGTGGTAGAGAAACTGATTTAAATAAGTAGTGTTCCTCGCTTTCTGAAATGATACTGCAAACTTCTACGAAGAGCTTTTTCAAAATACAATTTACATTAATTAAGAGTTAAATTCTCCCATGAATTCCAAAAACTCCCCGTAAATTTAGTTTCAATGCGATTGATCGAAAAAGGCCTTTGCTAAACTCCAATAAAGAAATTTAAATAAATTCCTGGTGAATTCGTTAAATCGGTAAATTAATAGTCGCTAAATGCTCAACACTGCCCTGTACTTCTATTAGTACACTGCGCTCCGATGCTCTCCTGCCGACGCCGCCACAGAATCTGTCCACGACGTCGGTGACGGATGGCAGAGTCGGTGACGAGTCGCCGAAGTATAACATAGGCCTATCATAGCCTAAAGGCCTCCGCACACTTTTGCGGCGAGCGGCGGACGGCGGACGGCGAAAACGATGAGCCATCCCTCTCAGCAACGGCCGTGAGCGCCGGGGTGAGGGACTGAACTTACGAATGTCATCGCCAATTGCGGCGACAAACGGGGCAGGTCCGCGGCTACGTCTGCCGACTCGCCGCTTTGACCCGCCGCCAGCGTGACATCCTTTACCGCAGCCGCGACGACATTCAGGTCTATGGGGCAGACGAGAGGTGAAGAGGAACCAGGATAGATTTCTACAACACATTTCAAGGGCTTGCGAATCTTTAAGATCTAAAAGTACTCCCATTAGGTCTCCTTATAGTCCGTCTGATTTACTTCTACCCGTTTCACTACTTTCATTTACCTTCTTCAATATTATTTTCAGCCGTTCTGCTTACAGCAGTTTGGCAACACTTTAATTTTTTCCTTAGGTTTCCCTCATTCGTTCGCACTTATTTTCCAAAAATAATTTCAAGTCCGACACATTGGTGCATGGTATTCGTTCGAAGCTGTCTTTAGCGTCCTCTCCTATTCCCTTGCCAGTTATGTTCAGTTAGCCTACCCGTCCTCTTTTCGACTCAGAAGGTAGCCAGTGCCCTTTTTGACGAAAAATAACCTCAGTTGGCTAAATAGCTGGGCAACAACCACTGTGAGATTCTAGCAAAGTCCCAAGAAGTAGTCGACGCGTTCGCGGCAGCGGCTTCCGCACATGCGACGGTGGTCAGCGGCGCCACAGCAGGGGCTAATTGCGGCGCGGCGGTGGCTGCCATGCGTAACTTCGATCCGCTCCCCCAAGCGCCGCTGATCGGCATGACTCATCGAAAAGCTAGAGAGCAGACAGTCTGCGCCGCCGCTGTAGCGGCGACGGCAATGAAGATTCATGTCATTATCGCCGCTGCTGCGCGCTCCCCGCCCGGCGGAGAGCTCTGCGTGCCTGCCCTATCGTTAAAGGGCCCTGCTAACTTCTGCGGCAACGCCGCGGCCCTGTCCTTAATCAAAGGGCAAGGACGCAGAGCTCACCGCCGGCGGTGTCCCTGCCTTATCCCTAACCATAGCGGTGAGCGGCGTTGCCGCAGAAGTGTGTGGGGCCTTTAGGACATGGCAGCGGCAATGTCGCAGAAGTGTGCGGTGCCTTAGCGCACACTCGAGTCCTGCTGGCGGAAGTCGGCGTCGACAAGCGGCAAAGGCACGGAGCGGCGGGGTATCGTACTTCTAGTCGGAACCTACTGCTGTTATTCGCTTTCCCGGCTTCTCTCCGCGCTCTGGCCGCTCCCTGCCGCGAAGGGCTAGAGAGCAGACAGTCTCTGCCGGCCGAAAATCGGCGGGAAATCAGCGGCGGCCGCATGGCGGGTTCGCCGCCGGCGGCAAGCTCTGCATCCCTGCTCTATGGTTAAAGGCCCCCACAGAGTTCTGCGGCAGCGCGGCGGCCCTATGCTTAACCATAGGGCAGAGACCCAGAGCTCGCCACCGGCGGCGGCCCTGCCCTATACTTAACCATAGCGGCGTTGCCGCAGAACTCTGTAGGGGCCTTGGATTGGGCCGCGGCGATGCCGCAAAAGTGTGTAGTGACCTTTAAGCTTATGGCCCCCAACAGAGCCTTGCAGCATCCAACCGCGATCCTTTCCTGGACCGGTCGTGATGGGTCCTAAGCGGGCTCGGACGCCCTGCCCACCAGCATGGTATCTTTAAAACGGGTAGCTCAGATCAGCCAGATCCCAGAGTTCCTTTCCTTGCCTAGTTGTGCGCTCTCTTCCTCGTCAGCGTGATCGTGGAATTCTCACATAAACACAGCTCCTGATTGTGTGAGAGTTCCACGACCATGTGCAACCTCGAAGCGGGCACCAGCCCGCTTAGTACGTACAAAAGTTCCAACACCTCATCAACCAATGCATCCATATGTCAGTCAGTACCGAAGCGCTTCGAATCGAAATCGGGAATAGTGATAATTTCGGTGCGGCCGAACACACTCGCCAAGTGTTAGAGGACTTCTCGATGATGTTATGGTGGTGGACGAATTCTCTCACGGACATGAAGGCGCTGAAGAGGGGGTTTTTCATGCGATGAGATCACCTCAATCGACAAAACATTTATTCAAAAATGAAACAATCGCTCTATGTTAAATCATTACAAACTGAAAAGTAAATATGCACAGCACCAAGGCAGCGATTCCGAAGGAAGTCGGCAAAGCGAGTATAGCAGTCTGTCTATTCAGTAGCTACAGAAGAGGAGCAAGGAAGAAGAACAGAGAACACAAGGGAACACGGGGTTATGAGTGAATGATATTCATGCGGTCTCAGCAACAGCAGTCTGTGTTCGGCCGCACGACTGCGCACGGGCTGGCAGTGTTGGCAGTGTTAATGGAAGGCAAGGACAGGCGAGCGGAGACCTAGTGAGAAGTCGAGAACCATGAGCCGAACGCCGAATGCGCCGACGCGTGCTTCTTCTGATGCGGATGCGTCGACGCATTCGCCGCGCGCCGTCGGTGACTCCGTCGGGCGTGGCGGCCTCGAACATGCTTGCGCTTGCGTTTTGCCGAGCCGATGTTCAGCACTGTCCGCGTCTCGAGCGGTCCCGCTTTCGTCTTCGCTCGGCACTTGTACACTCCGGCGTTCTCCTCCGTCACCTCGTTGAACAGCAGTCGACCGCCGGTCACCTAGAAGTGGATAGCTGTAGCGCGATGTCCAGCAACTCTTCAGGATGTCCTCACTCCTGTGCAGTGCAGCGCGAAGACACATAGATAGTTTGGTACCGCTGATAAATACTGGGATTCGAAGGTGTGCGTGGACATCTGCGCTCTCCTCCACGGGCATCCTTTGCACGCGCATGGCCAATTTTTCCCGCGTTGGGCGGAACTAGGAGTCGGATACTAGCCGATCCGACTGCCTCTTGCGTGGGACTTCACGCCAGATGTTGATAACAGCCGATGAGTCGACCGAAGGTGGTCGACTTGGCTCATTGCTGTGAACCCGTCGAGTAATCATCAAATTCTATGTAAGAATCGACAAAGCGTTTGACATTAGCTGGTCGACCAATATCGTTCAATTCCTGAGACGTTTGTCAGGCTGCCTACATATTTAGGTCGGTACATGTCCAAGATTTATGCACTACGAAATGAAGCCCCTGGTTAGGCTTCTGTCCCGGTCATTAATTTTGCGCGGGGGGACGGATGGACTCCTCGTGTGCTAACCTGACAGCTTAACCAGATTACTTATGAGAGAGTACCCATCCCACAGTTTTCACCAAGGCAGAGTACAAGGAAGCTTGACCAACTTATTCTGGTACCTCTGTTTCAGACACGCCTGAGGGCTATATGATTGCAGACCAAGTAGCTCACCTGAGAGTTATCAGGAAGATCCTCGGATCCCTCCTTTGACCACATGATAACAGCTGATGGATCTCCGGTAACCTGTAACGATTTGGTATGACGTCGACTAAGGATAGCCACCAAATCTTGAACGTATACTGGCGATGGCTAACCTTGCAATCGAACCAGGCACGATCACCGACGTTCACTGACTCAGAGGAAACGTCGAGCAGGACTTGGATTATGGTGTCAGGAACTGAAAACAAGCAGCTGGACTTGGGCAAGAAGGCGGATACCAGATTCCTTCACAAACCAAATATCTGTGCGTCCACGTAGCCCTCCACGACGTTGTTGTCGAACGTCACCTTACACATATACATGCCGGCTGCACCATCGTCGAAGTCCTTGATACTGAAACAAATGGCAGTGAGGTTAGATTTCGGCTAAAGCCATCACGGATTATTTAAGATGTTCGGTTTCATTGCCATGTTATACGAAAGGGTAACACAATCTGACATTCGGATTACCTCAACTTCTTCGACTTATTTTTCGGCCTCTTTACCTAAAGCAGCGCATGTGTCTGTGAATATCAAAACTCCGTTTCGATACTTCTGCGTCAAAATGACATCACTTGGATTATAGTGTCATAGACTGAAAACAAGCTCTTGGACTTAGGCAAGAAGACCTAAATAGTTTTGAATTTCGTTCCTTGTTGACGGGTCGTGGAATCGGGTACATTGATGTTCAAGGTCGATTTGAGGATGTAATTCTACCATCTATGTACGTCTTCTGACTTATTTTTCGCACTGTTAGGGGGAACGTTGGCGTCGGCACTGGTTGATGTGCACAGCGGCATCTGGCAGAGTAGCAGCTCTTCTGAATTACTCCATAAGAATCCCTTTTCATTTCATATCGCATATAACACTCCGTTCCTCGGATCAGATGCTTCCAGCATACTTCATTCACCTCTCGGCTTTACTCGGAATGAGGAGCCTGTTTAATGCACGAATACAAAGACATACCAACAGAGCAGCTCCACGAGTGCAAAAAATCCTCTCCTTCTAAAGTGGTAACATCATCTATAGCTTGTGACAAAGCGGGGTGAATTCTCATAAGTCGACGACAGGGACTCATTTCGAAGTAAAGTATGTATCCCCAAAAATCTCTGGCCACCTCACAGTACTGTTGGGTTCACTGCCTTCCTCATTTTTGCCTTTTCAGCCTATGCATCGAGATCGAAAAAATATGAATCACTTTGGCACTAGGAGTTTCCGATAGCACATCTGTTGAAGGGAACATTTTAAACCATACCTCGAGGTATCATTTTAAAGTCAGTTGCTAGTAAAGCGTTTTGGTGGGAATGCGAGTAGACCGGAGGAAGAAATAGTTCATGAAGAAATTCTACTATGAGGGATGAGGAATTCAAGTAGGATGACTTCAACTAATCGAGACGTCATCCTACATAAAATCGGACGTGAACACGGAGAAGGATATGAAAACGAGCTGGATAGAAGAGCTAGATATTTATGGACATCTTCTTTCATGGAGACTAGAAGCTACGAACCATATGGCGGAGCCGGACCTCCAAGCAAATTTATCCAACTTGATAGTTTTCCTAACAGTCTGTTTCGCGGCGAGGAGGTGGACTGGCCCTGCTGTCGTGTCTAAGGCGTTAGTGACTTCGAACAGGGCCCCAGAACGATGCCACATGAAGTACAGCTGGTGAACTCAACCCCAAGCCGGATTTCGCAGCTCATACACGAGAAAGAACGTTCACTTTTCGTAATCCGGCAGATTACGTGCGGAAGACCCAATGGCGATAACTCGCTCACGTCGTGGGTACACAGGTCGTCAGATGCAGTTTTCGAGGGTGTTGGGGGTCGGCTGGAAGAAGAAGTGAGAAAGGTCGGAATGGTAGGGGTTTCAGATAGAATCGAGGATAAGAAGACGCCACCGAGGAAAACACGAAGAAGACTATAAAAGAGAGCCTCGGTGTGAATAAAGGATTCCTACCCGCTGTGTGTCCTGAACAGCCGTAACTGAGGGAGACTTCCTACAAGCTGGACGAACACGCTCATCGCGCGGATGAACGAACTCCTACTTCAGTTGGAAAAGAGCCAAGCCGCTCCTCAAGATTGAATCGCAGCAATGCGATGACAATAATAAGACGACAAGAATGGAAACGATGGTGTGCCTCGCACGACCGGCGAAAGCGGGTCAGCCAAGCGTGTATGACGTAAGTATGCAGAAGGTTTCGCGATTCATGGCTCAAGATTCATAGAGCAACAACGTCCATGTCATGTTCTGCAGATTATCTAAGGATACTTAGGTTGGAGCGCTCATAGTCCGCTCTCAATCAGCGCGAAGGGTTTCTACCCTGCGGTCACAAGCGCCATGCTCTCTTGAAAATCGAAACGTACTCGAGCTTGTTGCCATTGGGGACAGCATTAGCTGGAAGTTCGCCGTCGGCGCGAGACCATTCAACCTAAACGGACATCTGGTCGCATGGCTACTTATGTAGTGCTAATGAGCACTCGCCGCTAACAATGTACCTTCGATCCTGGCACAGAGTAAATCGGGCAAGTGAAGGACGCGTCCGACTTCTCGTCGAACTTGACAACCTGAGCGTCTAAAAACAACGATTCACTTTCACGCGTGACCTATACAATTTCGTGGATATATGGCATGATTTACGAGTCAAATCGTCATCTAGCAATGTTCACATATAAAAGGGCAGACAACTAGTTTTAGACATGTCCAACTAATCTCGGTGAGATTTCCTAGAAGTGATTTACTAAATAGAAGGTTTGCTAGATACTATGGGCTGAGCTCAAAATGTAACGAATTTCTTGAGAAAGTCTAAGGCACAGATCCTCCACCTCTTTATATCAGACCTAGAGGAATTATTGAATTTTTGGCATTAACATGGAAACTGTGTGTAGTGTTTATTTGTAAAGAGGAGTAATTCGTTAGCTCTCATTTACCGCTGACTGATCGGGGGAATAGAGCCCATAGTGCCTCTGCCAGCTGTTTACTCTCATGATGGGACCAGGCCCTTTGTCTACTTTTATTGGTAGAGCTTCATTACAACTAGATATTAATACTAAAGTGGCGATGGGCACATCATGAATACTCTTCCAAATGGCATGTCATCTTGAGAAAGATGACGGATGCCAAAGCTTGATGAGGGGAGTATTGGTGTTATTAATACAAAGAGGAGCGTAAGGGTGAACATGAGCAGGGAGCAAGCTAAATAGCTGCTAAATAAGGCAGCACTTCACGCCACTTTAAAATGCCTAAGAATTTCATTCGCCCACTGTTCTGTCCACTGTATCCGACGCTGACGGCAGTATAGGCGCTTCCGATGACTACGCCGTTGTCGTCCTCTACGTTGCATCTGTACACTCCGAAGTCGTTTGACGGTTCAGCGCCCTTGATGGTAAGCGTCGCCTCATTGCCGAGCTTTCGAACGATATTTCCGCCTCGCAGCAACGCCCATTCAAAGTTTTCACCGTTCTTAGCGCCTAAATCCGTACAACGAGCATGAATTTCAGCGGAAGCATGAGATCTAACTAATGTTCAAGTAGCTGTTGAAGAAAGAAAGCGTTAACATTAAGTGTTAAGTACAGAAATGGTTACCCGAGCAGGATTCACAGTCTGTTTAGCGATTTCAAAGCAGGTGCTCAAAGGATCAGCACGCGCACGGAGCGCCGCCGGATGACCGCTACTTCGATGGTCTATGGAATTCCATAGTAAATTGTGAATTTCTCAATGCCGCCTAAGCGGTAAGAAATCCTAAAGGTAAGAATTTTCCATTTTTCGTTTTCCATAGATGCAGAAAGTAGGTTATTTGGTATACAATGAGACACATTCACAAGAAGTGGCTATTTAAAGTTGATAGGAGATTCCAGACTCCGGTTCGCATAGAACATCCCAAGAGTTTCCCATAGGAGGCCGTGACTTCACCTTTAGGCGATAATAAGGGATTGGTCAGACTAAACTGTCTGTCGACTTTTACGAACACCGTCTGAACAGTATTATTTAATTACGCCACGCCATGAACAGGTGAAGGTGTCGCCACTAATGTCGATACCAGTCATTGGTTCCGGCGCTCCGTGGGATTTTAGCTTGGACAAGCAATACCAAGGAAAACTGTCGAAGGAACCGCATGACTCAGAACCATTGGTTTTCCTATAGAAGAACCCCGAAACAATACTCATGAAATGAGCACCCCATGGTCTCACCGTTCTACCAAAACGCTCCACCTCCTCCCTTAAATACAGGAGAGCTTTCACCCGAGGAATTCTCCGCCATCTGACCGCTATTCTTCGCGTTTCAGTCTGCCGAGTCCTTCTTCTACCTATCCCAGAACGTGTTCGTAAGAAATTGGTGGTAGGAGAAATGCGCCCTTCACAAAGACTGTAAAACTGCCACTTCTCGGCTCCTCGCAGATAGGATCAAGCTGTACACGTTAGGCAAGAGATCTGTTCAGTGAGAACATCTTCTGCTAATGATAAATTCGCTCAAAATCCTTTTTAGGAGGTGCTGAGCGAGCGATAGACGGGGCCAGGTTAGGCTTGAATACTCTAGGCGGCGGTAGAGTACAACCGAGGAGGGTAGAGATTGATAATCACTACAATGCCTCAGTCCGTGCGGACTCCGTGACACGCTGCCAGTTCGGGATAACTGGTTGGAACCGACAGCGTTACTGGGCCTGTGCTCTACCCAGTTAGCTCCCTTCGGGTTCCACTCCTTTTGGTCATTCAAAAACCTTCTGCGAAGAATCGGTTCCACAATCTGGACAACACCAGATCGGGATCGGATGCGTTTATGGGAGAGCAACTGAGGAGTTTTCGAGAAGATTCAAGAAAAACATTCAGATTCTCAGCAGGGTATTAAGGAAGATGGTTGACACACGGTGATAGTACTAAAGGCTAACTGTTGCTGACTGAAATATAAGTCATGAAATAAAAAAGAGATCCAGGGTTCCCTATTTTTGGATCTACAACTTGCATCAAGGTTTTCCATTACCGTGGATTTCTGTTAGCTGGTTAGTTCTTAGCAGACGACTAGACTCGCACATCACACGACACATCGACATCAAACTAAAGGAACGTGGAACTGCTACGGTCGGCCTTCCGTGACGACGTTGTGATCGCGGAGGCCCACCGAAGAGCGAAAACGAGGCCGCTAAGGCAGCAAAGAAACAGAACCGAGTGGTGAGTGCTGCAGAACGACGAGAGTGTTAACGGAATGAGCATAGTCGTAGTTTGAGAATTCATCTGTACAGTAGTAGATGCCGCGATCACACACATCGATATAATGAAGATGAAGGAATTCCGACGAGCCGACCATCTGTGCATCGGTGAGGTTCTCGGCACGCCACCACAATACACGCGTCTGTGGATCTGAAGCAGCGGTTAACGCTATCCGAAGGCGACGATCACGGTTGGTGATTAGAGACACGGAGCACACTAAGGACGGCACAACACCGAGGGAGCTGCACTTACCTTCCACTGAGCACTTCAGCACGATCGACTCGCCCTGTGAGACAATCCGTACCCGAGGCGGCTCGATCTCCACCTGAAGTCGAGCACTGAGCTACGGTTACCTCAATGAGCGAAACCCAGGAACGTTGCCCCACCTTGGCGTCATCTGTGTCGTCCGTCGAGGAGTGCACCTGCACGGAGCTCGACGCGATCAGTTCGTTGTTTCGGTAGCCGCGGCACTCGTACTCTCCGGCATATGAGTTCTGAAACAGCGCAAATAACGGTGAAGGGGGCTTATTGTTAGCGACTTAAGACAACGATCAGCCGGAAAAAGGCAGTAATTAAATAAAATCTAAGGCCTCGCTATAGCGATAGAGGATTACAGAATAATGTTTGAAGCACTCACAGTGCCAGCACCCAGATGCGGGTTTTGCGGGTAGAGACGGCAGTGGATTTTTTAAGCAGACGACGATAACACGAATCCCTAGTCCGACTAATCCCTTTTGTACTAACTGTGGGACATGCAGGAACGAGGTCGGACGAAGATGCAACTGCCGAGGAATAGTGGTGGTCCTATTTTGCTGCTGAAGAGACCGGTGCTCAACATTGAACACCTCCATCTGCGCGAGGTACAAGGTTTGGACCAAGTCAGTGGGGGTTGGTCCAGTGGCGCTCCCAGCCCTTCATAAACAGCTATCACATGCAGCAATGCTGTAAACGAATTCACTTTTGATATTTTCTAGGCATCGAGGACATAAGGACATAGAATAGGATATGGGCATCAACCTCGTGTTGTGCTCCTGACCACTTATCCACTATGCCATTTGACCAGTGTGTCGTGTGCAAAGCAACAACTGCCCATCCCCGAAAGCGCCCAGTGTTCTATAATCCGTCGTAACTCTGCTCTGTGGGTGAGTGGTAGTGCAATCGGCAGAAACTCGGGTTATTGAATGCACCCTCATTTCAAAGTTTTTGGTCCGCGTTATGAGAAAGTGCACCTAAAAACAGCCGTAGTGATGCTACCTGTCACCTGTCGTCCCTTTAATCAGCAAGTTGCTCGAGTGGGCGTCAGCAACTCCTCTATTCGTCCTGTCGCGTGCGGTGCCGTCCAATGTGCCCTCATCGCTCGAGCGACACGACAATCGTCGCCGTTCTTTGAAGAAGAAGTCCGACCGAAGCGTTGGTGGGCGTGCTGGTGTTTTTTGACATTCTGTGGAATGCAGTCAGTGACGGCTCTGCCTTGATGACCGCTTCATCTTTGACAAAGTCGATTTCCTCTTTCAGATCGATGAACGTGAGGTAGCACAGCGGCAGCTTGTATCTTGTAGCTTGTATACTTCGGCGACATTTTGATGAGCTTCGTCACAGAGTGTATGTGGTGGATCGTGCTGAATCCTCTCCGAAATCCAGCTTGCTCGCATGGCTGTCCCCCTTTAAGCGTTTCGCTGGTCTTATTAAGACTGACCCGAGTGAACAACTTGTGCATAGACTACTCGAGTAAGCGTCTGCAACGCCTCCCGCCTCACGCTACTTGTAGACTACGTACAGCTGCAGATCGAGCGATAGTTGCCAATTTCGTGCACGTCTCCCTTCTTGTACACCAAGACGGTCCTGCTGGTCTTCCACTGAGATGGAACCTAGCACTCCGACAGGTAGCGTGTGAAGAGCCGCGCCAGGGTGTTGATGAGCGCTGGCGGCAGATCCTTCAGCTGTTCGTGTCTGATCCAGTCGGAACCAGGGGCTGTATGCGGTTCTCTACCGATAAGATGGCGTGTCGGGTCTCGGAAGGGAGGACAGAGGGGACGACGCATCCATCCTGCAGAAGATAGCTGGGGGTATTTGGACGTGGCTATCGAAGATATCGGAGTAGAACTCGTGGATGACCTTCTCCATGCATGGTCCTTCTGGAAGATGTGATGATTTCGTGAGGGCGTCGGAGAGCGGTCACCATGGTCTTGAAGTTGGCGAACTTCCGACGGGCAATGCGGATGCTCAACACTGCCCCAGCAGCTTCAGCCAAAATTTCCACTCCTCGC
The DNA here is from genome assembly GCA_947359475.1 of Heligmosomoides polygyrus bakeri. Lineage (NCBI taxonomy): Eukaryota > Metazoa > Nematoda > Chromadorea > Rhabditida > Heligmosomidae > Heligmosomoides > Heligmosomoides polygyrus. Next base: position 44,575,298 of record OX375866.1, read on the forward strand.
TCCTTAAGATCCTCTTTTATCCACGTTCTGCATAGTTTTGGAAGTTCGGACGTCAGTTGGTAATTGGCGTATGCTCATGTTTTTCCACGCTGGTGAATCAGCTCGAGAGTTTTCGGAGACAGACACCTCTTGATGGTCTTCAAACTCTCGGCTCTCTTGCGCTGGCGCGGATATAGTGTACGAAGCGGTCGTATTCTTTGTCAACGTTGTCCATGACAGTATCTCCCCAAAGACCGGCAAGAGAGGTATGAAGATCCCAGTTGATGGTGGTTCTGGGACCTCTCTTCTTGAGGCTTTCTCTCTTCGACGCGAAAAGCATAATCTCGCTCGAAGGAGGCGGTAGTCCGATCCCGTGTAGAACTTGGCGACAACGGAGACGTCGGTCAGGCAATACTTGCGGTTGAAGATGATGTGATCGACCTCGTTGTGGAACTGGCCACCGAGGGATTCACCGGTCCGTCGAAGTCGGATGTTGGGGCATACGCGACGGACAAAGGTCAAGAAACATCGCTTCAGTCGAAGACCTCCAATCCGACTCGTCAGAGACTCGTACGAATCGATGTTCATGGCCAAGTGTGTGTTGACAAGGACACCAACGCCGCCTACTTCCCTGCTGTCGCATGTTCCGAGGAACAGTTCTTCTCCGGAGTCGTAGGCTGTGTGTAGGGGGTGGTGTCTTCTCGTCTCGGTCAGTCCTATGACGTTGCACTTGATATTCCTGGCTTGCATCATCAGCTCCTCGACGGATGCTTCCGATGCGAACATGCGGGCGTTGTAAGTACAGGTCGTCATCCTAGTCCTTCTCAAAATGCGCAGACTTGCTAGGCCCTAAGGTTCTAGCAGCCTTCCCGTACTCGTCCTACCCATCGCAGCAGTACTGGATGCTGTTTCGAAGAGTGGGTCTTCAGTACAGCTGTTTATGAGTGGAGTACAACACGGGTAAAAAGTCAGCTGTAATGAGGGCGCGATCATGTAGAAGCCAGACCCACACGGGACATATGGCAACCTCATATGGAGGAGGCCCATCCTCTGCTTCCCACCTGCAACTCTGGGCAGTACACGGTCGCATTTGGTTCGCAATTCATTGCTCTACCCACCACAGTTGGTTGCGCCAAGTGGCCGTGCAACGCTTCGCCCGAGATCAATCCGTCAAGGGAGTCCAAAGACTATCTGAAGAACGAGATCCGTGGTCATTATGCAATTGTATAAGGCGAAAACGCTCTCAAGTTCCTTCAGCCATATCGTTAGAGCGCGTGACGCACCACAGACAAGGAATACTCAACTGTGAGCTTTGATTATTATTTACTACCTCCGCTGGTGGCGCCACCGAAGGGGGGGGGGGTGTATGCACTCCTACTCAAGGTTCCTGCTTTGGATTTACCCCTTTTCTAGGTAACGTGAGGAGCGCGAACACGCCGCAGACAAACAGACATGAAAGCGGAAGACACCAGACGATATTGGATATGGCGTGGCGTTCGCAGCTTTCATTCAAACATTCGCGAGCTCTGCGGCACGTGGCACCTGCAGAATGGAAAAAACAGTGCCCCAACCACTTTCATGAGCTGCTCTTAAGGTTATGGAGACAAAGCTGACACAGTGCTTAAATGTGGCAGCACTTTCGTACTACTGCTCCGAGCAATGGCAGGCCTAAAACGGAACGTGTTTCTCTCGCATCATCAGCTTATTCGAGGTGAGCCTCGGCTGTACATATGGCAAAACACACAAAGTCACTACCAATAAAAGGCGCACCACAATCATTATTTAGCGGAGCTCGTTATATATTTTTTTGTAGAATGAAACTGACTAGTTCACTGGACATATTTTGTGCGGCACATATTTCCCTCATCTGTAACTTAAAACAGACAGAGCTCAAAACAACAGCAGAGTAAGCTACTTGTAAACATTAGAAAAGGTACACAAGTAGCTAAATATTTTAAATCTTAGATTCACAAGTAGCCATATATTCTAATTCTAGTATCCCGAATATCCCTACCCAAATATTTTCTATCTTTTACTTCTTACTATAACCGAACGATGATCTAATTGCTGATATGTTTCCATGTATTTCGTTTAGCGAGAATAAAGCAACAAATACGAAAACAAAAACGGATGCAAATCGCAGCATACCTTGAAATTAGGGAAGTGCAAAAGTCCAGGTTCGTTGTGTTCTTCAACATCGGTCGGAAGCTGGTCGTCCACCTAATCAAAAGATTCCTAGGTGAGATAGCTCGACCTACTTCAAAACGCTACTCGGTACCTTGACCCATTCAAGTCGGTCCACCAGGGAACTACCAGTGGCGGTGCAGATGAGCTCAGATGGTTCTCCTTGCTCGAACCATTGTGAGGATCCACCAAGGATCGACACCGTCGCGACTCGAGATGGCTCAACAACTGCAACACATATGTACGATGTAAACACATGTGGGTCTAGTGTGCAGTAAAGGGTCTCGACACGCTCAAAAGAAGCTCTCGCCTTCAACGTAGATGTTCTTCGTAGCAGTCGCGTGACTGTTCGAACCCTTGCAGGTGTAAGCGCCAGCATTTCCGAGTCCTATGGCAGGGTGTCGGATGAACTGCTCGGATATCGTCACTGGCTTGTAGTCGTCCGGTAGATCTCCTCTCTCTGGTCCAGGGTCGTACAACCATTCCACCTAAGCAAGTTTGCAGCTACGTGGCGTCCTTTTTGCTTGGATATCAACGTCTACCTCGGGTTCCGGTTCACCGAACGCCTCGCACTTCACGTGCAGCGGCTCGCCTACAGTGAGTATCAATCGAGGCCCAGCTGGAGTTGTCTTCACCGTCAGTGACGGACCAATATTTACTGAACCGTGATCAGAGGCCTAAAATTGAGTTGCTGAGAGAGCTCCAACCTGCGGGTTCAGTTAGGAACCTACTTCTCCGATGGGATTAGTTGCAGTGCACGTGTAGTCTCCGTTCAGCTCCGTACGTCCATTAGCAAAGTCAAGGATGTTGCCCTCGAGTTCGGTTACGTCGTGAGGGAGAGGTGAGTTGTTTGGTCCAGACCACGACACCTGAATTGGATCATGCAGTAGCTCCTTCGTGTTCCTTTTGGCTGTTACAGTAGATGAGGGCAGCCTATCAAACCTTAGGAGTGGGAATTCCAGTGACAATGCACTTGAACTGATGCCTGTCTCCAGGCTTTCCGTTCCACACACGAGGCTCGACTCGTGCCGTTGGAGGTTGCTCGTCTACAACAGAGGATTTGCGGTAAAGTCTTAAACAATCCAAAACTATCGCACATTGCTAAAGCACCTTTAGATACAACCGTGTGTCAAAATTAGCGGCACAATTTTGCCAAGCTCCATCCTTCAAGTTTTTTTATAGCTGCGATTGCTTATCAAGATATTAGAGCTTAACACCCTTGTATACCTGTACGTTAACTTCGGAATTTGATTGCAACTTTGAAGATGAAGAGTAGTCAGTGCTAGTGTCCGGGAGATGTTAAGGTGAAGGCACAGTGAAGTGCAATATGGACCAGAAGACTGCAAAGGAAGGTTGTGCGAAAATCAGTGATGAGCAGTGACTTTGTATATACGTAGCGGATGGAATACGGTTCGTCTCCAAGACATTGTCACGTTGATGAAGAGGTGGACGTGGCAGCGTGAATTTCGAAACGCCAATGCTCAATGCTTTTTGCAATGCTTTCCTTAGTATTCGGCAGCTCTGACGCAATGGAGAAAATGTGCGAAGTAACGCTGTGCTTAAACTTCAAAAATATGTCGTCGTTAAAAAAAACTAAAAACAATTTAACCCACTTTTTTACCTAGTTTTTAAATCTATTTTATAATGCATGTATATTATGCTCTATGCAGTGTTTTGCAATGAAGCAAGGACTACCAAAAAACCAAGAAAACAGCTTTGTTACCCTGTTGTAGTTCAAAATCTACGTTCTTCTCACGGTTTTATTAGTGTTTGAAGCTGAACAAGATGCTTTTCATGGTTACTCTATTTTTCGAATAATAAGCGCATTTTTGGCGCATTCCTTAAAAATGTTGTGAACGCAGAGGTGAACGCGTACTGAAAAACACCCATACAGCCAATGATATTTTCCGAACCATTCGCTCTCAGATTGGGTATGTATTTGGGTACGCAGAAGGTTACGCTGCAATGGCGACAGAACACCCAATGCGTCCTGATCGAAAGCAATCAGCGGTCTCACTGCCCTCAGTAAGCATGCTGAATCGCGTCATACAACTAAATTGCGGCGCATGTTTTATTCTAAAAAATGCGAGTTAGGGATTTGTTGATGGCGGGGCTTCTATATTAGGCGGCTCTAAATCCGACTCCATCTTACCGCTGCTCTTCGGGAGGAACAATGAAAGAGAAAAACCACAATTTTTTCAGTGACATCGTGTAAGCCGAGGGATTGGTCAACCTTTACTGCCGCATGTTTTGTCGCTGGAGTCATTTGCTCAGACAGCTCTGGTGCACTCTATGAAATGCGCAGTGATCAAAACGCGAGAGACGGATCAGAGGTGAGTGCAGTGCTAACCGTCCGAGATGACGAGCTGCACAGGCTCGGCAACGCCTGTGCCGAAGTCGTTCGTTGCCGAGCAGACGTATTCGCCTTCATGCGCGTCGTCGGCGGCGTCGATGATGATGTCGTCGACGGCATGGGTGACGCCCTCGGGCAGCGCTGAGTCCGAGTCGCCGTGACCCCACTTAATCTCCGCTGGCGTCGGAGAATGTGCGTCACAGTGGAAGCGTGCTGGATGACCGCGTTTCACGGTCAGCAGTGGCGGTGTGGCAACAGGACGAGGTGGCCCTCCAGCTAAAGAACCACGGTGACCACAAATATCAAATCAAAAGGCGAAAATGATCAGCTAAGTGTCATTATAGGTATGCCACAAAGCCAGACACTCACGAGTCTGGACGTTGAGGGTGCTGGGGGAGGAGTCCTTCGGACTTCCTCCATCTGGATGGTACGAGCAGATGTAGTCTCCTTCGTCACTCTTCAAAGCGCTGCTGATGGCTAGAATTCCACCCTGATCTGTGGCGCCAAATGGAATTGGTCCTCCGTCAGCTCTTCTCCAAGTAAGTTGAGCTTGCGGTTCACCTTCAACCCAACAGCGAATGCTTGCTGGATCGCCTTCTGGCACGGTCTGCTCAGGCGGAGACACTTGTGGTCCTTTCACAGCTGGAAAACGAAGGCGATTAATTGGCTTGTCTATTTACCTAAACGTACGATAAAAAACATACCATCCCCGACTACAGGCACTCCTGTAGGTGAAGTGACATGCACAGTGGCGGGCGGAGCCTCTGCTTCTTCACCTGTTCGAGGGTCTTCTGCGGAGCAAATGTACTCGCCGGCATCGGAGTGCTCAGCACGCCTAACGGTCAAGATGCCGCGGTCCTGGACAGAATCCTCGTTAATTACGCCGTCGACACGTCTCCACGAGAGGTGCGCGTGAGGATTTCCAGGCACCCAGCACCGGATGCGGAACGGTGAGCCCTCCGGTATGGACTGCTCGATGGGATCGACCTGCGGCTGAAGCTTGGTTGCTGAAAAGAAGACGGAGATAGAAAGCAGATTAGTTTTCGAGGTGTTTAAAGGACTTCACGCACGCTGCCGGACAGCAATATGAGCAGGTGGAGCGTCGACTGGTGAGCCGGTCTGAGGATCGAAAGCTGTGCAGACATAGTAGCCCTCGTCAGACTTCTTCGTCTGCGAGATGGTCAGAACGCCATCTCTTTCTTGTGCATGAGATGGAAGCGGCTGACGACCCTAAAATTCAGGATATCACCGGCAGCCGGGTGAGCTCGAGACCTTTTGAGGAAGATCCTTTCCCCTTGGAAACTGGATGCATGATGCAACTGTTCTCATATTTTCTTTCATTTTTTAGAAACCTTTCAGAAAGGAATTGTAGCAATTAAGAACAGGATATATGCCACTAGAGCTCATCACCACATCTGCCTCTTCATGCTCGCAAAGGAAGTCGAGCGAACATGTGGAAATTGGCGTACATTCAAAAGACAATTCTGAGGGTAGTTTTTGTAGAAGAAAGATGTGAATGCCACAAACGTGTCACATCCTTTCCCGACACACTGCTTATGTTGGAAATAATCTTCCCTACAAAGAAAAACTACGGATTATCAACAGTTTTAGGCAAATCTTTAAAGTGCTGCCTGAAACAAACTCAATTTTCTAATGATTTCGTTCGGCAAGCAGAAAGTCAGATTTAACATTTGTTGCTTTACGATCAGACGCCCGTGAAACCGCGACGTGCTTTATTTCAATACATAAAATAGGATTAGTCTTTTCAAAGAGGATAAAGATACCAATGATTTTGAGGGTATAAAAAGCGGCTCCTGTACGACAGTTGAAAAGGTTTCAGAAATCTTGGTAAACCGTTGACCTACGCGAGCAACTGTATAGCCAATACTTCATCATTAAAAGGTCATGTCTAGCATGTGGTGATCTATTTCCGGCATAAGCGCATATGTATGTATTATAGTTCACCACCAAGTCAGTAAGACAAGCTCCTCCCTTAAAATTTTCAGCATCCGTATTTCTGAAGTATCTGGCTAGCAGTGTGCTATATGCATGATCTATTTATATCATCATCACATTAAACTGGACACCTTCAAGTCAAATTTGGCAGCTTTCAAATAAAATTACACACTCTTCTTTGAAGGCTTGATCCTTTTGAAATTAAACTAAACATCTTCGAAATCAGAACCAGCTTTTTACACATTAAAGTAGAAACTTTCCTGGTGGCGATGTCCGTTCCTCCTCGTGGTGCCACTGGAAACTGCTCGCTTCTGCGAGCTAAGCCAAGCACGGACATTCGAATGCAGGCGACAGGCCCTGGTGACAGGCCGGCCTACGAACAACCCAATGTCACATCGTATGGGTGTATGTCAGTTCATGTTTTTCGAGATAATGCTACGGCGTCCGCGGGAGCCGACGCGCACTCGCAAAGCCCGGCGAGTGTGAGAAGTATGCGAGGGTCCCTGGTGCGAGGACGGGGGCAACTGAGCTAGTCCGAAAGTCCCGTAACGTAAGCAGGACCCGCGTAGCAACGCTGAATGTGGGTACGTTGACGGGCCGCTCGTGCGAGTTGGTTGAAGCACTGGAGCGTAGAAGAGTTGATTTTTGTGCGGTGCAGGAGACGAGGTGGTCCTGCCGCAAGTCAAGAGATATAGGACGTGGCTTCAAGGCCGTTCTATGTGGAAGTCCCAGGACCACCAGTGGTGTTGGTATAATCGTCTCCGAGCGTTTCCGAGACTCGATTGTAAGCGTCGAGCGCTTTGACGATCGATTGATGAAGATCGTTGTCGCCGCTAAGGAGCGACTCTTCCACTTCTTCTCTGCGTATGCTCCGCAGACTGGCTGTTCCGATCAAGCCAAGGATGAGTTTTGGAGCCTGCTTGATGAGAAGACAGCAGAGATACCGTCGAAGGACGTCATCATCGTCGCTGGTGACCTCAATGGGCACGTAGGCGCTACGAAAGACGGGTACAGCTGTCATGGTGGATTCGGCTATGGGTTGCGAACACAGATGGTGAGCGTATCCTTGAATATGCGGATTCGCATAACCTCACCATAATGAACACCGTGTTTCGCAAACGCAACTCCCACCTTATCTCGTTCTATAGTGGGAACACCAAGACGCAGATAGACTTCGTCCTTGTGAGAGATCGTGACCGAAATCTCGTCACAGACGCGAAGATCGTGCCGTATGAAACGGTCGCCCCACAGCATCGTCCGCTGATCTGTACTTTGAAGATCGCTCCTCCGAGGCTGCAGCAGGTTGAGCGATGCGGTGCTGCAAGAATCAAGTGGTGGCGAATGAAAGAGAAAGAAGCAGCTGTGATTTCTCGCGTACGGTTACCGACAGTCACGACTGTCGACGAAACTTGGAAGACAGCGACCGACGCGATACTTCAAGCTGCGAGGTCAGAATTTGGCACTACGAAGCCTGGACGACGAAAGGTCGACATGCAGGCATGGCTGTGGACGAACGAGGTGAAAGAAAAGGTTCGAGAGAAGAAAGCGCTTTATCATGTGTTTCTCGGCGACAAGACCGCCAATAATTGGCAAAAGTACCACGAAGCGAAAAAGGCTGCCAAGAAGGCTGTGGCCGTAGCAAAAGCCACTCATTACAATGATGTCTACGAAAAGCTTGAGTCGCGCGATGGTGAGCGGTATTTGTACCGACTTGCGAAAAACCGTCATCGCCAATCCGAGGATATAGAGAAGTTCTTTGGCATCAATGATGAGAACGGCCATCTTCTGACAGAGCGCAAAAAGGCATTGAAGCGATGGTGCGATTATTTCGAGGGAATTTCGACTGAAGAGTTCCCTCATCCGGCCGTCCCTTCTGTGGCTCCTATCCACGGTCCCGTCCACAAAATCACTGTGGAGGAAACTGATGCGGCTCTGAGGATGATGAGACCGGGCAAGGCGACTGGTCCAGATGACTTGCCAGCTGACTTATGGAAGTCGAAGTTCTGGTACTCTGCTGAGTGGTTGGCCAAGTTTTTCAACCAGGTTGTAGCGGAGAAGAAGGTGCCTGATGTTTGGCAGGAAAGTACGACGATCCCGATTTGGAAGAAGAAGGGCAGCCCTGCAGACTGCTCAAATTACCGTCCGATTCGGTTGCTCTCGCACAGCATGAAGATCTTCGAGCGAATCCTCGATAGCCGAATTCGCGAAATCGTCAAGCTTTCAAGCAATCAGTGCGGCTTCGTGGCTGGCTGTGGCACTATCGATGCCATACATTCCGCCCGTCTTCTGGTAGAGAAGCATCGCGAGAAACAGAGGCCGGTGCATCTTGCCTTTCTCGACTTGGAGAAGGCCTTCGATCGCGTACCGCGTGAGGTTATATGGTACGCCCTACGACAGCACGGTGTTCCCGAAGAACTTGTAGAGTGGGTGCGAATGCTATACTCTTGTCCAAAGAGTCGTGTGCAAGCGACAGCAGGAACCTCGACGGAGTTTCCCATCTCTGTTGGGGTGCACCAAGGATCTGCGCTTTCCCCACTCCTCTTTGTTGTCGTAATGGATGGCATTACGCGAGATCTTCAGAAGCCCATCCCTTGGACGTTGCTATATGCTGATGACGTGATGCTCGCCTGCGAAGACAAAGGTGAGCTCGAGCGAGAGGTGCAAGCTTGGTGCGACCGCCTGGCCATGTTCGGACTCAAATTGAACGTCAAGAAGACCGAGTATTTCACGACTGACGTAAATGAGTCCGGCTCCATTAAGATTAACGGTACTGAGCTTGCACGCACTTCGGTGTTTAAATACCTGGGATCAGCAATAGCCTCTGATGGCAGTCTGATGGTTGAAGTGAACTCACGCGTGAGTGCAGCTTGGTCGAAGTGGCGCTCGTTGACTGGAGTACTCTGCGACAAGAAGATGCCAGAGCGCTTAAAGTCGAAGATCTACAAAACCGTCGTCCGGCCGGTAGCGATGTACGGAGCTGAGTGTTGGCCTGCGACAAAGGAAACGGAAAGTCGCCTCAGCGTAATGGAAACGAAGATGCTGCGCTGGATGGCTGGAGTCACACGCCTGGACCGCATTCGAAACGATTCATTCGGCAGAAGTTCGGTGTCGCGCCGATAGCGGACAAGATGCGTGAAGCTCGCTTACGATGGTACGGCCACGTTCTGCGTGGAAATGAAGACAGCGTCCGTAAGATAGGCCTTAACTTCGTAGTGTCTGGAAAACGGCCTAGAGGGCGCCCAAAGCAGCGCTGGGCTGATACGTTACACAAGGACTTTAAAGTAGCTGGTGTCCACCCTGATCTAGCACGGGATCGGGAAAGATGGCGACATGGCACCAGAAAAGCGGACCCCGTCATGAAGCGGGACAAACGCTGAAGAAGAAGAAGAAAGTAGAAACTTTCCTAGACTGCTAGAATAATTCTTTGTTCAAGCTAAATTTAGTATGAGGTCTTCGAAAATTTTAAATTCACCTGCCCTAATAAGTGAACACAGTGTTTCAAATTTTATCAAAATGTTACTTATAAAAAATAGTGGGTTAAACATGGGGTTAAAGTGTAGAAGTTGAAGAATCATACGGTGGATTAAAAGAAGAGATTGTATAATATTAATATAATATAATATTATGCACCCGAATAGCTTGTCGCATATATATCGAATATAGAATATATAGAATATCGCGACGATCTAGTCGAATGCACGGCGCGATCTCATATTATAATGCAATAAATCCTTGCTGATTTCCTGCCCCTTAAAACAACATTTATCTCCTTATTTTTCCTTGAAAAATAAACCTTTTCTAAAATTTCAAGCAGTGCGTTCACTTACTGTGGCAGCTGAAATACAAAGAGAAAGTTCATAGCCTCACTTTGATGCCTCATATAATCAGATAAAATTATTATGCTGATTCGGGCAGCTGAAATAAAAAATTGCAAAGAAAGTTATAACAATTAAGCAACAAATTATTCTAAGTGTCATAGAGAGTGTCTAGTTTAGCTTGTAAGAATCTCGTTCCGATTTGGAAGACGCTCAGCTTGATTTCAGAAGCATCAACTTCGTTGAGCCTTCTTTATCTTCTACCGAATATGTTGATGTTACCCTTGGATGTCTTGGATGAAACATGACGCTATTTGGTCCTAGAAATTCATTGAAAGGAACAATATCTTATTCACATGCGTATAGAAGTCCGTGCCCCGACAGTTTGATCCTTACTATTTATGTGTTGTTGTCAGGACCAACTACTGTTTAGAAAAACACACTCGTTTGGAGGAAACCTTTTTCAGTGCAAATATAGATAAAGTGAATTCGAAACTAACGTGTTTGGTCCATCGAAGTTGAGCACGAGGGTTTCCGGGCACCCAACATCTGACGCTTGATGGCTGATCCTCGTCAACAGTTTGAGTTGGTGGATCGACCTGTGGTGCCATTACGGCTGAAAAAAGCCGCAATTAAAGGTTTATTTAAAGTAAGTGAATATTAGTAGGAAGCAGCTTCAGAAAAGGTCACCACAGCCGCCCTACATCTCTATGGAAAAGCAGCATCTACAACTGCCATTAATCCGCGTTGTCTGGGCACGTTAGAGGAAGCGAGATGATGAGTTTGAGGCGAAGGTGGACGCCTCGAGCGGGCTATACCACCAACCTCGCTAAGCCACCTGGCAAAGGTGAGTCGATGTAGGCAGTCACTGTTAGTTTTTGTGCCAAATAAGTAGCCATCTTTTGAGGCCAGAAGGAGATAATACCAAGAGCTCAGCTTAAAGCTACTAAACTAAAGGTAAGCGAACGTTCTGAGGATCATACGTCTCTTCACGTGCAGTCGTGCTGGTGGGGCGTCAACAGATGGTCCTCCTCTGGGATCCGATGCGGTGCAAATATAATCGCCGGCGTCGTGCAATTGTGCACTGTTAAGGCGAAGGTAGCCATCCCTTATCAGTGCTCCGTCGTGAAGGGCTAAACGTTCGTCTCATTCACGAAACACGTCTAGGGAGAAGAAGGGTACGGCGAATGCCCCACGTTCTCCGCTCCGCCTGCTCCATTGGAAGTGCACCTGCGGATGACCAGGGACCCAGCAGCGGAACTGCGCCGGTTCACCTTCGTTCACGGTCCTCTCCGGAGGTTCTACTTGTGGCGCGAACGGGCTCGTGCCTGCAACGACTCTCAATGGGTGCATGAGGGTCAAAAAGGGTGCCCTCTCCTACACCACAGCTTCCTCTCATCTTTACTCGCAGTAACTCTCATCAATCTCTCGTAGAAAGGAAAGTGGCCGAAGAAAGATGACGAAAGTCGCAGGATGTACAAATTCTGTCGTCTTAGCAGCGCAGCGAATAGAAAATTTGGCACCTCTCTAAGGCATGGTTATAACTCACCAGAGGGCATCTTGCAAAAAAGGAAAATACTTAGTCGAACAGACAAAAAATTCTTTTTAATCATTGGAACATGACAGCGTCGAGAGCCAGACCTTTCCCTCTCAATATCCGTTGAACCATGGATGGCAACTCGAATGTTGACTAGCCAATTTAGCAAATTAACGTCATTTCCGGGACTTCAATGCTGCTAAGCTAATCAGCAGGAGTCTAGACTTCAACAGTTCGAGAAGTGCGGAAAAAATAAGGGCGTTAAAGGTCGTAAAGGGTCAAGATATGTAACACCAACACTGAAAAGTTTCAAATTATAGACGCAACATGCTGCTATGTAGGTGCTACAAATATATTTCAGTTTCGTAGCAGGCTGAGCTTTCTACTCAAACAGCCCACCAACACATCTGAGCCCATAACAGCCCCTATGACTGGATCGGTTTTCACATCAACTTCTGTAGCGCAAGTCAAAAGTCATCAAAGTACGTCCGCAGATACTCGCTGACTGAATCGCTTTGAACATTGATTTATGTCTTCTCGAGTTAGAGGAGCTTCACAATCTCTTGGTCAGTGTATTGGAAAACTGAAAGGCATGTAGTTCTTTCCTAATCTACTGCGCCTGGAAGTTGAGATTCTGAAGGCATGCATGGCGCACACATCAATTGGCATACAATACCGCTCGCCCCGCACTGTCAAAAGTAGGCGAAAAAACGCAAAAATAGCGTCGCAAAGGGTCGCATGCTCATAACTCCTTTAGGTTTAGGTTTTTCGAAAAAAGGTTGGCACCATTCGATTCGCCTCTTCGAGATCTACACAAACATGTGTACAACTTTACCGGACCTCCGACATTTTCGCCGTGGGTGGTCCAAAATTGACTGGAGCGGGCTTTTGCGATTAGAGCAGCTTATTTCCCAGAACATGCGTACTTTCGGAATATCTCAAGCATAGCGTACGTTGCCAGTGCTCTGTCATGCCAGGAATGCCCCGAGAGTGCGCCCTACATAATGCATACAGAATCGACCTTTCAATCGAGGGGGGACAGCTTGTAGACTGAGCGTTTGGGGAGTTTTATCAGACATTTTCTGCCGCCCTACTCAGGAGTTGTTCTAAGGCTGTCCAGCTGGCCTTTGGAGTGCGCCGTGAACAATGCATACAAAATCGAACCTTTCAATCGAGGGGGGACAGCTTGTAGACTGAGCGTTTGGGGAGTTTTATCAGAAATTTTCTGCCGCCCTGCTCAGGAGTTGCTCTAAGGCTGTCCAGCTGGCCTTTGGAGTGCGCCGTGCACAATGCATACAGAATCGACCTTTCAATCGAGGGGGACAGCTTGTAGACTGAGCGTTTGGGGAGTTTTATCAGAAATTTTCTGCCGCTCTACTCAGGAGTTGCTCTAAGGCTGTCCAGCGAGCCTTTGGAGTGCGCCCTGCACAATGCATACAGAATCGAACCTTTCAATCGAGGGGGGGGGGAACAGCTTGTAGACTGAGCGTTTGGGGAATTTTATCAGAAATTTTCTGCCGCCCTGCTCAGGAGTTGCTTTAGGGCTGTCCAGCTGGCCTTTGGAGTGCGCCGTGCACAATGCATACAGAATCGAACCTTTCAATCGAGGGGGGACAGCTTGTAGACTGAGCGTTTGGGGAGTTTCATCAGGAATTTTCTGCCGCCCCACTCAGGAGTTGCTCTAAGGCTGTCCAGCTGGCCTTTGGAGTGCGCCGTGCACAATGCATACAGAATCGAACCTTTCAATCGAGGGGGGACAGCTTGTAGACTGAGCGTTTGGGGAGTTTCATCAGGAATTTTCTGCCGCCCCACTCAGGAATTGCTCTAAGGCTGTCCAGCGAGCCTTTGGAGTGCGCCCTGCACAATGCATACAGAATCGAACCTTTCAATCGAGGGGGGACAGCTTGTAGACTGAGCGTTTGGGGAGTTTCATCAGGAATTTTCTGCCGCCCCACTCAGGAGTTGCTCTAAGGCTGTCCAGCTGGCCTTTGGAGTGCGCCGTGAACAATGCATACAGAATCGAATCTTTCAATCGAGGGGGGGAACAGCTTGTAGACTGAGCGTTTGTGAGTTTTATCAGAAATTTTCTGCCGCCCTACTCAGGAGTTGCTCTAAGACTGTCCAGCGAGCCTTTGGAGTGCGCCGTGCACAATGCATACAGAATCGAACCTTTCAATCGAGGGGGGACAGCTTGTAGACTGAGCGTTTGGGGAGTTTCATCAGGAATTTTCTGCCGCCCCACTCAGGAGTTGCTCTAAGGCTGTCCAGCTGGCCTTTGGAGTGCGCCGTGAACAATGCATACAGAATCGAATCTTTCCATCGAGGGGGCGACCGCTCGCAAATTGCACGCGCGGGCATGTTAGGAGCGCAATAGCTCGGTAATGTTGGAACCTTTCAGGTTGCAGCTTGTAGGTTTTGTAGGAAGTCGAGCGGTCTGTTAGTACGTCAATGTGGAATGGTTCAGCTTAGGAGGGGTCAATGTTACAGTGGTGCGAAAATGCAGGTGAGGCTTGGGTGAAACATTTTTTCAGATTTCCGTGGACCACTGCGAGAAGACGCGGCGAGCTTACGGCTTTAAAATACGTACGCGAACAGAGCGCTTAAGCTACTTTATGACGATATGCTCATAACTCCTCACCTGCCTAAACTGCCTTAGCCCCATCTGCCGTTTTAGGGCGGCGGACTTAACGGTTGAAGTTTCCTGCACTCTTACTCTCCGATATTTAGGTTTCCGACACTCCCAATAGCACCGTTCTGTTCTGTTTGAAAAGCGCTATGGAATGGTGTCAATTTTGACCGATTTTGGAAATATCGATTGTTTGACAATATCTCATCGAAGACATGCGCGCCCTAGGCCGAGCTGCAAGGATGATGACGACATCGAAAACCGATATTTTCGAAATTCGCCAAATTTCCTCGTGCAAACTTCGTCCAAAATCGTCTAAGGGTTAATTGGGGCGCTGATTACGAATCCGACGTCCGTTTTTAAAAATTTCGTTGACTTCGGTAGCTTCTGGATTTTTTTCTGGATAATTGAGGGTGGTCGGGTCAGGATCGTCGATTTTGATGAAAATTCGTACAGGATCGGAGACTTATTCGGGGTGCCGAACACGATGCCGAAGTACATTTGAACGCCTACGGCAGGAGACCGCTCATACTGATAACTGAGGGTGATCGGTGATCCTGACCCGACCACCCTCAAATGGGAAGTAACACGCTGAAGTCGGCGGAATTTTCAAAAACGAACGTCGGATTCGTAATCAGCGCCCCAAATAACTGTCTAAATGATCTAGGATGAAGTTTGCAGTTTTGCAGTTTGGAGATTTGGCCAATTTCGAAAATGTCGGTTTCCGATGACGTCATCGTCCGCGCAGGCTCGGTCTGGGCGCCTACGTCTTCGATGGGAAATTGTCAAAAAATCGATATTTCCAAAATCGGTCGAAATTGACACTATTCGATAGCGCTTTTCAAAAAGAACAGAACGGTGTTATTGGTAGTGTCGAAAACCTAAATATCGGAGAGTAAGAGTGCAGGAAACTTCAACCGCTAAGTCCGCCGCTCTAAAACGGCAGCTGAGGAGCTATGAGCATATCGTCGTAAAGTACCTTAAGCGCTCTGTTCGCGTAAGTATTTTAAAGCCGTTAGCTCGCCGCATCTTCTCGCAGTGGTCCACGGAAATTGGAAAAAATGCTTCACACAAGCCTCACCTGCATTTTCGCTCCCCTATAACATTGCCCCCTCTTAGGCTAAACCATTCCACATTGACCTACTAACAGACCGCTCGACTGCCTACAAAACCTACAAGCTGCAACCTGAAAGGTTCCAACTTTACAGAGCTATTGCGCTCCGAACATGCCCGCGCGTGCAATTTGCGATCGGTCGCCCCCTCGATTGAAAGATTCGATTCTGTACGCATTATGCACGGCATTCCTGGCATGACAGAGCACTGGCAACGTACGCTATGCTTGAGATATTCTGAAAGCACGCATGTTCTGGGAAATAAGCTTCTCTAATCGCAAAAGCCCGCTTCAGTCAATTTTGGACCACCCACGGCGAAAATATCGGAGTTCCGGTAAAGTTGTATAGATGTTTGTGTAGATCTCGAAGAGAAGAATCGAATGGTGCCAACCATTTTTCGGAAAACCTAAACCTAAAGGATTTATGAGCATGCGACGCTCTTTTTGCGTTTTTTCGCCCACTTTTGACCGTGCGGCGCGAGCGGTATTGTAGCTCACACAATTTTCCCTTCCTGCCCGTGCTCTCATATGTAGTAGTCATAACCTGCTACAATAGCTCCACTGTCAGAAATACTGTGGCCTTAACAGAGATGCTCATCGATTTTCTAACACCCTGTGCACTGCTAGCATAATGCTTCGCGTGTAAACTTACGCTGCTTCACGTGAAGTCGCGCAGGTGGGGCTTCGACCGG
This sequence comes from Heligmosomoides polygyrus bakeri, assembly GCA_947359475.1. NCBI lineage: Eukaryota > Metazoa > Nematoda > Chromadorea > Rhabditida > Heligmosomidae > Heligmosomoides > Heligmosomoides polygyrus. The sequence goes on from OX375866.1 coordinate 44,591,551, forward strand.
AACTCCACCTCTAGGATCCGAAGCAGTGCAGATGTACTCGCCGGCGTCAGACATCCGAGCGTTGTTAATGCGAAGGAAGCCATCCCTGTCTAATGTTCCGTGAGGAAACGCTAAACTTTCGTATCACTCAAGGGAAGGCCCAAGGCAGGACAAGAATACGGCAAAAGCATACGTTCTCCGTGTCGCCGTCGCCACTGCAGACGAGCGTGTGGATGCCCAGGCACCCAGCAGCGGAACTGTGCCGGATCGCCTTCGTTCACAGTCTGCTCTCGAGGTTCTACTTGTGGAGCAAATGGAATGGCTGCAATGACTTCTAATGCTTTTGTGTGGGAAGGCTCGCTGTCTGAGGCCAACGGACAGGAATTGCCGGACCTCAGCAGTCCCTAGCCTCACTGCTTGCACGAGCTGTTACAGCTTCGAATAATTTGCGTTGTGTTGCAGTCTCGTCGAAAACATCGGTCACATTCAGTACGGGGTCGAATTTGAAGCAGCAGGGGTTTTCTAGAGTAATACGTACGTGCAAAGTTGGGCAACCTTGAATATTGCAGGAATGTTTCGCTGTCTTCAGCTTTCCTTCCTCTCAAAACTCTATAGCGTCAAATTTGTCTCTCCATAAGTTCCTTATGTTAGGCGTTTCGTTTTTTCTTACGCAATCTGTTACGTTGGCATGTACCTCCTGGTACTCGATATCTTTTGATTCTTTGTTGTTGATCCTATTCACCTCATTGCATCCTTCATTTCTGCGAAAGCATTGACACACGCACAGCATAAGAGAGCTTAGCGGTTAACTGCACATAATCCAGAAGCTGCAGAAGCTGCATCACATGCTTTGCTCGCGGCGTACACTTTAGGCCTGCCTCTTAGCCCCAGTGTATACTTGCGCCGCTGCGCGGCGCGGCACCATGGTCGGAATAGATATCGACGGGGCGACGCGAAAAATCGATATCTATGGCGACCGTGATGCCGCGCAAGTATAAACTAGGGCTTAAACAATCGCCTGGGGTGCACACAAGAGGTGTTTGAAAGACAGGGCCGGTCTCGGGCTGTTCATGAGCTGCGCTAACTCTCCTCTAAGCAGATAGCTTTCTTGTCGAGTTGCTAATGGCCAACCGCAGTATTGGCTTCCCATTCCAAACGGTGTCTCGTCGTAGTTACTGGCTGAAATAAACTCAACCAAAAACGCAGGCACTGCTTGCGCTCAATACTTCCTGCGTCTAGTAGTGGTTCAGCTTCTACTGCAAGCGGAATATTATTACACTTCAGATGTGACAACACTTTCGCTACAGCATGGTGAACCCTCGTACTCTCTTTGAAATTTCTGAAACGAAATGTAGATCCACACTGCTACAAATGTACCACTAAGGAAAACATCCTTCCGAATTTTTCCTAATCCAATAGGATGTCTTGGAATACAACTTCATTCTTCGTAAGCGGTTCTCATGGTCAGGGTGAAGAACGGATTACAGAAAAGTAAGTTCTTCACTGACCGTGAGTCATAAAAGACGGCAGAGATATACGCATTGTGACTGGAAGGATATGCAAAACAACAATCGAGATTAAAAAAGAGGTTATAATTCCTCTTGGGCTTACACCGCTTCTTTGAGATGAAATGGCTGCCTCCCTAACACTAACGTGCCTCAAGAGAGAAGAGGTTCGCTTTCCTAAAATTTTTGGTAATAAGAGGCAACTAATCACAAGGGCCCAAGGAGTTGTTCCTGGTGATCAGTTATCTCTTATTACACAAGTATCTGTTCGCCCTGACCAGCCTCTCTGGCAAAACAAAAGGTCCTGCCGTTGCAGCGCGAGGGACAGAAGTTACATGGACATGTATCCTGCCAGTGCATTCTCCAGAATTGGAATTTGATGAACTTCAAAGGCAGAGACAAAGAAAAGTCCTTCGGCACGATTACATGGGCTTCGAACACACTTGCACAACGATTGTGTTCAGAAGGGCTGAGTTTTCATAGCACTCTTGAAAAACAATCGAGGTAGCAGATATGGGGTGTGCTCCCATATACGCTGCTGGACATAATGATAGATCCACTCGAAAATATAATTTTTTTCTCAAAACCTGCAAAGGCCTCGTGAGTATCTTCTGTATAGTAGTAGGGGCATTGACAAAGCTAAAAAATAACAACAAGAACTGGCCTCGTGAAGTGGCGAATTTCCAGAAAAATTCCAATTTTATGGAATACAGCGTTTGGCGGCTGATCATAATGATAGATCCACTCAGTAATAATGAGCTAAACTCGCTTCTGAGTGCTTCTTACGCCGAACTGTGTTACTGCACTTCTCGTGTTCATCCTCCATCGGTGATGGGTAGAGGAACTCACCTTTCGGATTTCGAGAAAGGCTCTATTAACGATATGAAGAGGTGCGGCATGAGCAACCGTAGCATTATCAAGAAAATTGGACGTTCCCGTCATGTTGTCAACTCGTATTTGAACAATCCGGGTGTGTACGGTGCCACGAAGCCTACAGGAAGAAAACCAAGCACGACAGAGCGAGATAGAAGAGCAATAGAGCGAGTAGCATCGAACTCCTTGTCGACCTCCGCTCAGATCAAAGCAAACCTCAACCTGGAAATTTCCTCCAGAACAGTCCGACGCATCTTATCGAAGAGCACACACATCGTACGACGACGAATGCGCTGTGCCCCATTTATTACTGCCGCGAATCGTCAAAGTCGACTTCTTTTTGTACGTCAAAACATAAGCACTGACTGGTCAAAGGTAATGGAGTGCTCGTGTCATAACGTCCGCTATTTCCTCTGTTTCAGATTGTGTGGTCCGATGAAAAGAACTTCAATTGTGATGGACCTTATGGGTTTCGCAACTACTGGCAGGATTTGGGGAAGGAGAAACTCTTCTTTTCGAAACGCAACTTCAGTGGTGGTGGAGTGATGGTGTGGGCAGCCACCTGTTCGACTGGACGAGTCAAATTGCTCTTCGTTCCGAAAAAGATGAACTCGGCTCAGTACTAGTTTGCTTTGGAATATGATCTTCTTCGCTTCTGGAGGAGAAATTCACAACGAAATTTGATATTTCAGCAGGATAACTCCTGTGAGTGGTAGCACTAGAGGGTGGCTGCAACGTCATCACATTCCGACTTTGAATTAGCCTGCCAATTCGCCAGACCTCAATCCTATAGAAAACATTTGGGGCTTTATGGTGCGCTATATCTACATGAATAATAAGCATTATAAGACCACTGTTGAGCTAAAAAAGGCGATTGTGGAGGCCTGGCACGCCGTAGACGGCAACCTCGTGAATAAGCTGATTTCATGTATGACCAATCGTTTAATTCAAGTCACTGAACGTCGAGGAGGTCCTAGTGATTGCTGATGCAGAACCTTCTATAGCTTGGAGAGTCTGAAGTTGTGACCCCTTAAGGAAAACATTTGGTGAAGAAAATAAAGTTTTTGTAAAGTTTGTTCTTTTTCAACTCAGAAGTTCTTTCTGCTATATCTTTGCTCTTTCTGTGACATTGTAACTGTAGTGAAATTTTGTTCGAAGCGGCTCATAATTCCTAGAGAAACAAGAAAAAACACAAAAATTTGAGTGGATCTATCATTATGTCCAGCAGTGTATTCTACTCCACAGGTTCTTCTGCTAGAGGTCTGTCTGAAAGCACGAGGGCAGTCCATTCAGATGTACCTTACATGCGTAGAGAGGCAATAAGTGGACAAGCTAGTTCTGCCCGACATTTCCTGGGCACTTATGGCTAGAGCATAGCGTGCCTACTTTTCCTCTACTAATGCTTATACGCCACGTGTTTTAGTGGTGGCACGAATGAACACATTTTTGATCCGACTGGAGACAAGGCTGCAGAGATGCTTTTCTTGCTTCTGCTATGAAATCCTAATAGGCATCGCAGCTTCTTCTTATGCAGAAGGAAAGTTCCGAAACTGGACACTGAACCAAAACTTACGCTGCTTCACATGAAGTCGCGCCGGTGGAGCTTCGCTGGGTGGTCCTCCTCGTGGATCAGTTGCTGAGCAAATGTATGCCCCTGCATTCGATATCTTGGCGTTGTCGATTCGAAGAACTCCGTCTCTGTCAGATGCACCTTGAGGAAGCGCTAAACAGGTGCATTCGTCCAAATGCCTGCTGAAGCGAATAACCAAAATGACTATAGGAAGAGCTCACATTCTCCGCCATGCTTGCTCCACCTAATGACAGCGTGCGGGTTCCCCGGGACCCAGCAGCGGAACTGTGCCGGATCCCCTTCGTTCACAGTCTGCTCAGGTGGATCCACTTGCGGTGCAGCGGCTGCTGAAACAGTGGTAATTGCCCAACTAGCGAAGTACCGCAATAATTTGTTCGAAGAGGACAAATGGCTAAAAGCCAGTCGGCATGTCATGAAGAGCCAGAGAGTCACACAGACTTACTGCTGGCCCTCATATTAAAGCAGAGTGTATTGGGGTTAATTTAAAAAGAATATCTGTAAAGAAATCTGAAGAGCCTCGAAGTTTTCTAAAACTGTTGAAACGGCGTAAATACTTTTAGGACTGTAAACTCTTTAAGGTTAACGTACGCGTCATCCGGCTCAAGCCAGCTGCTCAGGTTCACGTTGTTAACCAGTGCTTCTTCCGCGGCATACGCATTATTTCACGACTTGTGGATTATTTGAAAGGGCTTCCCAGATCCCCTACATACATAGGCCAACGCACTGGTCACAATCGCCCAATCAGTACAATAATGACCAACAACTTGACGATTGTGCAACGAAAGCGCTCTTTTCTGAATCTGTAGCCACGCTTACAAAACTGGTGCGTAATAATGTGAATCCTTGTCCGTTGCAGCCCCCATAAATCGCTTTGGTCGCGTTACATTGTTTTTCAAAAGAAATAAATATTAGCAGCTCATGGAGGGTTATACAAAAGCAAAGCAAGTTATGGTTTTTACACACATAAAAGCAGCGTGATGTAAAGCAAATGAGATGGATTTTTCATTCGTAGTGCTTAAGTGATTTCAGCTACTCTAGCACTATGACTGCGAACGAATCGTGCGAAGCTAGTGCAGCTTTCTTCAAGAGATACTGAGATCTAATCGGCAGTCCGCCATCACAGTTTTCTACTTACGCTGTTTGACGTGCAGTCGTGCAGGTGGGGCCTGCTGAGGAGGGCCTCCTCTAGGATCCGAAGCGGAGCAGATGTATTCCCCCGCATCGGACATCCTAGCATTGTTGATACGAAGGAAGCCATCTCTGTCCAACGTGCCTTGAGGTAGTGCTAAACACGGTTCACGATCAGCAATGAATCGAGCAGTAGAGTACTGATGCTCACGTTCTCCAGTTGACTTGCTCCATCGAAGCACTGCTTGTGGGTTGCCCGGTACCCAGCATCGGAACTGCGCTGGATCCCCTTCGTTCACTGTTTGCTCTGATGGATCTACCTGCGGCGCTGAAGATGGTCCTGAAACGTTTGGGATGAAGAGATAGACGTTGTAAGGTAGCTCTGATGGCAAAATATACCTTGTGGCGGGTTTAGGTTGAGCGTGACAGGATCGGAGTCCTGAGGTTTGTTATCCCGTGGGTCGGTAGCAATGCAGATGTACTGACCGACCTCCTGAAAGCAAACGCACAATGCGGAAGCGCACCTCGATGCTGGTACGAATACTGTGGATATCGGCACTGACTTGCTGGGTAGCTCTCGGAATGTGCAGAATGCCCTGGTGCTCCTGCACAGACGGCGGCAGCGGTTGGTTTCCGACGCGCCGCCATTTGAGGTCAACCTCCGAATTTCCAGGCACCCAGCATCTGAATCGAGCCGGTTCTCCTTCGTTCACTGTCTGTTCGATGGGGTCCACCCTCGGGCGCTGAGTTGCTAAATCGAAGTTGGTGATAAATGAGGTGAACTACATAGTGCAGTGCCCGGCTGTCGAGACTTACGTCTAACGACGTCCAGGCGGGCCGGAGGTGACTGTCCTATTCCGAAGTCATTCACAGCTGTGCAGATATAATTTCCGGCATCTTGTAGTTGCGCTCTTGGAATCTGAATACGAAACTCAAGCACATCAAGTAGACAAAGTGTCACCAACGAGTTTAGGTGATCCTATGATGGAGAAACCATGCTCTATACTGAAAAGATGATCCCCGTGCATGTATTGAACCGCCCAGTGTGTTTGGGATCATCCATGGTGGTGTAATGTAAAGAGTGCTCGGGCTCTGCTTTTAGGGTTGTCGCCGGCTATTTGCATTGTGCTACGTTGTTGACCTCGTCATTATGCATCTGGTCATGAACTTCGACTCATACGACAAGAGAGGTCCGATACGATGGAAAACATACAGGCGCGAAACTCCATGTAAACAGAAATTTTTCCACAGAACACGGTGAAAGGACGTACCCAGTGGAGAAAGCAATTAAAAATATTGACTGAGATTATTACGTCGTCCGATACTACCCATGGAAGCTCGAAGTCCCAGAGGCTTCCTCCTGGGGTAGATTAGGCTACTCTCAACAAGGTAGACTACGTCGTCATCATCTGCAATAATGCTATGCCGTCTCCATTCTCGGCAAATTTTAACCGATATCGGACCACCTCCTTGCCGCGTGTTCCCGCTTTTTCTCGCGTCAAAGGGAGGCTGCAGAAGCAAAGTTCGAAAATGCCCACTATGCGAGGTCTCTACACTTCGCTCGGTGGCAAGGTATCGTCTGAGAGAGCATGGATGAGGAGCACGACCTCTTCGCGCATCATTATCACGACAGCGTAACGGGACCGGGAGCCCGAAGATCATCAAGGGACGTCTCTTCCCTGAAGTTCTCCTAGTGTTATACCGCTGTAGAGCAGAGCGAGTCCGCCGGGACATCTCCAGTTTGAGGAACACGTTGACGACCGGTCTACAAGACCCACACCAAAACCGCTATTTCGTCTAGGAGAGCGATGAGCTTTATATTCGACTTCTACTCAAATCTTTACCACACTAGCGTCCACCTTCTCAATTAAATTCTCACGTTAGAATGGATGCGTTGCGATCTTTGTCCTTCCTTACGAGATTGACACGCCTCCTTTTCTACGGATAATTGTGCAGAACCCAGTCGCAGGGGACCGATTACGTGAAACCCTACCGGTCATCATCAGAACACTGACGCAACTCCACACACGCTACCAACATATCTGGGCGCCTTATATCCGGCCCCCTGTTCACCTACTCGAAACTAATATGCGCCTCAGAAATAAGGCCTTAAGAAATGACGCTGAGCAAGTGATCAGTGTAGAGCAATTCGACGGTCGAATTCAACGAACGAGGGATACAGGAGACGCAGGTTCGGAATCATAAAAAACGAAATGTGGTAAGCAGCGGGGTTTAAAAAACCGGTGAGCGCTAGCTTTTCGCATCTGACTTTGAAAAGACGTTCCGTCTTATGTCTCTGTCTGTCTGTCTTGCCTTTGACTTATGTCTTCTGCCTTGTCTCTGAAGGCAGTGGCGAAACGAACCTTTTTATATGTTTCATATTTTGTGACATACCATTCTTTTAATTAATTATGATTTTAAAAGTTCTATTACTTTACACCTTTTTTCACTTCTTCGAATTTTACATTTTCTTATGTTTTATATTTTATATTATTTGGAAAATGTGTATCCTCACCCATAAAATAGAGAGAATTCCTGATTAAATGTAACATTATGCGAAATATAAGAGTACATGCGCAATACAAGTTGCGTGCCCCTAGAGCAGAACAAAGCGAAAACTTTCAAAATCACCTTAAGAGCGTTACCAGTTTGGTAGACCCCATGTGGAAGAGCACCGCCAATTCGTTCCTGAACATTTGCGATAATTAGGTGTGCTGAAGGAATCCATGGCAGTGGCGTGGAAGCCGAATTCTTGGAGGCAAAACCGACCTTATGCCAAGTCATTTGGCAATCAGGTACTCCCGGCACCCAGCAGCGGAAGGAGGCCGGATCGTTCTCGTTGACGGTCAGATGGGGAGGGTCGACCACGGGCTGTGGCGGCCGTCCAGGTGCTGCAACCCAATTGAAACATTAGGAAGGCGTGAAGACGGTAGACTTGTTGCTACAGATACAGTTCGATGAGTTTTGACGGAAACTTACAAACCACGGTTGCGAAGTGAAAGGCTACCATCCCTGACCTATTACGATTGGTTTGCTTCGTGAACGAGACTATCGCCAACCCATTCCTTCATAAACGACCAATTGTAACTTCCGCTACAGTGACAAGTTCCAGTTTGAGGGATTTCATCTGGTAAAGCGATCGACGGAGTCCCTCATTTGTAAGTCCGCTAGCGCATGGCACATTTCGGGTGCGATACAGCTCGGGGTTTCGGGTTCTCTCATTCTAAAACGTCTGCATTGAGTGCACTTTGTTCCTTTTGATTATCTGACAACGATGCGTTTAAGTAGAGGCTTTCCTGCTTTCCAGCCTACGGCTCGGATCACGCTTCCCGGCCGACTACAGAAGGTTGGCTCCTTGTTCTCCTCAGCCATTTCGGAAGAGTGCACGGAGCAGGGCATTTTAGAGATCTCATGATGGTCGCCGCTGAGGTGCCCATCACGAGTGCAGTCTTCAGCGACGCTGGTCACAGCCCAAGATAGTGAATCTATAGGCCTCCTCGGTAGGCCTTCGAACCGTGTGGGCGTGTTCGCATACATGACACTTCACTGCTGGTGCGTGGCGACGGCACTCTATGCTTCTAGTTGGCAACTGACTCTAGGATAGATCCTCGTGGTTCTGAGGGCGGTGCGGTAGATAAGAGCCTAGAAAAAAGATTCGGCCTTAACTCATCATGCATGCAAACCCAGGAAGCACAAGAGCAGCTTACAAGGGATGGATACTAGGTGACCACGGCAGTTTGAGGTGGGATGAATATCACGGGATGCGGCTTCGCACGGTGACTCCAAACATGTGCTTAAATTCTGTTAAACGCATCTGAGAACGGATCAATAGTAGAGGTTCCAGTTTGGCTCCTTTACCCTCTGGCTGCACGCAGAGCAGGCCAACAGCGCGAGCTCAAGTAAGGTGGCATTGCGCAGGGCGGTGGTGGCGCGAGGGGTAGGGTGGCGACGTAGTGAGATGGGGTGTTTTGTGGTTCGACTCCCCTGTGATGCTGGACTTGTGCGCATCCTAAAGAAGGATATGCCATGGTTAACCGAAGCTCTCCATGTCAGCGGAAAAGGCTACCTGAAAGGAGATCAGTTCCCTTGGTCTTTCCCTTTGGGCGCTTGTAGCGCAGTCGTAGGAGGTGCCAGCTATCACGTGTACCTGACACCAAGTTCCTGGGTTGGATTTCCGCACAGGCCAACCAACCCTCCATCCCTTTGGTGTCGGCGAATTGGCACCAGATCTGTCTGGGAAGAATAAAGCGCAGGCTTGTTCATCGGCTGGCCACCGCAAGTCATTGTATGGCCAAATACGCATTCAGCTCACCTCCACGATATCCCGCAGAAGTATGTAGAATGCATGGCGCATCCTAAAGGGATTGAGTAGCGCCGCCCTTAATCCTTATTGTACTTTCTAGACCCCAGAGGTAGAAAATTTTCTTCACCTATACATACATAGCCTAGAGGGGCCAGCTGAAGCGCTCATGACCCACACGAGGCCAGTTTTCAAAATTTTGGTCGACTATGGTAGGTTAGCGTAGGAATAGATGAACAATGGTTAATTGTATGGGTGAGCGATCCTTATTCACCCACACCTACCGTAACCTATCGTAACCAATCACAATTTTAGAAATGAACCGTATATTTGTGATCGGTTCCTTAAATATTTTCTCTCAACGTTTACAGCGATTCTTCATAATAAATTGTATCTTCGTGTTAAACGCAATTACCAGTATGAAGGCAAGTACTTTCTGGTGAACTTTTCCCTTGCGAATTGACATAGCCTTGGATGACCAGTGGCAAATCTTTCTTAGGAAGCACGAGAATTCTGCATCATAGAGGAGCGGAACCACAAATCACCCGTTGCACCACGACGCTCCTCCATCCATTGCGTCACCACTGCTCAGCGGCCGGCGCAGTCTCCATCCTACTTGAAGCCTGTTCATACTTATTACTTTGCGACGGTACCGACGGTGCAACCGTCGTGCGAAGCCACATCCCGTGATATTCATCTCACCTCAAAGTGCCGCGGTCACTAGTCACCTTCTCTTGTCAGAATGTCAGCCAATATCTATTGAAACATTTAGTTTCCCTTGCACTCAGGTGACTTTGTCGACTACTTCGTGGTCTATCTGTTGGAGAGATGAAAATGTGAAGGATGAAGTTCGGAGTTCGTCAGCCCTTATTGGGAATCGGCACGCATTGTACTTTAACTGGATACCGTGGAGGCGATTTGACTTGGTATTTGGCCAATATTATGATTTGCGGTGACTAGCCTTAGGGAAAGACAGTGCTTTATTCCTCCAAAGTCTGCTGACAACTCTCCTGATTTTCGATTTCCCTTCGAAATCGAATATTCAAAAACCAGGAAGTTTCGAATTCGAATAATATAATATAATAAATTACCCGAATAATTATTCGAATAGTCGAATAAGCACAACTATAGAGTGCACATGGCAGCCGGCGCCACTCCGACTTCGCCACCTATCAGAGAGATACATTGTGGAAAGCGCTGATAATCCTCAAACTGCATCTATCCAATGAATTCAGTTCACAAGATGTCGCACAGGTTGACTGACGAGTGGGAATTGGGAATTTGACGGGGAGTGGGCATAGAAATGTTGTTTTCAGCTCTACACCATGTTCTTTGGTACTGCACTGCATTTGCCAATGCGCACTTCAGTCGTGCTCGCGCAAATGAAGTCCCTCCTATATGAGATGCTTTCCCTGCGATCATCGCTGCACAGAGAAGGGCGAGAAATCCGCGCAGAAGTGATACTAAACAACTCGTCCGACGGGAAAAAAGTAAGGGATCCTGAAAATCGGAGCCCGACTGCGAGCGCACAACTTTCACTGCACTCTCATGACAACTCAGATATGTGCTTTATTTCGACACAACTGTGTTTACTATACCAGGAATTATGTACAGTTGAAAGGACTTGCTGGAAAGGAGTGTACGTAGAATCGCCAAGGATATTATCAGGGGTCAGTATATTCCAGAATCGTTTATTAAGACCGTGATGATCAACTTCGCAGCGCGATTAACAGCAACTGTTATATCTCTGAGCTCGCTGTTAAAAGAATCGCCGTGCGCAGAAAAGAAATGGCTTCGAAGAGGATGAGCTCTGAGTTGTTCGCCGGTGGACACTTTGCGCTTTTTGCGCTCACCTCTAAGATTGTTTCCTCGTTTAGTGATTTAGTGGGCCCCTCACAAAATACCAGCTCCTACCAAAAGTGGTTATTCTAAGTGATTTTCTTCGTTCATAGCAGGCTCTCAAAACTACGAATTTGAATGCGTAAAGATAAATCGATGCAGGAATGCAGGGCCCACGAAGGAATTGTGGATTCATTTGAGTGTACCGAATGGTTGCGCGCCGCATCGTGATACGGCGACCGCTGGCAGCCGGCCTTCGGTTTTGGAGTTCGTTCTGAAGAGGCATAGCGTACTCGTGATGAACCGCGAAGGCGTCGCGCCTAGCCAGCCGTCACGTTGCGGCGCTCGCAGGGAGGCTGTCTCTGAACAAGCCGTCGCGCTCGACACTGTTGCCCCTATGAGGCGCGTCGCGTGCAGCAGCACCTGATTCATCAGGGCGACGTCTTCGGAGACGTACGAGCCACGCTTCAGTTCGAGCTAAATGACTTTGAGAGTACTGGGGTGCGAGGACATTAGAGCCGTGCTCCTGGATACTACGAAAATACAGCGGCTGTGTTGAAGCTCAAGTTTGCCAATATTCTCAGATAATCAAAGCTTTTTCTCAACCTGAGTTTTTGACAAGGGCAAATATATAGAAACTCCTGCACCACAGCTCAACGTTAGTGACATTAGGCTGTCAATGATATAAGCATCACGAGTGCACTTCGCAGTATACAAGCTTTCGGGTCTACCCTATTCAGAGAAAGGCACACCATGATTTGATTCACCGCCCTCTCATTCGAGCTCCTTGGAGAGCTCCACCCGCCACCCCATCTTATTGACAGACGCTCGTCAAATTCAGGTGAGATGGCGGTGTAGCATGATGCTGCAGACACAACAGTCACCTTAGGGTTGTCTCTTTCCGCCAGATTAGATCCAAGCTTTCCTGTAGTCGAAGAGGAAAAACGCTGCGATTTTTCAGACAGTGTGCAGATATTTTGGAGACACCTGCATTTCAGACTTCCACTTCCGCATTACGCCATTAGCCATTAAACGACGAGCATCATTCGAATGTCATTGCTTGGCAAAATTAAAGAAAGGTGGGTTCGATGCAGCACACGTACTACGCACTAAAGGGTGCTCATTGCCGTTACTGACGAGACCGGAAAGAAGGAATCTGCAGAGAGAAGCAGTTGGCTCAGAAGCCGAGCAGCGGTTTCGAAGTGGTGCATCTTTTGTCTACACGATAAATACACGGTAACGGTGACTTGCGCGAGATAAACCAGGCAGGGATGCGAGCCACTCAGTACTGCGTCGTGAGCAGTAGGCCGTTCGTCCCCGAATTAAATGTGTTAGTAAGCGGATACTGACTAGCTGCGGTGCTGATGGTTAGGGTAGCGTCGTCGGTGGCGATAGAGTTGACGGTGGTGGCAGTACAGCGGTACTGGCCGGCATCCTCGTCGCTGACTTCGCGAAGACTCAGAACGGCATCGTCGACGGCATCGACCTCAGCGTTCTGCGGCAGCGACGGGTAGCCGACGCGAGTCCATTCGAGATGTACAAGGCTGCGCTGAAGTCGGAGTTAGAAAGCAACTCAAAAAGGCAAGCGACTAAACAAAGCACCAAATAAGCTAAAAAGCCACAGAATGGTGTGTTCTTTTAGGGGCGCTAACGGCTTTGCACCTGTGAGCTCAAATTTACGGTCCACTGCTAAATATAGGATCCATCTAGTGCCCTTCTGTTCTGAAGAAATTAAGCGCACACGCCTCATATTTATATCATATCGTAGTTGTCTTTTAAGCCCGTGGTAGGCAAGAGTAATGGAGAGTAGTACACTAGAAAACGATGGAAATAAAATTCCGCACAGCTAAGCGACTGCAAAAGGAAGTGAGCTAAACCCAGGAATCAGCTCCTTCTCACAAGAAGGATACTAGGTGTAGCAGAGGCACTTTGCGATGAGATGTATACAGTGCGTTTCAAAAGTATGTAGCCACCTTGAATTCAACAGTTTTATCCTTCGCCTTTGTTTCTACGAACCGGCATTTGTCGCATTCAATTCCTCGTAGTCGGAAATAGCTACGTTGCGTTTTACAGGAAAAAGCTTGATCACTAGCAAAAATAGATCGTTTTTGAAATTTTTTGTTTGTTTCAAAAGTATGTAGCCACTCTCAAAAAATACGATTTTTACAAAAAAATTAATAGTCAGTTGGGCCATCATTATTTCTTATTAAATCAAATTCCCTACTACGCATACTACTGGCAGGTTTCTGCATCACTTCGTCGCCGATGTTGTCCCAGGCAGTCAAAATAGCGGTTTTCAGTCCTTCAACATTGTTGAACTGCCTGTTATTCAAGTAGACCTGCCGGACCAAGACACCTCACATGTTCTCCATTGGGTTGCAGTCAGATGAGCAAGCTGGCCATTCCATTACTCGGAGTCGATTACGTTGGAGCCAGTCTGTGGTCGATTTGGACACTCGAAGTGCAGCGCTGTCCTGCAGCAGAACATGTGTCTGCCGTTTTCTCCCCGTTAGGAAAGGCAGCAGGCTGGACTCCAGTACGGCTTGATACCCTAGACTGTCCATACGACAAAATGGGAATCTGAGCTTCAGCTTCCCCCTACTGCAGAAGCCTGCCCATGTCATCAGAGCCCCGCCTCCGAAGTTCCGTCGAGAGAAGGTGACGAGAGTCTGTCGTAGATCTCTCCAGTAATACCGGTAACCATCGGGACCATCCAGATTAAATTTTTTGTTGTCATCGAAGATGACCTGAAGCAATAAGCGTGTGAAATTCAGGACGTCGACGAAACCAGAAAGTTTCTATCTTTTTCCATTGCGTCGCCATGTTTTTGCGGACAAACTCCAGTCGCGCCTGCTTGTGGAAGTTCGTGAGATGACGTGTTTTCTGCATGGTCTGTCTGCAGATGTGCTCGTTCGATCGAATAGAACGCCATATCGTTGTTCTTGATGCAGATAGACCCGTCTCAGCGCGAACTTGGTTGACGCTCCACGTGGAGTTCAACACCATGCGGCTGATTCGTCGACGATCCTGGGTCGAAATCATACGCGGACTACCCGGTAGAGGTGCAGACCGATAACCATTAGGATTTCGAAGGAAGTGGTCGACACATCCATGCGAACGTCCGAACTGACGAGCAATGGCGCAGTTTGTCAAGCCAGCACATCCTTGAGCGCTCGGATCTGAGCTTGTTCCTCGATAGTCATGACACGTCCACGGACTGGCATAGTGGTTATTTTTGAAGAACAGGTCAAGCTGGCCATTTACAAGAACCTCCCGCCAAAAAGCGCGAAAATTTTGAATAGGAGTGTGAAAATGCGCGATATCCTGGAGTGGCTACATACTTTTGAAACAAACAAAAAATTCAAAAACGCCTAGTTTTTGTTGGAGGTCAAGCTTTTTTTGGAAAGAGCATTCTAGCTATTTTCGTCTACGGGGAATCCAATGCGGCTAACGCCAGTTCGTAGAAACGAACGCGAAACGTGAAATTATCAATTTCAAGGTGGCTACATACTTTTGAAACGCACTGTATTGCGCGAGCGCTGATTCTAAGCATGTGTTCTTGTCTGCAGTGAACATCGGACAATGGAGTTGCGGAACATTTTCATTTTACCTTATTGCCCCCTGCATGCGGGCAGTCTTCTATGCTCAAGTAGAATGGAAACGGAAAGTGGTGTCGGAGTGGATGGGGGAGAGGAGTGGGAAGAAGGGGGGATTCTGGTTCGACTCCCCGATGATGCATGAATTTTGCACTTTTTAAAAGAGATTCGCCACGATCAATCAAAGCCCTCTACGCAGATCACTACGAAAAAAGTCGCGAGAAGGGAAACCGGCACGGGTGTTACTGTAAATTTACGACTCCAGAGCTGAAAACTTTTCACTCATACACTGCCTAGGACATTTAAGGCGCTGATCGCTTACTATTATATATAAGGTCCGTTTTTGAGGTGTCTTCAAGGTTTCGGTCTACTACAGTAGGTGACTGCAGTTATTGGT
Source organism: Heligmosomoides polygyrus bakeri (assembly GCA_947359475.1). Taxonomy (NCBI): domain Eukaryota; kingdom Metazoa; phylum Nematoda; class Chromadorea; order Rhabditida; family Heligmosomidae; genus Heligmosomoides; species Heligmosomoides polygyrus. The sequence continues at coordinate 44,606,759 of OX375866.1, forward strand.
GAACAAGAGTGGTGGGCTCAGGATAAATACCAAAAAATCACCCTGCAGGCGATGTTTGAGCGAAATCGATGATTCCATGACCCCTCATCGTTTCACACCTATACCTAATAGCCTATCGAAACCAACGAAATTTTAAGAACGAACCTCGTGAAAGTGACGACTACCTTAGATAACATACCTAGGCGATGTTTGGGTATAATCGATTACCGTGACCCTCCACTCATGCTCACATATGGGTAATTGAGCGTTAAGTGATCTCCTAAGGCGATTTTTTTCTGAATTCCATGGTCGTTAAGGACATTCCTGATTTATCCTCCAAGCTATGATCCTACGAATGGCTATCCTGACGTGTCCTTTAGGGGAGTTCAGGGCTTCCGTTACCTCACGAGTCCCGACGAGACAAGAGAAGAAAGTGTCCAGCAGTTTCTCGTCCATCTTGCTAGATGCGCAACACCGGAGCATTGAGATGGACTACGAAGAATTTTTCAGAAAAGGACGACCTTACGTGGTCAGTGGGGAAAGATGGCGAGGAAATCCCAACGCGTAATTTTTTTGTTTCTATGATGTGGAGAAGTTGAACGAGAAGGTGAATTTTGCTATTCTATCTTGCATGTGGGCGCGGTCGAAGGAGGCGCCGGCTGTCGCCTGCACCCGATACCAGTTTCATGGTTCGGATTTCCCGCCCAGGCCAAGCAAGCCTTCCATCCCTCCGGGGTCGGTGAATTGGTACCTGACTTGTCTGGGAAGGATAAAGCGCTGACTTGTTCATCGGCTGGCCACCGCAAGTCATTGTATGGCCAAATGCGCATTCAACTCGCCTCCAGGACATCCTGTAGAAGTAGAACGCGTGGCGCATCCCAAAGGGGGTTGAATAACGCCATCCTTTATCCTTTATCTTGCATGTAAATAAATGCTTGATTTTGCAATCCAATTTAAGCGGATGAGGCATGCTTACACTACCACTCAATGTACTGAAGCCGGCTATTGGCCATTCTCAAATATGAGGATTACATTTCGTCTTCAAAATTTGTCGCCTAAGGAAGTTACTTAAGGCAGTGGTCACCAACATGCACATGTGAGTGAGGCTCATGGCCATCGATTTCGCTCAAGCTTCACCTAGAGACGTCCTCATTTGCTATTAAACCTGACCCCACCACCTTTGCTCCCATGCATGTATTAACCTACCGTAATCGACTGAAATTTTAAAAACTCTACAAGCGTCTGTGGCAGTGTTTGGACGAAAAACATTATCACCTCTGGAGTCGCGAAATCGCAGTAGATCCACTAGATCTGGTGTCCCTTCTGGCAACATTTTCCATTTTGATTTATTGAGAGCTACGTAGAGAGCATCGTACCGATCTTTTTTAGAAAGGGCGAAAAGCATGCCCTACCGGGAAGTCGAACCACACAGCCCTCGCTTTCGCCATCTCTCTTCTCTATAACAACATGTCAAGGTGAAAATGGTCTGCAACTCTGTTCTTAGAAGCGTTCAGCAGATATGCAACATTTGTAATCAGCATTCGGAGCTTAATCCTACCGTCTGCATCTCATCTGAAAGCGCTAGTAATACATATTTAATTAGTGAGGCCTGCTCCTGCGATGAAGTTAAGGGGGACAAACGTAAAATTTCTCGTCGAGAAGATGAACAGGGCTTTTGTGCTAATGTACAGCATTAACACTTAGGACATTGTTGTTGTGGGCGCGTGTAGCGCAGTCGGAGGAGGCGCGACTGTCGCGTGCACCCGAAACCAGGTTCCTGGTTCGGATTTCCCGCCCAGGCCAACCAAGCCCTCCATCCCTCCGGGGTCGGTGAATTGGTACCAGACTTGTCTGGGAAGGATAAAGCGCTGACTTGTTCATCGGCTGGCCACCGCAAGTCATTGTATGGCCAAATACGCATTCATGTCGCCTCCACGACATCCCGTAGAAGTAGAATGCGCTGGCGCATCCCAGAAGGGATTGAGTAGCGCCGTCCTTTATCCTTTATCCTTTATAACACTTAGGAACCGAGTACGCCAATTTCCCCTAAAGCTGGCCACTTCTGCTTTCTGCAGGAGTGGAACATGGATCGCATTTTCTTCAAGCCTAAAAAGAAACGGATCTATGGTTGAATAGTGGCTAATGAGAAAATGGTATAGCAGATTTCGGGAGCTTTCAAAAGTTCACTTTCCAGACATTTGCATAGCGTGTCACATCTCCACTGTTCCATGTTCCAAATTTTGCGGAAATAGACCAACGCCTTTTGGTCAATGATTCACGATAACCACTTCAACGAGGTCGCCAAAAGTGGTAAGTGCTTCTCGGAAATGGGAATAGATTTCGGCTTAGAATTGTGGACGAAGATATAGTGACTTTGTTGTTCTCACTTTTTCGGGTGGTTTCATAGGGGTAGGAAATCGTCGTGCACGTCTTTGTAGAGGTTATCCTCATCGTTAGAAGAATGCTGTTGGTAAGTAGAGATCAAGCACGGATTATTCTTTGAGGCGGGCGTGGGATGAAGCCGTCGATGGAGGCACCGCTGTCACTGCAGTCCGATTCGATGTTCTTGGTTCAGGTCCCCCATAGACCAAGGAAAAGTTTTAGCACTCCGTGATTGCAGAATTTGCACCAGATATGGTCGGGAAGGGCAAACACTGACATGTCCATCGGTTAGCGGCCGTCAGTCACTGCGTAGGCCTAATGTGTATTCAAATTGTCGTATACAAAGGTTTTAGCGTATGTCGAACGACGGAAATGAATGCCACAGTGAGAATCTCCGTCATGTAGATGATACAAAAACATGAACCGTTTTTATTGATTCCTTGAAAATACTTTGTAGGGGAGCCTCAAAGTTGACTACGGGTCCATGAAACATATTTTCACCCTGCTTGAACAACGGAGAATCAATTTCCGCTGTTCAGACATACGCCTTGCAAGGGAAGCCCATGAACTTCCTCCAGAGATTCTCATCGAGATCTACACGGGTCTGGATTATGTGTGGATCCGAATCCCTGACCTGATGTTCACGAGTACTCAACACTACATACCCACTCGGCCAACACACCACTGCTGGTGGACGGCACCCCGGCAATCACATGGGATTGCCTTGCGACAGTTTTTCGTCATCTTCAGACCACCCAGTGGTCCGTAGCAAGAAAACACATCTGTGCTCCTCGCCTCATGCTCTACAACATCATATAGGTCTCGTTGAGAATCTTTGAGGGAAGTTCAAGGACTTCCCCTGTTAGAGCAATGCCTGGTGAGTAATACACATAAAGCTTATCTTTAGAAGCGGCAGATCCTCAACATTTTCCCCACTTCTGCTCAAATCAAGAATCAAGAATTCTGCTAGCACAAGGAGTTTTTATAGGAGCCTTAGAACGTTCCTATCCAAGAAACTACGCCCTTCTTTTAGTGTTCTTAGTGCTGAGTGTAACCTTCGTTAGCAGTGAACCGCAAGTAAGCAAGCTAGGCGGTGATGCCGTGTGGCAGAAAGAGAAACTGAGAATTGAACTGAAAACGGGCAAGGTCAGTGGGCGTACCATGGGTCCGACGATTTGGCAGATCCACTGGACGTTGGCACCGCTACCGACGACCTGGTATTTCGGCTCCAGTATCCGCACTCGAAGCGCTGAAGGCCGTGATTAGAGCCACACTCGTTAAGACTGGACGAAGTACTGACAACACAAGACGGCGACGGCTCTACTTGACGGACACAACGGCGGACGCGACGAACATCACTGAGACAAAGCGAACATAGTTTATTAAAACATACAAAAACGTTTGTGCGAAGAACAACAGGATTACGTCATGATGCTGTAGTGCAACTGCGGAAAAAACGCATAAAAGCCTAACTTGATGTGTACGAGAGGGCAGTCTGACGCGGGAATATGCTCGTGGGGAGCGTGGTAGTAGAACAATGACGTGAGTACCACACAAAGGGTTACAATGCACGACAAAGGCGTTCTCAGACATCAGTAAGAGCAAATATGAGTGGGGCAACGCCAACTAGGTGAGCACATAGACTGGCGAACAACAAGCATCACACACGAAGCGCGACAGCCGGCTCGCCCGCCGACGGAGCTGCCGCCCGCGAGCGAGCCGGCCTTCGGAAGCGATCAGTGCTGGAAGAACCGCGACCGGACGCGGATGCGACGTCTGCGATGCCGATTGCGACGAGGTGCTTCACCTTCATAGTGCGGCGGCGGCGGCACGTACGTCCTGTCGTTTTCGCCCACGTGCCCGATCGGTTCGCAGGGGCGTCCGGCGATCTTGTGCGAGCGAGTGTAGCCAGGCGCGCATCTGCAACACGAACGCAGTGCAAACCGGACAGCCGAGGCTGAAGGAGGCCACTCACTCATCACAGAGGCGCCCAGAGAGACCGGCGGGGCAGTTTCTGCAAGCGACCTGGCCTTGAGCGTCCAGGTAGCAGTCGGCAGCCCCTCTGAAATTCACGCGGACTATTTTGCGGCACTTTTTAACAGCGCTAGATCTCATTATTTCATGCAAAGACGCAATGCGGAGTTTCATTATCTGCATATATTAGTGCAGGGCCAAACACGCGGTTGCAGGTGGATGTTTGTTTCGGCCTAACATTTCAACTGAACCGTCGTCATCAGAGGCGAAAAGTGGCGCAAGGCTTCTAACCTACATTCTGCTGGACGAGACACCTTAACCGCTTTATCGGCTCTGACGTTCGTCTAAGACGTCTCACACGAAACCCGGATGGGAAAGATAAACTCACTCACGAATCCGACGCAGTTGGCGCGTAGTTGTCAGTAGGGCGACTACGCCCCAACTGCCGTGGATTCGTGAGTGAGTTTAAGTATCGCCGTTGCTGTCCTCCTGTGTAGTCAGTAGTGCACAATAGGCCAGCAACGGCGATTGAGTCCTACTGTGCAGTCACCGTATACGGAATAATTCTATGAAGTGCACATCACCTACAGGTTGTTCTAGAGGTTGCAACGTGCAACAAAACGAAGAAATTCACTATTAATGGACAGGCACTCATTTCGGTTGCTCATTGCTGGATTCTTGGTAAGAATCCAGAATGCCTTCAATGCTCTCCTTGCAGACACTTCGTCCTCAATGGCCAGATTTGTGCATCTTACGCCGTAGTCGTTACCATCATGCGCATGCAACCTATGCCTGCCAAGAGGACTGCTTATAGAGCCACGACTTTTACTAGCTAGGTGCTCTTTTATGCGCGCTGCTAACGTCCCACCCGTTTCTCCAGTGCACTTGGCGTTACTATATATGTAGTCAATGTCGTGTACTACTCCTATTCTCGAGCAATCGCTACACTACCATTTGGAGATGTAACGCGGGCCTGATGTCATTGTTCGGAGTGTTTACTATGACAACAGCAGTTTGTAGCTGTGCTCTTACAATAGACGTTTGCAATGCAACCGTGACGTTATCGGAAAAGAAGGGGAGCAGACGGTAACTTAACTGGACGAAGCCCATCTCTTTCAGTTAAGAGTCTTTGCTTTCCTATAGCCCGGCTATCCACTACTTCCAGCAAAGCCCACTTCAGAAATGCAGCTATGTATCTCCAACAGAGCCGCCTAGAAAATAATCTAGGTAATTCGTCGGTGAAGAGTTAACAAGACTAAGGAGATACCTTAACTGTCCATTATATTAGGAGGATTTTTAGGATTTTGAGACATGATGTCGTTTTCCCCACAATTTCGGGAGCTCTGAATGCCTGAACATTCGCAAAGGTTTCGCTGAAACAGAAGAGTAACGCTACTAAGCTTGTTAAGTCTACAAAATGCCAGGCGGCTCAATAATTGTGAACAACGAGTTCTAGCATGCGGATTAGTGCTCAGCCACGGCTGAATTTACCAGAGAAGGGTCTCGAGCGTAGGTCTGAACGGGGGAAATGGATAGCACTGTAAGAATCTCCACCCTTCATATAGTAGAAAAACATATTTCGTTTTTGCTGGGTCCTTGAACCCAAAGAGCTACCGGTCCTCGAAATTTGGGGTACAATATTGCATCGTCACCCGTACCCACCATAACCTACCGTAATCGACCGAAGTTTGAAAAACGGATGTCAGATTCGTGATCAGCACCCCAGATAACCTCCCTGGGCGAGGTTTGGGAGAAAATTTTTCAAGCTCTCCTCGACCTCTGGAGTAGTGAAAGCAGTGTCGTGAAAGTCGTGCCTTATGGCAGTCTAAATCAGCTTACTTCCTACACATCTCCTACACATTTATTTCACTCTAAATTGCCAAATAAAAGTTTCTGTGAGCTGTGCTTCACTCACTTTTCTCAGCTTCTGATTTATACAATGTTTTGTGTTTTTCAGCGAATGTTAAACCTTACAACAAGTACGGGTTACAGCAGATACGGGTGACTGGAGATGTCGAGGTCATAATCACCGACTTCGCCCAAACCTTGCCCAGGAGGGGGGGGGGTTATTTGGGGTGCTGATCACGAATCTGACATTCGTTTTTCAATTTTCGGCCGATTACGGTAGGTTACGGTAGGTATGGGTGACTAGGGCCGTCGAAGTCATAATCACCGATTTCGCCCAAAGTTTTCCCAGGGGGGTTATTTGGGATGGTGATCACGAATCTGACATTCGTTTTCCGTATTACCCGAAGTATGTTAAATTACAGTAGGTAAAGATGATTAATGGTAAGGTCATGGTCACCGTTTTTTGCCCAAACCTCGCGTTGAGTACGAATCTGATCCTTATTTGGCAATTTAGAGTGAAATAAATATGTAGGAGATGTGTAGGAAGCAAACTGGTAAAGAAGGCGGCAATCATGAAAAAATGTAAAAACGCTGGCTAGCACGGGAGTCGAACATCTGACCTAGTACCTGCATGTAGCCCCATACCCCGCTGAACCTCCGACTCGCTTGCCGCTGTACCCTTCGCCGCGTCCCATACAACAGCGCGCGCACACGCATGCACGTGGGCACGTGCTGACGGTGCGCTACTGTACCCCCTCCCCCTTCGAGGGCCGGTAGCTCTTTTGGTTCAAGGACTCAACAAAAACGAAACATGTTTTTCTACTATATGAAAGGTGGAGATTCTCGCAGTACTATCCATTTCCCCCGTTCAGACCTACGCCTGAGACCTTTCCCTGGTTGTTAGCCAAGGGCTCGGCTACCATGAGACATTGAACCTTTATAAATTGCGTGGTATCCTAGAAGAAAAATATATAAGAGAAGGAAAGGCTATGCGCACTGCTTACCGTTCTAGCTATAGGAGTGCTCTCCTGTTCGTTTTAAAGCTCGAAGAAGCAAAACAACTCTATATTTGAGCATATCCCAGTTCTTCCCTTTGCTTAGTTGTTATCTACACCAGGATTTCTCAACGCTTCATAACCTTTCTGCAAGATCCTAGCGCGGTATTGCTGGCGTGTAAAAAGCAGCAATACCATAATTCTCCTTTCATTTCCTAATCTGTAGATTGCAAAGTTGAAAAATGTCAATGGGTTCGGAACTAAAAAGCTAATGACCATTCGAAGGACAGCCAGTAATTCTCGGGCGAAGGCGCTTCTCAGCATCAACAGCGCCTATGGCTTGCGACGTGCGGCTTGAAGGCAAACGTTTAACAGGATTTTTACGGGAATGCTTTAACACTTACGGGCAGGGACAGGGGGTGCAGTCGTAGGGCGTGCCCTTGGTCGCATCCCCGTAGAAGCCCTTCTTGCATCGTTCGCAGTGCGTTCCTTCGGTGCTGTGCTCGCAGAGCTGAAGTGGAGTGACTTGCGCCGAAGGTACCGTGAATGTCTGCGAAGAAGCCTACCAGGCATCTTCCGAACGAGTCGCAGCCTCTCGGCGAGTGGTTGTTGCACTGGCATGGCGGGCGGGTGGCGGCCGGCTGGCAGTCGTGCGGGGTGCCTCGGCGGGCGTCGCCGACGAATCCAGGCTTGCATCTGAAGAATCCCAACATAAGAAGGCCAATCAGCAGTTAGAGAAGCGCGAGCCCGACCTTTCGCACTGGTCGCCCTCGGTGTTGTGCTGGCAGTCCACACAGAAGCCATACTCCTGAAAAGAATGTTATGATACTCGAGTACTGTACTAGGCAGCAGGCTGTCTGTGATGAACAGCTTCTTATTTATTTTTATTTATTTATTTAATCAAGGCATAGACAGACACAGACAACTGTCTAGCATATAAAGTGTAAAAGCATCGAACAAAACATCACAGACTGACCACTCGAACACAAGCCAAGTAAATAACAAACCACAGGGATCATTTCTTGACTGTTTGGCATTCAATCTTTGACAAACATTCTACAGGCTTGAGCAGAGAGCCTCTCTAAATCTTCATTCTTGCCCAGTAGCAGGTTGAATTCCTCGAGAATGCGATAGGTTAAGAAATCTGATCTGATTCGCGATTTAGCAACTGAGACTTGAAGTTTCAACTTCCCTCTCACGGATCTTGTCAACATCCCGCCAAGGACTTTATTTGTGTCGATGGAAACCCTATTTGCAACAATTTTGTATAACATAACAAAATCAGCGTCTTTTCTTCTGCTCTCCAGCGAAGAAAGACCAAATTGCGATGCCCGTTGAGTACCGTTTGGAATAGAACGGAATAGAGTCTACTGAGAAGCACCTCATCATAAGCTTCCTAGTGAAACTATTTTGAAGGCTTTCTAGAAGGTCTATATCTTTCTTTTTCGTTGGATTGAAGACTGATGTCCCACTTTCCACTATAGGTCTTTAACCAAGACCTATAGTGAAAAGTGGGACAGGAAAAGATCAGGTCAGATCAGATAACAAGAGGTCATCATCAGATCAGAAAAGATCGTTTCAAGATCGTCTTCTCGATCGTCGTCATCTTCTTTTAACCTCTTTAATCCAACGATTATCGATCACCATTATAGGTCTCAATCTTTGCGAGAGCTTTCGAAAAGACCCTTAAGAAGCACGTCCTAGCTCATCTCGAAATCAACAAAATTGTCGCCGAAAATCAATTTGGCTTTCTCAAAGGAATATCTGAAACTGCTGTCCTTAGTTCACTAAATGGCTGGTCTAGAAGTTTCGATTATAAAAAACATACGGATGTAGTATCCTACTATATATAATCGGCGAATGTCACGTGTCCGTCATGGCGAGGGGAAACTGAAGCCAAAAGATGCCTATTACATGCGACGTATGCCAGCCAGGCTTTCTTTGAGCTTAACCATGACCGATTGCTGGCGAACTATGTCCTTGGCGGCAGATCGCCCAAGCTTACGAGATATTCAAGGGGCAATGCGTTAGGGTATGAATGGGCCGCCCTAGACGTCGTTCAGTGTGCGTCTGGATTCAGAAGACGTGCTGAAGACGTCGTCCAACTTGCGTAGGGATTCAGAAGACGCGCTGAAGACGTCGCTCAACGTCGTCCAACGTGCGTAGGGATTCGGAAGACGTGCTGAAGACGTCGCCCAACGTGCGAAAGGATTCAGAAGACGTGCTGATGATGCCGTCTAACATGCATAGAAATTCCGAGTAAGGGCAACCAATAGGAGAGGACCAACAAAGGGGACCATTAGAGAGGGGGGAGGAGCGTGAATAAGGGAGGGAGACCAGCATTTTCCCTCAACATCGTTCAGTGTGTGCCGAATTTCTGAGGACGGCTTACAGAAGTCGTGGCACGTGTGTCAGAGTGCAGAATGAGTGTCATAGACGTCGTGGCAGCGTAGTGACACGTAAGTCGGTACTCAGTGTCACATGTGCGTGCTTGACTCTCACTCCGCTTCTTTGCCAGCACATAAGAAAGGAAGTATTTCGGGAGGGGAGGGGGAACACGTAGAGAACGAGAGCTTTGGAAAATAAATTGCGTGCATGTGATGAAGGGTGGATGGGCTTCATATGCGCAGTGAAAATTCTGTCCTACCATATCCCACTGCACTAATCTATATAGTAAAACCAGTTTTTTTTTCTGTCAGAGGGCCTAAAAAAGAAAGGAGGAAAATTGGGGTTGTTCTATTCTCGGGGTTTGAGGGCGAAGCCCATAACCAGACGTTTGGCGGCCGCGAGGCCGCTGAACGTCTGGTATTTTGATTTTTCGAAAGCGTTTGAGTTTCCCATAGATGAGTTGTTACTAAAAATGGAAGCGATAGGCCTTCATCCTATGACGATAAATTGGACTCGGCAATTTTTATCTGGGAGAACGTACCAGGTAAAGATTGAAGGCCAGTACTCCAAGATCTTTCCTGCATTAAGCGGAGTTCCTCAGGGAGAAGTACCTTCCCCAATCTTGTTTCTGTTGTACACATATGAACTTCCAGACTGTCTTACTAATTTAGGGGTAACATATAAAATGTATGCAGATGATGTTAAGATCTACAAAAGGATTGACAATGCGGATTCAATGTCTCTCCAGGTAGCGATCGACTTCATTAGTCGCTGGGCAGAAATATGGGAATTGCCTCTCGCAATTGAGAAAACACATCTTCTGATGATCGGTTCTAAAAACCGGTTTTAAAACGTGCCCAAACTCCGGAATAACGAATTAACGGTCAGGTTTTAACTACTGATGAAGTTAGAGATCTCGGTTATATAATAAGAAACCAACTGTCGTTTTCCAAGCATTACAGTTTTTTAGTAAGAAATGCCAATTATCGCATCTATAACCTCTTTGGGGCTTTGAAATCCGAGCTTTCTGAGGTTTACGTACGTGGATTCTTACGTAGGTTTTGAAACCACGTATGTACACTTCAGGAAGCTCGGATTTCAAAGCCCTAAAGAGGTTATAGATGCGATAATTGACTTTTCTTAATCTCTTGTTAACTGATCTAATCTGATCAGTTCCGATCATGATCGTTTGATCGTTTAGTGATCGATAATGGTTCTTTAATGGTTTGTAATCTTAAAGTGCAGAGCGGTTCACCACAGAAAAGCGACCCCTCCATCTCAGCATTCTATGCGGAGTGGTATGATCACATTCCTTCCAATGAAGCGAAGGACGTTTATTTAAACGAATCCTTAACATTAGTCCAGTAAGGCCTTTAGCGACCAACCAGCCGTCGAAAGTCTGGTTGGGGGCTTCTTCCTCATGGCTCAAAAAGTGCATGCCTTGACCGCACTGTCCCCTTTCCTTATGAACTTAGACTCTCTAGCCCTAAACAAGTAGAGAGGCATACTGGTTTGCCTTCTCATGTAGGATAGTACTGTAAGAAAGGATACACTTCCAGAGGACTCTCGTGAAGGTAGTGAGGAGTGAATCATTGAATGGTTCTTTTTTTCTGGTGCTAGACGTTAATGTGGCCTACCTGTAGCGACGGGACGCGGAGCCAATCATAACAAATCACAGCATTTACTATGCTGGTACCATCTGCATGGCACGCATTTTCGATATTGTCTGATAGGTCTAGTACTTCTCCATCTCCCCATGTATGCCACATTATCGACTAGTTCCCTTTCTACCTTAGCCAAGTTCTATTTTATTTTTTGTTACGAGTTGCTCTTTCACAGGTGACCATGCTCACCTTATCGCATTGGCTGGCGTGCCCGTGGCATTCGCATCGCTCACACAGCCCAAGGTAGAGACCTCCTAAAGAGAAAGATAGTGAAAACGCTCAATAATTGTCAGTAGTTCTCCACTAGTTTCGGACACTCCATTGCGGCTGCAGTTTTTTAAGCGGTTCCGGCTTACCTCCACTTCTTGAGTATCCTGGAGCGCAGTCTTCACACGACGTTCCGATGTAGCCAGGAGGACATTGGCATTGCTCCACCTGAAGCGAGCCATTTGCTAGCGTGCTTGTCCTCCCATAATAATCCTATAATAATCCTGACTGAGACGAAAAGTCGTAAGCTGACCTCGTAAGCGCTGAGGCCAGTTCCATGGGGCTCGGCGAACTCGAGTGATACGCTGATAAGGGACGACTGCGAACACTCATCCATGTATGTCGCCTAAAATTTGATATTACGCAGAGCGAAAACCACGGCAATTCTGGTTTGACGCAAGTTTGGATCACGGTCTTTATCCAACACGGTCAATGACTAGGAGTCGAGATTCTATTAGCTCCATTTAGTAGAAGACAAAGAGCGCAATGCGGTCATCAGTACTGTACACATGCAGTGGCGGTGCATGGGGGATGAGATCCTACCGGTACACGAAATATCGGAACTTGAAGCACTGATTCAAGCGATCCCTTCTGACGACACTCCAGCAGAGTGCAACCTACGGCTTTCCACAACTGGTCTCGTTAAGCTTTTTGGCTGTATTGCTGTTGTAAATCGGATTCGGCTAGCAGTTGTATCAGCGAATTCATTACGAACGACGACAAGTTCATTTTGCTTCTGTTCAAGAACAAAGTTCCACCTCTTGTTCAATTTTTAACATTGATAATATTATTCAAAATAGCTGGTTGCTTGAGGTTCATTTTGTCTGATCGATCGATAGGATTGCTTGAAGCTAGAAGCAGTCGTCAATAAACTCTGCTAACATTGAAGCGCTTCTTCTTCTCGAGGTGGCCTCGATTTCGGAGTATCACTCTCTCATCCTAGCTTCTCAAGGTCTTAGTCAGAGGCCTTCAAGACATAAAAATGCTTCGTGAAACGATTTGGAAGCTGCTGAACATTAAAGCATAACAGTTGCAGCGAAAACGGACAAAGAGTTCCAGAAGACATGTACTCATGAAGATTGCAGTTGAGAGGAACTGCACTTGTATCACCGTTATGGTGAGCATATGTGTTCACTATGACGACTAAGCGCCTCACAATATCAGTTCTGAGGGAGAAATCTTCCCATCGCCCTCATCATCTGTTCAGTGTAAGTAAGACGAAAAATTCCAGCAACCGATACCTTGATTAAGATGTCGTCAAGATCAGCAAGGGCCATTAGAAGGTGTTCGCGAGTTCCCTGCTGACCATCGACTCGCTGCCATCTGAATCCAGCTCAATGACCACTACAGAAGCAGAACAACTAGCGGAAGCCACCTACTTGTCCTCGAAGAAGGCAAGCTCCACGGTGTTTTCACGATCTGGATTGAACGGTTCGCGATGAGTGTATTGAAGAGAAATGTCGTTTCCCTGAAGAAGAATGCGTGGAATTCAGTTTTTGCACGAAGGAAGTCGTAAAATGTAAGAACGACAAGAAGAAGGACCTACCCGGATTATGACATCAGGGTCCTGGTTCGATCTTCCTTCCCCTGAGAAGCGGAACGTGTAACGCATTGTTCCGCCGTAGGCCGTTACCTTGTTTCCAAGGAACTTTGCAGGCAATTTCCAGTACAGAACTTGTCCGTTCGCCTGGAATTTTCCTTATGAGCGAACATTCGTTCAACGTGTAGAAAATATGATCCGTTTTTTAAAAGAACTTCCTAATCATCTGGAGTAGATTCCTGAGGAACCGAACTCCCTACACACTCTTGCGATGGCAATAAGTGAACAATTTAAATCTTTCGTTTAGTCGAGCATGGTCGAGCAGAACCCTTATACCCCTATCTTCCCCTAACTGTTCAGCTTTTCTGGTGTACGAAGAAGAAAACACGTTTACTCCAATCTTCAAAGCGGCCCTACGTTTCCAGAAAACAAAAGAAGATGTGCTACAGTAACTCTCGTGCACTGAAGATACACCTTATTAATGTATGACCAGAGTTCGGAGGTGGCTTCTACCAAACTGCAAGGCACTCCATATTTTTGGGGCCGGTCTGTTTAATCTGCTGGTCGAGACAGTTATCAACCACCGAACTTGCTCCGGATTTTCGCATCACCAGACACTATTCATGTAAAAGTCTGTCCTTCTCGTCTGTAAGGCCACTTAAAGAAATTCTGTACAAGGTGGTCTGACCTCGTTGAAGTTGACGAACTCTATTGCACGGCCGCTCACGTATGCGGGAGTTGGAGGCTGATATGGTTGTCGAATGTCCGACGTGGTGAGCGACAGCTGATCACGATCGCCTCGTGGGTAATTGATTTCCATCTAAATTTGCAGATCAAATGAAATGTCGTGTGAAGAACGAGTCGCACTTTTCCCAAATTCACGAACAAGAATGTCTAGGAATGGGCGTAGGTGCAAACTCCAAAAATGTCTATCATCGTTCTCGCACGCTTCAGGGTGTTTTCGTATTCCTCATTTCATCAAACTGTGCGGAGGATTGTTGTAAGCAGGGCTGTGCACCTTGTGTGCTTCTCCGAGCTTATTGCGAGTTAGTGAGTGGCCCTTCGTTTACAGTTCAATCTACTTGTCGAGCAGGATCGCAAGTGCACGCACGATCAAGGGTCCAGAGATCCCCATTTTCGGCTATCTCTCAAGATTTTCAATTGCACTCGACGAGACTTCATCAAGTTGTTTTTCCATAGTGCTCTAGAGGAGCACATTTAAGGCGGGAGCTCCTCTTGTTCTACCAGTCCATGAAGAAGCTCGCACTAGTGGCAGTTCGTTAGGCTGCAAACCATTATACGCTGGTTGGGGCGAATTCTAGAGCATTCTAGAGCTGACAACTGCGCACAAAACGACACTAACCGACTGTCGCCGGTAGCTGGAAGATTGGCACACTTGAGTGACTCCGGAACAAAAGCACGGAATGCATCCCTGCGGGTTGGAGGGCGACATGTGGAACGAGTTGGCCGGGCACTGGTCGCAGTTTGCACCTGGAATTTCACATCTGGAGACACATGCTGTGGAAAGCGAGGTGCGAACTCTCACCTTGAGCATAGGTCTTGCACTGGCATCTTCCATCATGACCAGGGTATGGTGAGCTGACACCAGGCCCTGTGCACTGCGGTGCTCTTTGCTGCAGAATCGAGGTCTGGTTTGACAGTTGGGACCAAGAACCGTACATTAACGTACTAACCTGGATAGGAACACAGGTTCCAAGATAGGGTCCATGTCCGGATCTCTCGTAGCCGGGTGCACAATCCTCGCACGAAGTGCCAATATATCCTGGAGGGCACGAGCACTGCTCTACCTGGAAAACTCTTGCTTAGATGGGAGATTGAGGAGATTGTGAGGAATCTTACGTCGAGGGCAAGTCCATCCGATGTCGGTCGGTCGACTGCTATTTCCCATCCGACATGTCCAAGGCTGAAACAGAATGCGTTGTTGTGAGCATCGCAATGAGGTCGGTCACCCGATGTTCTGCTGTGCCGTTCTACTGGGACTGGATGGTGATGCCTTTTTTCCGGACGTTCAGCGCTTCCATGGCCTCCTGTGGTGCTGAGCACGTTCGTGCAGGCTACTTCCTATGAATGTTTGACGAATACCCTTTAACTTAGTTCCATTCGTGTTCACAGTCAAAAAAATCACACAGGCCTCGAATTCGTCTCAGAAACACTCTTCAGAAGATTTTCGTGCAGAAACTCGCTGGAGCCTCATCGTGTTCTCGGGAGCGGCCTGAGCGGTGTTGGCGTAATTGTGAATCTGCCAGTATTCCTCAAATTTGGATGTCCTATCAATTTAGTGATAACCGTGCATGGTTAACCTCAGAGGAACAACCGGCCACATAGGGCGCAGCTTTCCAGTAGTACCAAAACGTCATCGACGGACAAACTCTTCTATACACAGGCATGATGATATGATGATTGTCTGTTCGTAGCGAACAAGCTAGAATATAGTTGGATAGAGGAAGGAAGACGAATGTCGAGAAAAAATTCCACGACGGCTTATATCTGCGTAAAATAAATCTCGCGGGCGATGTTCTTGTTTTCTTTTTGGGGGATAAACACGTATATGAAAGCATGTGGATCGATTATTCGATGCTACGCGTTTAATATTCCTTATTCATGAAGCCGTATGCGATTGAACTTGTAGATTTCTGGAAAATAAGAACACCGTGCTGTGGGGCTGTGGTTGGAGGGGGTGGTCAATGAATAATCAGGCAAATTCAGCTATCCGTCACAGATCCGCTCTTCTGCTCTCGCTATGACGTAGCGAAGAGCTTCTTCCGGCAGGCTAGCTAGCCAGCGTTGCACGAACGGCCACTTTCTGCATCAGACCAGCTTTTGCTCAATAGCACCGCGTTGCTCTTTGGGGTAATCCAATTTATGCGTTTTAGCGGTCGGCCAGAGAAAGTTTACTGTTGGTTTGATTCCATTTAACATAAGTGTAAGCTCATGTAATTATATATATATATATATATATATATATATAAACAGGGTGGTCCACATGAAGTGTAACGGGCTACGGAAAGTCCATTTTCGGAAATTTCTCGCTTTTTTGTGCTTTGCAGTGGTGTTATCCGTTTCCTCCGCATTGTCACCTATCTACCTATTGTCAGTCTTATTCTCCGTTTTTAGGTAAACATGGTTTCGCTTGAGGATCGTTCAACACTAGTCGCTATGCTCAAACGTGGGTCGTCCGCTTCCACGATTTCAAAGACGCTCAAACTGCATCGGATGCAAGTTCACCGGGTCGTCAAACGCTTCGAAGAGACTGGAGGGATCGCAAATCGTCCGAGAGGAAGACTACGGCGAACTGCGAGGAGTCCTGCCCTTCGAAAGGCCGCCAACGATAAACTTCGCCGAGATCCTGCACGAAGCATCAGGAAACTAGCTAAGGAGCACAACGTATGTCGCTCTACTATGCAACGACTGATTAGGGATGATCTAGGATTGTATCCCTACAAATTCGTTAAAGGACAGCACCTCACTGAGGAAAAGAAGTCCTTAAGACTGGAGAAATGCAGAAAGATGAAGGCCCTTACGCGTGGTGACAAACTTGACCGGATTCTCTTCACAGACGAGAAGATATTTACCGTCGAACCACACCAAAATGCGCAGAATCAACGGAAGCTGTTGCCAAAAGGATCTCCAAGAGCCGTCATCGTCGGAGGAGCTCATTTCTCACAGTCCTTGATGGTTTCGGCTGGAATATCGGGCCTGGGCAAGACAAAGCTGCTTTTTATTCAAAAAGAGGTTAAGATCAATGCCGAAATGTACCGTAAGCAAATCCTGGAGGACGTGTTGATACCTTGGGCACAAGAAAATGTTAGAGACATCGACTGGACCTTCCAGCAACATTGGGCACCAGCTCACGGTGCCAAGAAGACTCTGGAGTGGTGTGAGGCCAATCTCTCGGATTTGTGGACGAAGGAGGTTTGGCCTTCAAACTCGCCCGATCTCAACCCTATGGATTTCGCCATCTGATCAATCCTGGAGCAATAAGCTTGCCCTTTCAGACACAGTTCACTGGGTTCGCTGAAAAGAGCTCTGGAGAAGGCACGGGACGAAATTTCACAGGAAATGATCGCGCGTATCCTCAAGAATTTCCGAAAGAGATTGGACGTCTGCATTGAAGCCAAAGGAGCACATTTTGAATGTGATGTATGACATGTTATGTAGAATTTTCTTGTCTTTCGAATGATTGTGCATTTTTCTTATTTGTGTTTGTTTGTACAAAGTTGTATATAGTTTTCTGTGTAACACTTCATGTGGACCTGCATATATATATATATATATATATATATATATATATATACATATATATATATATAAAGAGCTCCGATGAAAATGAGCTACGCCTGTAGGAGGGGCGACGCGGCCTGCAGTGACGGTGGCTCCTTCGAGTCTCCGCGGATTAGGAGCTGGAGCTCTGGCTAGCTAGCTGCCTGCGAGTCGCCGACGTTGAGCGCTTCGCCGTCGGATGAGCAGCAGTCACGGCGGTTGCTGCTTCATTTGCCTCTCACCGTACTGGCACCGTAATCTGCACAACGAGAAGATGAAGGACAAGCTCAAGGTTAGCTACTTTTAGCTCCCGCTGCACATTATCGAATCAACCGCGGTGCTCGGTGCAGCACACAACTAACTGCTAGAGCCGTTCTTGCTTCTTGGTGTGGCATCTAGGTGGCCTCTACGCCCACTACTTGTTCATATAACTGCAGTCACAATGGCAACAAAGAGCAGACTCCATGTCCTCTCATCTTGAAACCTCGCCACTACTGCTACAAACTTCTACAGTCTGTCTCATTGTCTTCAGAGGCGCCCTCGAATCCACGTTGGAGTCCAGAAAAGGGTATTGGATGTAAAGTATTTCTATTTCGTTCACGATTCAAACCACGGGTTTGGCATCTGACATAGGCGCGCAGACTCCACTTCAGAAAGATAAAACTTCCGAGTCTGTTCCTTATCCCGCAGCCTGTGTAGTCTTTTTTGTGAGAAACTCCTTGTAGTTGTCGCACAGAACCGTCACCTATCTCAATGTTTGGAAGTTCTTCCTTTGTATGAGTGACACGTTCTGTGACAATGTGCGGAAAACATAGGGCTATTTATTTAGAGAAACGGTTTGACAATTTCTCATGAAAAACTATGCTAGCTACAGCCCTGTGACCACTAGTTACTTTTTCTCTAGAAGACTCAGAGCGTATTGAAAGCAACGGCATTGAGAAGAAAATGTTTGGAACACCTGTGCAGCAAAGCATTTGTATTTTCAACAAAAAGCGCGAAATAGTTTTGACATCGTAAACTGCCAAAGGAGAAGTTGTGCTGTTCGTTTCGAGAGCGGTTGGATTGCATCACACCGACCCGGAACATCGCGGATTTTCTCGCATTACCCTTCATCCATCAGCTAGCATATGTTGTAGCTGTACCTTCACGCATCGCGCTCTATGCTTTGAAGAGTTCAATTTCAGATAATGAGTGCGTACGAGCTGGACATTCTGCCTCTGCTGTGGAGGAACATTCTCTTCAAGAACGCGCATTTCTGCGAACACGTGTGCCATAGCTGGCTCAATCGCTCGAAAAGGCCGATGGTGTCGACCAGCAACGGAATGCTAAAGCCAGGTAGCACTTGGAGCTTTCTCGCACAACTGCACACTGATAGAGCTTTCGGATCTTCCGTTTGTGTAAATGCGTCTTTCATTTAATAAATAGTTTAGGAAGAGTTGTTATTGGAATGCTAGACAGAATACTACAGATGAGGAAATGTGTACAATAGATAACACCTCCCACATCCATAAGCTTCAAGGACTCGCTAATGTGGCTTTGGCAATTACTTATCAGAAAAGCAGCTCTTCTTGGAAAGAGAAATAGAATTTTCGAGACCAAAAACACAGCTTTTCATAAGTGTACTGAAAACAAAGAACATCCAAGACAAAAAACGAGGGATAGTATTTGTTCTTTACTTTTAATTTGAACTCTTGCCTAAAAATCTGAAACGTTCTGCGAATCTACCGTGATGACGTTTCTGAAGGAGTTTCCACGAATAGTCGTGAGGACATGACGCGTCGGGAAAGCTTGGGGCTCTAAGCGATACTGAGACCTCTAAGCCGAAGGACTAGAAAAAGCCGACCGCTTATGCTGTGAAGAGAACGAAGTGCACACGTGACATCGCATGTAGTTTTTTCGGGAAGAGGCAGGCAATGCTTCCAAGTGAGGCCCACTGACGTGCCGCTAGGATCGCGGTAATTACGAGAAAGCATCTTCCAATGCAGAGAGGTGCGGATGAGAGCAGAATAAGCCAGAGAAGCTGGTATCGAGAGAGGGCAGCAGCCTCCCTCCTGAAGGTACTACTACGATACCGCTCCTAATTCGTGAACAATCGACGCTTTGCGACAGATTTTTCTGTCGCAAACCGTCGCACTCGCATAAGTTCGTTCATAGCGATCCTCTTAAAATAAAAATTACATCGAACGATTCCTTGCCTCAGTGCAATTACACTGGAATGTGAAAAGGTTAATTTTGCTAAAAAGTGACCTAGTTGTAGACAGCTTTCCTTAGAGCGGTCGTTAATTTTTTATGACCCCTCCGAAGTCCACGCTACATAGTGTTTCCTCAGAAATTTTAGAAATTGTATTTTTGTCATCAAGTTCGTCTTCTGAGGCCGTCAGAATGATACATAGCACGCTCCAGGAAATAACCTGAAGCTGGATCTGTTCTGCAGAAAATAAGAGAAGCGTTTTCTTCACATTTTAGCCTTCATTTCGCCAGCCAGCGGCCTCTCTCATATAAAACTGACCTAAGTAATGCATGAAAGAACGTGCTTTCTCCCACTTTTGTCAAAAGAACCCTCACAAGTTCAACAAATGTTCAAGTTTCATAGCTTTAAATCCTTGCCTTTCTCTGTTTAACAAGTGCTTTCTGTACATTTAAGGAGCTATAACTTCTTAGGGAATGTAGTAGCCGACCTAAGCTTGCTTCATCTATTCTCTACGTAAGCAGCCTCAAGGCGCTGGTCATAGAAAATTTCATTTCCCTCTTAGTATGTGTCTTCAAGCACCTTAATTTAGGCAAAAATCCTGATTTTCCCAGCACCTGTGACTCACCACTTTAAGAAGCATTTTGATCAGTTACTGTTCTGTTAGGTCGAACCGAAAGTTTCCGTCGTTTTCGACATCAAATTTCAGATGGTCATAGCCTCCTTGAATGTTAACCATTCTAGGTGTATATTTAAAAACTGCTATATTTACTATATCTCTGCCATAAATCTCATTGGTAACTTCTAACTGTTGAGCAGTTCGAGCTGTCTCAATATATACCATTTTCACCTCGAAGTGAACACTTTTCAAATCAAATTGGACACCCTTCCAAGCAAGACTAAGACTTTTGAAATCAAACTGAGCGTCTTTCAAATCGAAACGAGCTTATTACATGTCAAACTACAAACTCTCCAAGATGGAATAATTATTTGTTTTAGGAAAATTTGCTATAACTTTCTTTGCAATTTTTTACTTCAGCTGTAAGAAATTAGTGTAGCAACTTTATAAAATTGTTGTTTTCTGCGAAACATGTAACTTAATACTTGTTTTAAAGCGCAACTAGGCAGCAATCATTCAGTGCATTAAAAGACCAGATTGCTCCATGCACTTGAAAAGCGCGTCGCGATTTTTTGTATTGTCAGTGTAGATGCTGCTTACATGAAGCGCAAATATGAAGATATATGTGTGTTGCTTGGAACTGTTCTCGTTTTATCGTGAACAGGTGTGAAGCTCCACGCAGACAGCAATTTTGCTATCAATCGAATAAAAATAGCGACGTCTAAAACGAGTGCATGGCGCAATCTTTTTATTTGGCACCAAAAATTGCCGCCCTCTTGCCCTTTAAATCAAATTAAGAACCATTATTGTTCCTCAAAAAAGTCGGAATCTTATGAAATTTCAAACAAATTGTTCAGTTATTGGTTGAGCGCATTAAGGGTTCAAAGAAATCATACTGAAATTTTCACTGAAGAAAAAATTATTCAAACCTTCCTGAAAAGTATTTAATTTGATGTGGAAAAAGCTCACTTCAATTCGGAAAAGTTCGCTTTGATTTCAAAATTCTTAAGCTGGCTTAGAAGAGTGTCGAATTTGACGTGAAAATGGTACATCTTGACACCCTGTGACACAGCTGAACCTTTTCTAAATTCTATAAGTTTACACTATTCTGTTTATTACCGTGAAGTTTCCGCTCAACTGGGTGATAACACGAGTATTTGCAACAGATTGTCCTAACACGTCTTCAGACTACAAAATGTTAGAAGTCAAAGTAAAATACTTGAAGCCTACCTAAGAAGGTAGCGCTACAGATTGCGAGAAAATGGAGCTCAGCGCCGTCTTTCAATCTTCCCGATAGGGCGCAGTTCCACTGGGTCATAGAGCGCTGGTTCGAGTCAAGTCGCAGCGATCTCAGAACTCAGCCGAGACGAAGGCGGCAAAATATCGATCCTCTCAGTTTCCTACGACGCTACATCGATCGAAAGCCATCGTTGTGCTCAGCATCGGCAGCACAACCGTTTTCCAGATGAAGCTACAGCTACCGAGTAAACGCTAAGAAGAGTGGAAAATCGGGATTTTTGTCTATAGTAAGGTGCTTGAAGACACATACTAAGAGGGAAATGAAATTTTCTACGACTAGCGCCTTGAGGCCGCCTATGTAGAGAATAGATGAAGCAAGCTTAGGTCCGCTACTACATTCCCTAAGAAGTTATAGCTCCTTAAATGTACAGAAATCACTTGCTGAACAGAGAAAGGCAAGGACTTAAAGCTATGAAACTTGAACATTTGTTGAACTTGTGAGGGTTCTTTTGACAAAAGTGGGAGAAAGCACGTTCTTTCATGCATTACTTAGGTCAGTTTTATATGAGAGAGGTCGCTGGCTGGCGAAATGAAGGCCAGAATGTGAAGAAAACGCTTCTCTTATTTTCTGCAGAACAGATCCAGCTTCAGGTTATTTCCTGGAGCGTGCTATGTATCATTCTGACGGCCACAGAGGACGAACTTGATGACAAAAATACAATCTTTAAAATTTCTGAGGAAACACTATGTAGCGTGGACTTCGGAGGGGTCATAAAAAACTAACGACCGCTCTAAGGAAAGCTGTCTACAACTAGGTCACTTTTTAGCAAAATTAACCTTTTCACATTCCAGTGTAATTGCACTGAGGCAAGGAATCGTTCGATGTAATTTTTATTTTAAGAGGATCGCTATTAACGAAGCTATGCGAGTGCGACGGTAAAATCTGTCGCAAGATTGTTCACGAACTAGGAGCGGTATTGTATGTAGAGTAAAACTATGTGGTGAAGTCTCGCAGCAATGAACGCTGCCTTTCTGCTCAAGCGCCCTGGTATAAGCAGCTGACGCTTTCCCCACAGAGAATCAAGACGTGAGCAGCGACCGAAACTCGAACGTGGCAGAGGGACACGTGCATAGACTTCAAACGGTGCCACTCCTGCTTTCACTACTTCTAACACGTTACAGTAGACAGTTGCCACAGAGTGGCAAGCCATTCGTTTTTCGAGCGAACATACATAGGATTCTGCGGCTACAATAATTGACGTTTTTCTTTTGTTTTCATGACATGCTTGTGGCATAGAACAGCGGCGTTCCTTTTGCCGATCTGAAGGCTGGGGTATTTGAGATGCTTGTTTAATGTCCTCCAAAGTACTGCTCATGAAACGTACGTGAAATATAAGTACGAAAGAGTTTTCATGTGATGTTGCGACTATGCACAGCGACCCTAATCATAAAGATGCTAGCCTTTCAAGGAGTGGCAATGACGTGCTGCTTGGGGTTTCTTTCAGCAGTCTTTGCCATCGAGAAATGGTGCAGCGGCACCTCTGCTGATTTCTAAAGCCTGACTCTGATATGCGCCAGCACACCACATGCTGGCGCATATCATGCCTGCATTTGGTGTGCTGGTGCATATCATGTCAACATCCTGCGGGGTTTACCACGTTCGCCAAGCGTGGTCCCTCAGCGGCCGCTCAATGTCAACTCTCACCAGGAGAACTCGTCCCAAATCGGGAGGTGGACATCGGCTCAAACATCACTGGTGGTCCGACGTGGCGCACGGTAGCGGGTAAGTGCTGAATTATGGGGTTTTCTCCACCTATTTCGCCGCGGCTCCACCCACAATTCGCGCGGCGTTATAACGAGGTTCTGGAACCTTCGAGAACTCGTCCGTACTTATTTTTTATGTAAATTTAACGGCAAAAATGACGGCAAACGATCGTTAGTTCAATGTTTTTTTAGCCATTTCGACCAACATGAAGGCTTTTACACTAGGCATATCTCTGCAGAAGAAAACCACTAGTAACAGTTTCCAGTTGTATGCAGCTGGGCAATTAGAGATTATGAAGTGACGGAACACATTTTTCATATCATCTTCTAGACGATGGAATTCCTCCCCTGGAAGCTTGCTATAAAATCCAGGAGTATAACTTGTGAAAGCGACATTACTGTAGATTAACCAAGGTAAAGCATAGGTTTCATATACATGCAACTCCAACAGTTTTTGAAGGGAAGAATTTCGATCTGTTATATGGAGTTGCGGCTCTGATGGTTAAAAACCCTAAACATCATCGCTATGTTTTCACCGTTTGTTTTAAGACTTCCTTCAGCATAATTTTCTCTTAATTGTTCCCTGGATTAGATTTTGAACTATGCCAGCAATAGGTGATCAAATACTAAAAATGGTCCCTTCAGGATGACCTAGTAGTTTGGCTAAAATTCTAGGAGCCTCGTACTTCTCCAAGTTTTCCCCAAATCATTTACATATTTATTTATTTGCCTACATATGTTGTGCGTCATGATACCTCTTTAGAACACATAACTAAACAATTGAAAAAGTTTGTCTTTTTCACAAAACGAAACAACGAAGGGTTTTTTGAGTATCCCCCCACCTGTCAACAAAACGTGTATTACAGAAAAAGTGACTTTTTATTTTTCTTGTGCAACGAGTGGCACAGCAGAAATTGGGAAAATTCGCTTGGTCTTTATATCTACCTAATTCTCAGGATGATCCTATCTATTAGGTGTGAGACTTTTTCTGCCATTTTCAGTCTATTCCCTCTTTTTCCCCTATATATAAAAAATTAAAAATATTAATAAAAAAGTCTTTTTCCTCTAAATATAAAAAGGGGCTTATACCAGTACATAACTACTGTGTTTTTACGTAATTCCTTGCTAACATGGCAGCTAATTTTTTGTTAGTGTCCCATTATTTTCGAGATTCAGGCCGTAAACTTCTAGGACATGAAGCTCTTCATGGCATGTGTGGTATAAACAAAATCAAGAACATTCAAAACTGTAAAACAGCAAAAGTTCTCAGTCTGATATAATGACTTATTGATTTTGAAAACTATTCGACCTGTCCAGTTGGACTTCTCCCCCGTTGTTCTAATTCTCGTTGCCGATAAAGTATTAGTATCAGTATCGTGAAAGGAGCCACACCTACGTTATTCCCTATAGGTTCCGTAACACGAAGCTCTGTTAGCACATTAAAATTCGGACGGATTCTTATAGCAAAGCAGTCCAGCTGGCGGTAGTGAAGAGCACCCATAGTTAGTGGACAGGAGTTGCCCTAGGCCCATAGAATTCCATTGTACTCCCATTCTAGAGCGTGCTTGACTAGGATTACGAAACCAGTGAAAGAAGGATCGAAAATCCTTAAAACCCTATTCTTTATTTAAGTTCCCCCTTATAAACTATTAAACAAGTGCCACACCATGTCTTATAGTTAGCCGTTGTTTCCAATTGGAAGGCTCGCAATTCTACTCGTAGCTGTACATGTATACCATTCTCACGTCGATTTGAACACTTTCCAAATCAAATGGACATCTTCACGTCAAAATGGACACTCTTCTAAGCTAGCTCAATTGCAAGACATTTGAAATCCAAACGAACTCTTCCACATCCACTCTTTAGGCAGGTTAAACTACAGACTCACTAAGATGGTTAAAATAATCTTTTGCTCAAGAAAAATTTGTTGGAACTTTCTTTGAAATCTTTTAGTTCACCTGTACTAAGGTGTGTAATAATTTTATAAGAATTTGCAGATACGAAACTTCATGCAAACAAAAAAATTTCTATCAATCGAATAAAAATCGCGAATTTTCAGACGAGGGCTTGGCGCAATCTCTGTTTCGGCAACAAAAAATGGCCGCCTTCCTGCTCTTTAAAAAAAGCTTTAAATCATGTTTTCTATCAAAAAATAAAATTCTTATAAAATTTCAAATTATGTGTTCTCTAATCTGGAAGTGAATTAAAACTTCAAAGAAAGTTATAGTAAAATTTTCTTTGAACAAAAAATTATTCTAACCTTTTTTGAAGTCTCTGGTTTATGCAGAAGAAGCTCATTTCCTCTGGAATCTGGAAGAGCTTGCTTCGATGTCAAAAGTCTTACGCTAGCTTAGAGCTGTCCAATTTGACGTGTAATATAATTTGCCGTCCTAGAGTTCACCGACTACGACTTGGTGCAAAAGGAAGCGATGCGTCTGGAGGAAATGCTCGACGGTTTAATTGATGGAATCAAAAGGAGAGCACAGATCACGGATAATAAGGTAGGCAGACCCTAGAACACTTGTTTTAGTAGCACTCGATTTCATAGCGCGGCCAGAGCTCGTTGGAGAGACAGGTTGGAGGGCCCTTGAATCAAAATTACAGTCAAGAGAGATGATAATTCCAGTGCTGTCCATTTTGGGTACTAAAAAGGCAGTTTTATGCGAAGAGTAGATATTGGTTTCCGCATGGACGACCTTCCGGGAAAATCGAAACCCACACGAATTCGGTCGACTTAGATGGGAGCCGCAGAAAAGCGCTCCGCAAGTTACATATGTACCCCAAACATGGATGTGGACAGAAACTGCGTGTGGTAACGCAGCCAGAGGAGGCGATGCACGCATCCGATTCTGGTTGGGTTTCGCGCCTAGGTTAACCAAGCCCTCCACCCCTTCGGGGTATGTGGTATGCTATCAGACTTGTCTGAAAAAGATAAAACACTAACCTCTCCATCGACAGGCCACCGCAGATCATTGTTGATATAGAATGCATGGCGCATCCCAAAGGAGGATTGGTTAACTCCATCCTTATTCCTTTATCATGTCTTACTAACATTGCACTGAAAAGCCTCAAAAAACATTGCACCTCTTGAAAACGCTTCAGTCAGATTTAGATGCAAATTAGAACTACTTCGTCTTCATATTCAGTTACGCCCGCGTAGGCGCAGGCTTATCCAAAACAACCGAGCTCATCAAAGAGGAATTTCTCTTCCCACTTTTCCAGCTTAGATGGTGAGGAGAAAGCACGGCGTTAGTTAATCCCTTCGTGGAATGCGCCACGCATTCCGTTTCAATGTGGTGTCGTGGGGGCAACTTAAGTGCGTATTTGGCTTTTACAATGATTGACGGTGGTCAGTCGAAGAGCAAGTAAGAATTTTATTTTTCCCAGACGAGTCTTGTATCAACTAATCGACCGAGGAGGTGTAGAAGGCTTGATTGGTCCGGGCAGGAAGACCAATTCAAGCATCTCCGTTCGGGTCCACGCGACAGCCGGAATCTTTCCCGACTGCGCACCTAGCTTAATTTGTAAAAAAATGAACCGGAAATTATTTCAGAAACAACCCTAACTGATCATCCGTTGTCAGCTGAAAACCACTTCACATTTCAGGAACACCTCCTTGTATTCGCCCGAAAGAGTGGCGGTCGAAAGCAAAGGGTGACATGGCTACCGAGTGGCCAGCAGAAGATCCGTGGCACCTGGTTCGGGCTAGCAGAGAGCCTCATAGAACAGTACTCAGTTAACCTGGAGCTGGAGGACGTGCACGAGCGCGAAATGCGAGTGATCATCTGGAAGCACTTCATCTTCGCCCTACTCCAGCACCTAATCGAGTATAGCAACTCGAATCCTCAGCGAGGAGCCTAATTCCGTCTCCGTCGTCCTGCCGACGACTCCGGGACACTCTGTATCAGAGCGCGATTATTCCCTCTTCGGCCAGCATGGTGTATCCGATTTGACGTCCTAATCTGCCGCAACTCATTTCGCAAATGTGAAACACCTATGATCAGGCCTAATGCTTCCTGATATTCACTGAACGCCTCTATATTTTGAAACTGCGAAGCTCTTCCTAGGATTTTCTGTTCATTTCCATTTTTGCGTCCACCTCGTGACGCGGAATAAACTGGTTGTTTAGAACCCCCTTGATGGAGTGTGATTAATTAAACACGTCTTTTTGAGAGGAGAGAGTAGTTAAACGAAACCATAAGCTGAGACAAGGCTTACAAACCTGCTCGAGTACTGCCGAGCGACATGACTGGCTCTGATGAGGAGGGCATCAAGGTCGGCCAAAACCATCATCAGGTCCTCCCGAGTGGCAGCAGCGCCATTCATTTGGACGAAGTTTGTCTAAATTGAGGCAAGCGTCGAAGCTCGTAACACCACCAATGGCAAGAAGGCAAACAGAGTCGGACTTACTTCGTATGTCTCCAGTGTGATAGTGTTCGGTCGATCTGGTTGCAGAACGCGCTCTTGGTCACGCACGTGGTGAGCGAGCACGATTTGGTTACCCTAAACAATTGGCTAGAATAAGGAGAAATGCAACCGGGACTCGTCGACTGACCTTCAGCACAACCATGGCGTCGCGACTCATCGCTCCATCTCCGCTGTACTGGATTTCGAACTCCATTTTTCCACCATATGACGTGACCTGGAAAAGGGGCTGTGGTCGAACAAACCCAAGCGTGAAGGA
Source organism: Heligmosomoides polygyrus bakeri (assembly GCA_947359475.1). Taxonomy (NCBI): domain Eukaryota; kingdom Metazoa; phylum Nematoda; class Chromadorea; order Rhabditida; family Heligmosomidae; genus Heligmosomoides; species Heligmosomoides polygyrus. Next base: position 44,634,571 of record OX375866.1, read on the forward strand.
GACGGTGGACAAACTTTGTTTCCGAGGAATCGCTGCGGCAGCCTCCAGTACTTGGTTCCCACGGTGTGCCCGGTGTGTGTGAGGTAACCTGGCTTGGAGAAATCAAAGTTCGCAGATCGGTCGATGTCCCTTTCCTCAACGTCCGACAGCATCACTCCCTCGGAACTTCCAGCGAACATCAGGCGATCCTAGAACGGTCGGCTTATTCTGATTAGTCATGCGAAGGCAGCATCATTGTTAGTTTGTGGGAAGAGGGTTAGATGTGTTTAGGAGGAGACATAGAAGGGACAGTTATGAAAGAATGATGTACATAGCCATTTCCGAAGGAGGAAAACTGGGCAGGGGTAATCGTGGTAACAAATGACAACGTCACGTTTACACAGAGAACGGAACGAGACGACACTTACACAAGCTGCGTCCTGAAATGGAAGAGGAACGCTTATAACTTTAAGCGGTTATAGCTGAAGGTTAAAAGAAGGTCAGAGTCACCATGGCAGAAGCTCGGAAGTACATTCAAAACCTTTGAACCTAACCAATGTCTTACCCTAATCTAAACTATCCCCAGGTACTTAATAATAGCTGCGCTCCACAAGACCCTGCATTTGCATTTTTCGCACTCCCTTTTTATCTGCTCGTAAGAGCGCATATGTTATTTGCTACAGTTCGAGTTAATGAAGAACTACTGCCGCAACAATTCACAAATGATGCGACACGAAAATAATAAGAGTTGTTGTCAGTATGCTGTGCCAAACGATGTTTTTAGGTGGATCTTTATTATTGCGGTCTGACGTTTCGACTTTCCGTCGTCTTCAGAGGCGCATAGGATCCACCGTAGGGGCTGCTATTTGCCCGCGCTAGAAGACCAGTAGAGGCGAATAAGAGTTGTGATTAATTATCCACGATTTCCTCCACTATTTACCTAACTCCTACCACTCAGCACACGCTGCCGAGCACATAGAATGTAAGTTCCCAGAAGTCTATTCTGCAGCGTCTTCGTCGTTTGCGTCCTCAAAAGCGTACAGCTTCTCATTCTCCAGAACTCATTGTTTTCTTAAGATCTGCTGGACAGACCGATCTTTCGCGTTCCGTTTGACGTCGAGGGTTCAACGCTTTAAGGCACTACGTCGAGGCTTACAGCTCAAGCATAGGGTAGTGAGCTCGTTGTAGCTATGCTCCCAAGGGACGAACACACCTTCATATCCAAACGGAAACGTACAACAGGAAAATTATGGAGGATAGCGAGACCATTGCAAATCTCTATAGCAAATCCATTCTCGTACCTGCGTTCGGTAGTAGTTGCTCGAACGGCAGTTGTCGGTAATTCCAAAGCAGAAGCACTTCAAACAACCCTGTGGTGCCTTCTGACTCAAATGGAACGAGCCCGGACGACATTCAGAACACGTCGGCCCCGCGACGAGCGGCTGAAATTGGAAGAAGAATTCTACGGGTCTCCCAAATTTACGAAAACCCGAATCATCGGATAACAGACCAAATGTCGAAGCCTTTTTATAAGTTTTGTTGCAGCAAACACGCCGGAATACAGTAACCTTACTTTGCAGGCGAGCATTTTCGCAACAGTTTCGCTAACTAGAACGAGCACTCACCTTGCATGGACAGACTCCTGTGTGGTCTGGGTATGGAGATACGGACCCGTGAGGATCGCACCTCGTCTGAGGCACAGGACGAGGCGGCTCAGGAGCTGGGATGTTCACGATTCGCACGATGCAGTCGGGGGTGGCCAACACTCGACCCTTCACGTTGATCGCTTCGCAGGTGTAGGCTCCTTGGTCCATAGGTCTAAAATGATGCCAGTTGGCGCCTTGAGGTTTTTGCTTTCTAACTCTGCGACTCTGACACAACGACCGACTTCTACAATCTCTTAGATTCAGTGAATGTTCTGTTTGTTGTTGCTATGGGCAGCAACATCCCATGTTGTACACCCATGTGGAAGATATTCTGGACCCCTTGACAACGCGAAACCAACAGAACGGGTAACCATAGGTGCTTCTGCATTAACTTCATATTGATAGAATCAAATCTGAGCATGTCTGTTAAAGAAGCATTTCTGAGATTAAGGAAAGAATGCGATAGATCGCTTCCGAAAAGTGGATAACTCCAACTGGTTTGTCTCATCATTGAGGTGATGTAGGCGCGATAAAGAATGAGTAGTGATTTCGATAACTTTTTAAAAGGATTACTTAAAATCTAACAATTTAAGGAAACCACAAGCTTCCGACTGAAACCGACTTCAGCAAAATATCCTTCGCTCAGCCAAAGTTATTAGGCCGTCAGTTTTGTACCCACCCACATGGTAGAGCTCCACAATTTGCGTCCTCTCCGAAGGGATTTTGCTGACTAACGTGGAGCGTTGAAGACAGGTTCTACGTTTCTCCACCCGTGAAATCCGATCTTCTTCATCGACACTCATATCGTTTTGCACTTCTCGCAAGGTGGACCCTAGGCAGGCGAAGAGCGTTCAAAAGACACTCAGAGGCGCGTGCGACAGGTTGAGCAAACAGACAACTGATGAAAACGCAGAATGTCTCGCTTAGGTGTGAAATAGAGGCGATGAAACACAAACAGCGGTACATGACCAATGACTCCAGTACTGCACGGGGCTCTAAAGCTATTCTTCTTCTACGCGTTTTCTTAAGAATTCCTCATTTCAAGCAGTTTAAGGCAACATGGTGACCTCTTGATTGCACACACAATCACAAACACTGAATACTGGACTGCAAGTGTGTGCGACCAGTGCTCGGGCTCGTTGTGGTCAACGGCACAAGCAGACTCCCCATTTCCCCCGTCTGCTCCGTCAGGCAACACAACAATCTTAATGAATTCTTCAACGATCCCCTGACAGTGAGGTGAGCAGCAGGGCATCATGGACGCCAAAGAATGAAGGGGAAGAACCGAACTAGATGTCACTGCGCTCTCATCTGTCTTCACTGTATGTGCCGTAAACCACTAAAATCACCGCCCTATTTCAGCGTCCCAATGCTCCGTTTTGGCAACGCTGCTCTGGCTAAAAATTTTGCCTTGTCAGTGACAGATGGAGGCGAGCCATCTTCTAACCAATCGGTAAGGTCGACGCGTAAGAGGATCGAACCAGTCTGCGCTATGGCTGTCCTGCGGAAGGGCTACCTTGAGCTATACGAGCGAGCTCGCGGAGCGAACAAAGCGAGACTATGGAGAGGTCGTAGATGAAGTAGATGAGCTAGAAAGGATCGTTATCAAAGAGCAAGGGATGAGAAAGTAGAGTTGCAAGCGAATGGAGAGCTCTACGTGTAAAGGACTGAACCAAACAGTGAGAAGCTTCAAAAGGAGAGCCCAGGTCTCCGCGCCCACAATTTCGACCATTCCAAGGGACAAACTCCTTTTCAACTCCAAGCATTTGGATGGAAAGCTAAACAGCTGAGTATGTCAGCGGTGTAACAAGCTCGGCAGTAGCCACTGAATTATCCGGAAACGAGAACTGAAGCTGAAGAGATTGTACCGAACTACGAACTCCTTACATCAAATAGCTACAGGCTGAACACAAACGAAGGTTCTCTACACGATGTTTTAAGCAACTAAAGAGTCGAAAAATAAAGCGGCTTGTGGTTAGTCCATTTGACTGCCACCTTTGTGGGCGGAAAAGAAATGAAGAAATCGAGCTTCACGGCGACTATTAGAGATCCTAGGGTAGTGGCGGTTAGCATAACTTCCAAAAGCACACCTATTCTCTTCTCTCTGTTCACCATTGCTTGTTGTAGCTCAAATTTTTTCCCTTTGGTCGTCGAAAGACCTTCTGTCCAGTTTGCGTTTGATAAAATAAACAGGATTGATCCTCAGTGATGGATGTCTAGGGATTAGTTTATTAGGTTGTCGGATTATAAATGTCTCCTGCTTTCGATTTGTCATTTCTCTGCTATTGCTATCTCTTGGATCACGTAACTTTACATGTTTAACAACCGTTTCCGAAGGCATCTTCAGCCAAAATTTCGATTCGTTGGCCCTTTTAAGCATTTTTTTGGATTAACGATGATCGAGCAAATGTATCGAGTGCGGGTTTGCTTGCTGTATGACTTCAAACAAGGAAGAAGGCTTGTCTGAAATATTTGGTAACGAAGTCCAATCACCACGTCAATGCCAGCGATGGTTTCAACGTTTCTGGGACGATGATGAGAGCCTTGAAGACGAAGAAACGAAGAACATCAACGGCGTCCTGAAGTTGTGGATAGCCAGGAATTACATAAAGGAATCTATCGAGTTGGATCCAGCACAAACTACACGTGAGCTCGCACAGAGGTTCGTTTGTCACCATTCTACCATTGCCGATCGTTTGCATACAATCATAGAGTTAAATCAGTATGGGAAACGGGTGCCACATCAGCTCAGCTAAGCGACACAAGCAAGGCAGCACGAGTCGCCATCGCAGGAATTCTCATCCGCAAAACCAAGAAGAGCGGTTCCTATGACTCCATCGTAACGTCGGATGAGAGGTCGATCCACTGCGACAATATCACACGAAAGCGGTATTGGTTGAGCCTCGGTAAGGTTCCGAAGACAACGGCGAAAATGCTTCAGGGAAAATGCTGGTGCTGCGTGCTTGGTGGAACAGTGGAGGTCTGGTGCATTTTGAGGTACTGAATCCAGCCCAAACTGTAACGGCAGACCTTTATAAGGAACAACTGAGCCGCCTGGAAAAACCACTGCGTCAACAAGGAGTGAACACAGAACTGTGGAACTCCTCCATGACAACGCTCGACCGCACCCGCAAGTATCACGCTGCAAACAGTTGAGGAGTTGGGCTGGAAACTTCTGCCTCATCCGCCTTATAGCCCAGACCTTGCGCCATCAAATGACCATATTTTCCGGTCGATGCAGGACGCATTGGCGGAGAATAAATCCAGAAACCGTGACGAAGACGAAATTTGGGTGTTCTACTTCTTCGAGTCGTAACCCCGGATTTCTTCAAGAAAGGCATTCATTCTTTGCGAGGACGTTGGTGACATGTCATCGATAATAACAGAGATTACCTCTTGTATAAAGGTATGGTCATTCTTTTCCTGTAGTAAAATTCCTGTTTGAGCAAAAACGGCATTTATAATCCGACAACCTAATAATTTACCTCACGAGGTATCACGTTACTTGTAGTGAAGAAGGTGAAGGTGCTTCAATCATACACAAGCTTCCTTATTTTCGAGAAACGATAGAGCGAATAGTTGGAAAAATCACATCGGTTAAGCGTGAGTCCACGGCTCATGCGGCTTAAAGCCGAATTGAATGCTGTAGTACATAGAGTTCCATAATCCAAGAGTGCACCTCTAACAATGAGCTCAAAGTCATTTTCTTCTCCTTCGAATACCAAAGCAATTTCCTTCAGATTTTCTTTAAACACTACGGTGTGATACTGAAACCTCGCGCCACTCCTTACCTACTGGAAGCCCTCAAGAGTCAACGATATTTTTGTTTTACAACCAACTCTTTGGCAATACACACACTTCTTGAAGCTGCGTTACTTTTCTAACTGGGATTTTCGGAAGCTATACAAGAACTGGACCGTCTCATCGTCCTCAGAGGACAATCGACCGCACCAGTGTAGTTATATCCCCTTGTCGGCCAACCGGCAGCGACACCACCTCCTAACTTCTTGGTGCTTCCTCAATCATAGCCAGCGGAGAGCCGGCTCCGCACGACATCTCTGCACTGATGCACCCCGATCGGCCACTGATTATGAGTGCGGTGTGGTTCGGTCGACAGCGAGGAATTCGGCTGAGATTTGATATTGGCTCGGGCCGCGGGGATTTCTTCTTCGTCGTCGTCATCGCGAGATATTCCGTATCGATGATCGTTCTTGCGATGAGTGATTGCGCTGCGTATCACGAATTTCTGGCCTCTCCCTGTGCGGCGTCCACTTCCATCTCTCCAACCGCATCGACGGCGGTGGTGGCGATGGTCACGATCACCTGAACCGGTCCGCCCGTGCTCACACATCTACGGCCACACATAGGCACCCCACCAAGCATTCCAACGTGCCGCTAAGGCCAGTTGGACCAGCTTCTCAACCTCGGTCGCTTCGGGTTTCAGAAGGATGCAGTGGCAGCTGGCGGAGAAGCCGCTGGTCCACGCCGAGTGGCAGCTCGACTCCGCGAGCACGCGGCACTGCAAGGGGTTCGGCGCTTTTTGCTGCTCAGCAACCCCTTCTCTGGTGTCAGACTGTTACACCTCACTCATCGCTGACGGTGCTGACCTAATTACAAGACCATTGTGCTCGTCTGGTTGTTCGAATCTGATATAAGTCGAAGGCAGATGGAAACCACGAGGTTAGTAGATTAAATTGAATTGTTTTTGTTAAATTAAAGTTTAATAAAATCTAATCGAAGTAAAAAATAAAAAATGAAGAAAAATAAAAATTAGACATAAAACAAACAATGCTCGTTTAAGATTTAGTTAAATAATTACAAAATTTAATAAAATAATTTAAAAGTTAAATGAGTTAATTAGATCCAAAAGACACAATAAGCGCAAGTAATGATGCCAAGGTATGAAAAATTCTGGAAGAGAAAAAGGACTGTACACTTAAGTCGCATTACATTGCGACTTACCGGCCAGCTGCACTCTTTGGTAAGATCCTCCTAATTTTTGGTCTTACATAGAGATGGTGGTGCACTGCGACTGGGCTTTTAGGACGGAGCATGTTCACTAGAGCTATTATTCCTTCTTAGTTAGCGTACCTAATTGTTCCATCTATTTTTCTTGGCTACCTGTCCTAGTTACCAGTCCCATGGGACAGCCAGCGTATACATATGTGGAATTCTGTCATCTATCGTAAGGCAATATAGCTAATATATTAGTTTTCTCATGGAGTTAAATTATCCTATTTCAGTTCACTGCCTACGGCAGCTTATACCTTGCGTTGCTGAATCTTCTAGGCTCACAAGCTGTTTTGAACTTACGTGCTAGGTAATTTGCGTAAGGTGTTCCATAGGGCCACAGGTGTCATGTTCTTATATGTTCTATAGTCCGCTTGGAATTCTTTGCATACTATTGAAAGCCTCTTCTATAGGACTGTCTACGGGACATGCTCTTCATTGGCCCTCTCCCACATGCGCGCTGCTCGTAAAGGATAGTTTATCTGATTGTTTGAACCAGCAGTCTACAAACTTAAATAAATAAACAAATTTAAATTCACTTAATTAAATAAATAATAGCTGGCTGATGTTGACAGGTAGCCTTGGTGTTAAACTGAACAAGAGTAAGCGACAAATTCACACATTTAGAGGGGCATGTTCTTTTCTTCCGGCTCAGCTGCAAGTTGTGCCACTTGTTCCCTTAGTTCAAAATTGGTTGCCAAAGGGTTGCCACTGCCGGGTGATTTGTTGTTCTCGTTGTTTTCTTGTTGTCTTTTTTTATCGCATGGCTTGTTTCGATCTTTTTTCAAGCGTTTTGTGCACGTCTATTTGACGTATAAGTAAATAAATAAAAAATAGTAAGTGTTGGTTTCAAAAATTAGTTTTCCACGATGGCCTCCATTCCTATAAGGCAGCATTGTTGTAGCATCTGCCATAAGAAAAGCTGGTGTAAGATGAGGATCGGCGGAGGAAAAATCGGCGTCATGAATTATAGGTCACGCAGATTTTGAGGGTTACCGCATTAGCTTAAGACGATATAGACGCAAAAGCGCTGCAGGAGGAACAGTAAACTGTAAACGCAAAATGTACGGAGTTTTAGAAGCAATGCATTCGAATGAGGATATTAGAATGGTCGGAAAGTCTCGACCCGATTTTGCGAAAGTTCCAAAGCTTTCAGTTCTTGATCGGCAGCTATGAACCACCATGCGGTAGTTGTAGATCACCTTCGAAACTTCTCCAATGTAGCAGTATTTAGTCATCCTGCATTCCTTATTAACTTTGATCACGATGTCAACCCACCCTCGTGCTCTATGAATGGCATTCACAGTCTTGTGACGATACACGGGTTTTCAAAGTCCTCAGTCGCCTCCAGTCCCTCGGCTACAGAAAAGTGCTGACTTGATGCGACCATCTACCCGAGAATCCATTCGTCAGTTTCTCTTTCCCCGGCCCCACCGAAAGCAGTTTCTGGAAGACCTGATTACTGGATACGAGAGCTGGGTCCTCTGCTAGTCTAACACGCATCATGTCAAGGCTCGCCGAAGCTAGCTCATTTGGGTCTTAACCCCAAGAAATGTCTCTATTGCTTCTGGGATTCGTGAGGCGTGCTGCGTTACGAGGTGCTTCTGCAAGCACACACCGTCACCGGTGACGTTTATGCCAGTCAGCTTCAGAAACTGATGGACGTTGTTCCAGAGAAACGACCAAGACGAACTTTTAACCATCTACCCTACGGTAGCGTTCGGCTTCAAATGGCTAAAGAGAACCGTGAAAATTGGAGTAGCTGAGCTTCGACACGGTTCTCCACCACCCTACTCCATTTTTCACTTATTTCGCCGCTTAAGGCATTCCCGGAGAGGACATAATTCACCATATAGAAGTTGTTGAAAGGGCAGGTAGCGAGTCCTTGGACTATTGTTCTCTCGGTACTGGGAGAAGGGAATCGCTGACCTTCCGCTTAGGTGGAAGTGATGTAGCTGACGGTGGTAACCATTATACAATTTTGAGTAAATTCCAATGTACGGAAAAAATAAAGAGAAAAAATATCAAACGGCTCAAAACTTTCTGACCAGCCAACTATTGCGCATTACAAAATGGGAGAATTGCTCAAGCACTTAATTTCGACTAAGAGTAACATCTACGAAGTCGATTTCAAATTGGCTTAGTTGCTCAAAATGCGGTATCTTAGCCACGTTAGAAATGAATACAGAAGAACAGCCAGAAGCTTACTGTGCATTGCTGACTGTGAGCGTTCCGTAGCCACCTTCAGAAGCTTGTACACAGCGAGGTGGGTCGCAAACTGGGCCCCAGTTGAGACGCCAGTTAATATAAGCCTCAGGAACAGCGACAGCCTGGAAGCGACAGGCAGTAGAAAGTGTTGCTTTGGTGGCACGAGCCTCTCACCTTGCAAGTGAGTTGGAATGTGGATCCTTGGGCAACTTGCTTGTTCGTCTCTGGAGGCTCAACAACGGTAGGTTGGACGCATCCGACCTGAACGGCTGTTTGATGTGCATGAACGTGAGTTGCTGTGGTGTGAAAAACTAAATCGACATTGAAAACAAGTGCACATAACTTTCGGATGAATTACAAATTTCAGTGGGAAAAAGTTGCACCATTTCTGCACCACAGGCAATTCTATGCTGAGGGAAGGGTTATAAAACTTTTAAGTAAAGATGTTTAGGTCCGGCCTTACTTTGAACATCTATGAAGCTGTGCATATTTATGAGGCGATTGCGTAGCAGTTGACAGAGACTGGCAGAAATTTCGATGCGGTTCCCAGCTCCAAGAATCAAAGAACACAGACGAGAGCGACATGTTGTTCTTGCTTTGGTTTGTTCAAGTCATATAGATCCCTTACAATCTAAGATCAACAGTTTTGTCTCGAACGCACTCCAAGAAGACATCAACGTCTTTCAACCCGTGTGTTGTGTTGGGTGGGCGATATACCGCCACATTTTTAACAATCAGTTCCAGCGAACCTCATCGCTGCCATCGCGACAGTCGTTGGTGCCATCACAGTGGAACGACGACGGCACGCACTGTCGCTGGTCGTGACACTGGAACTCGGTCTTCTTGCACATCTCGCCGGCCTCTTGCACCCCTGAAATCTTGGCGCTTCAGAGGATCAATCGGATCTCTTCGAACCCGCGTGCCCGACTCTGATGATGCCGTCTCTAATGCGTTATCATTCACGGTGCCGCGCTTTCTCTCGCCTTAAATTATCGCTATCTGATAGAACATCAGGTTTCTTCATCGATACATCACACCGACGTCACGATACGCAGAAAAACGTTTGAATAAAAAATACCTACCCTTGGCTTGTCACTCTACCAGCAATGATCCTCCATCTTCCTTAGCAGATGCATGACGGGCAAGCTCAGTTTTTGCTTTGTCATGGGCACACCGCAAAAACATCGGCCCAGCCTGGTTTGGTATGCAAGTCCACTGCGACCAATTCGTCACAGGACAAGAACAAAACCCTGCTACCACTCGGGTTGCTCTAATACGAGTGTGTATGACACGAGCAAGACCTCAGGTATGGTAGGCGATCACCAGCGATCAGGAGTCGATCAGGAACACAAGAATGAGGATCTGGACTCACCGCAGTTGAGCTCGTCAGAATTGTCGCCACAGTCGTCGTCTCCATCACAGAGCCACATCTTCTGGACACATCTCTGATTGTGGCACCTAAAAATGGCATTTTCATCCAAGCAGAAAAAGGGATCGGTGTCATCGGCCAGACGAAGTGTCGACGAAAAGCGTTCGGCTATACACGTTATGAGGTCACATGAGGAAGCGTGACACACCTGTGTTATTTAAAAAAAAACAGTGGATATTTATTTATTCTGAATACCAACGGATAGTTGCCTTCAGGTTTTTCATACTGTGAGCCTTATTTTTCGTGTTATGCCGTGTCACGCTCAAATGGTTCTCTGTTTGTTACAGCAGCTTTCCTCATGTTTACACTCATGAATCGCCCCTTGCGGAGCTCAGAGAAGAATAGACTAGTCTCACAGTCTCCTGGGAAACAAGTTTTTATCACGCCAACTCCAGCCAGCTAAGATGAGAGCAGCCGAATTGATCGATAGATATCAACACCACAAACCTATGCCGGGAAAAAAGGAAAAAAGAGGCCAAACCGACGAACAAGTCGTGCCACAGGATGCGGCCAAGCTTCGGGTGTGACAGTAATACCCTACGACGCCTTAGCCGCTCATTTCTTACAGTCGGCGCCACTGTGTGCTCCTTTCTCACAACCAGCTGCGCAACCTCCGTCTTAATTTGTTGTTTTGATGGCACGGCTTCTAGACCCAGTCACAACTACACGGGCCGAAATCCGTGTCGAACCAAAAGCTGTTGACGGCGTCCCTTATCTCCAATCGCCATGTTCCCAACAGTGAATTTATAATACATACATCTAACGACCACGAAAAATTAATAAAGAAATAATCTGAAGCAAGCGATGTGTTTTACACTGAAAATTGGTCGGAGCATTCCAACGTGTATTTAGCCAAGACGGTGCCTCGTCAGGGAGAGCCTACATCAAATCATCATTCAAGTTTACCACTAGTAACAATTCACGGGCAAGGTCTGCTAGGCCTGTGCTCTCAGCTGAAACCGCAATCTGTGTGGCGTTCAACTCCAAGAGACCACGTCGTGTGTGCAAGTTCATCACATGCACAGGCCGTACTGTGATCGATTTTGAAGGCCTACCTCTCAACGCCTCTACGCAGCGGATTACACACGAAGTTTAAACCCCTCACCGATAACTGTGCGTCTAGGCTGTCTAGGCTATACGTCAGCAGTTTTATCGTCATCGCCACACTCAGACGACGGCCGTCAAGGCACCGTTCACGACCCAGCATGGCACTGACCACTGACCGCATGGCCGAAACTCACTTGAACTCGTTGGGCTCGCACTGTCTCAGCGCCGGGCAGTTCATCTCGTCGGAACGGTCGCGGCAGTCTGGCTCGCCGTCGCAGACGTAATCCGCCTTGACACATTCGTTGTTCCCGCATGCTCTCTCGTCGGCCATGCACTGGCCGGAAGAGGGCAGCACGCTCTGCATTTCCTGCGGTCCATCTGAACGGAACAAGTAGGACGTCATATAAGCGCTGAAGAATATAGGGAGCTGCTTCTTTCTAAATGCGCGCGATGGTCCATATAAAGACTAAGCGATTTTGCTTCACCAGGGTGTTTATCCAGGACTCCTCACTGGCTGTTGTGCCCAGGAAACACATTGATACGTAAGTGCGGCTACATTGGAAATCAAGAGACGCGAGCAGTAAATGTTCCTCTCTATCGAGATGGGGTAGCTGATACGCAAAAGCAGCAGATTTTTTCGGAACAACGATTTTTTACTAGGGAGGAGTCTACGAAAATGCTTGCAAACATAAGGCAAAACTCGACGCAGGGCATGTAATTTGACGAAAAGCCTAAATTGTGTGAAAAAGAAATTCTCTCATTTTCAGCACAATTCTGCTAAGGCCTGAGTTATACTCCCGCGGGAGCATCCGCGGAAGGGAGGGAATCGCGCCGAGACTCCTCACCTGGCCAATCGCCGCGCCTCGCCACGCCCGCCTTCGCCGTGCACCATTGGTCAGCGGACGTTCCGCGGATGCTCCCGCGGGGGTATAACAGATGCCTAAGTGACCGCACCGCTTGAGCGACGCAGATGGTTTCAGCAGCATTCACTGGGCGACGAGGCTTGCGGGCCAACATGAGATGTGCACCAGTATATGTGTTGTTGTTTTCACAGTTGATCGCTTGCTTTCCTTACAGATCCACTGGAGCGCGGAACCACGGTGAACGAGTGATATTGCGGCAGAAGCGATTTGACAAGTGGCGAAAAGCCTCACTTACGTAGGGTCATGTATAGATCTCATTGAACCGGAAACGGGAGACCGGAAAATTCTACAGTGACTATGCTTCTGCCAATATGTTTCTTAGGCAGTTTTCTTGTCGTCTATCGCATCACCTCACGCTGGAAACCGAGTGCGCACAGAATCAAAGCGATTTCATTTCAAAATTTTCTGCCACCAAGCTCCTATCTCTCAATCCTTCTTGGGGCACTGTGCATGCAGGAAGCTAGCTAGGTTCTTTCGCTTGTTGAGCATTTCCAGCAAGGTCAGGCAGCTGCGAGCGCGTTTTTCCACGGAGTGGATGCGGGTGACACAAGCGCAAGCAGTTTAAAGTCGCAAGTCAACGAAACCGCAACCGTTGGGCGAGGAAAAAAATGTTTCTTTGTGAGACGACGAAGGTCACCGCTGGCCGGGTGTATCGGAGAGCAGACACTCACAGGACTGAACGTGCAGCGTGGCCTGAGCCTCGACGGTACGGCCACCGTGCGATGCTACGCAGACGTACTGGCCGGAGTCCGACAGCGACACCGGATTTATGGTCAGTCGCCCAGATGCCTCGTGAGCGTGTGGAGGCAGAGGTCCGCCAACTCGTGTCCATCTGAAAAGAAAAAGCTCCTCGAAAATGCTACAAGCAAACAACTTTGGGCCATTCCTCTTCAGATAGCACGAGAGCGGTCGGCGTCGCTACGTGTAGAGTCGAACGAACGGAAGCATTGTGCGCGTTCACTGATAAGTAACCATTGAACTGCAGCCATGAAAAACGGTGGGATGATTTATTGCTGTTTACGACGGCAGCGCTCATACCAACGTGCCTCTGCCTTTCTGACTGTGCTTCTCAGACTGCAGCAGTTCCCACTACAGTACTATCTCAAAAGTGGGTTTGTAAGCGCCCGCCAGAAAGATCGATCCATATCAACTCTAAGCGAAAGCAATGATGGGCACCGGCTGCAACTTCAGAGCGTAGAAGAAACCTTCGGAGAGCAAGAGCTTAGAGAGACAGGTCATATTGCCACTACAAGAATATTTCCTTCACAGTCTGTCAAGCCCTAGATCTCAGGAGCACCCGGAACGACACGACCACTTACAATAAAGGAAACAGTTGCAACAAGCGCAAGAACAGGCATTCCTTGTTGGAGAGAATTGAACTCTTTCTACTGCGGCAGGTGCTGAAAACGCTTATTCTTCTCGCTGCTGTTGCAACGACTACCCTTGTTTTGTCATGATTTTTCAAACGATGGAGCAAACATTTCTGACGGATAAATGAATGGTTGTCTTAAACAGCTTCCAAGTGAAGTGCGTCACCGAAGGTGGCTAAAAATTTGCCTGCGCAGTGTCAGGAAGTGATGCACAAAATCGAAGTATTTCGACAACACGAAGTATGCACACATTCTCACAAAGATGGACTGATACAGATGGACATATCACGCTAATAAGGTTCTCTTCAAGAAGGCTTACAAGAAACAAAAATTTGTATGAGTTGAGCGCTAAGTAAGATGTTTAGTTCTGCTTATACCACGGCTACGTAGATTGACAGCAAAGGAAGTCTACGTTAGGATTAGGCCAACAGAGATAATGTCGATGTTAAATGGCGCACTGAATATCATTTTCTGCCCCACTACTCGCGAATTTCATAATTAGGTCGGCCAACATGGAACGAGTTTTGTTGTGAAAACCAATGGACGCTTGATTTCAGAATGTGAGAGTATATCTTATTTTGAAACCAATATAAAAGCGAATTAGTGCACCTAGAGAGAGAAGAGAAGGATGGGGCAGTTAACGAACGCTTCGGCACAGGCATGAGACAGATACTGCCTGGTTTGGCAAGTGGTCAGAATGAACCAATCTTTGCAGAGCCTCAAAGCATAAGACGACATGGTGTGCTCGTAACTTCAGCACCAGCTGGATCTTTAACCCGTACTTCTCATATCCACGGCTGCGATATAACTGGTCGGTAAGCAACTTAGGCGTGCTCACGTGATGGGAAGCAGTGGGCGCGAGGTGGATAACAAACGCTTACAAGCGACGGTTGAAGAAACGTGAAACGAAACGAAATTGAACAAGAAGGATCTACCTCGTCGGCGGGTAGTAGGAGTTGTCAGCGGTTCGGGCACGGCAATCGAAGACCACCTCTCGACCTTCCCGCACTTGTGCTTCCGTTGGGTAGACCGATATTTGCACCTCTGAATTGCATTATTCATCGCTGTCATTGAGCCGTCGTCATCTCTACGTAGAAGTCACTGATAAGTCTGTGAAAAGGTCTGGAGTCTCCGTTCCCCAAACGAGTTCCACTACGAGTTTGCTTGCATGCTTCTTCCGCAACCTGGACTTTTGAAGAGGGCGACCTTCGACTAGAACACTATATTTCCTCTCAAAGAAGCAGGGAAACGGTAAAAACCAAAGTCCCATCAAGTAGAAATGCGCTCCTTCAAAGCATCTTTTTTCACGGCCAGGTGTCGCATGCAAATAGAGCTATTCCTTTAAACTGTGTGGTAAAAAGGGTTGGAGAGCTAGCCGACGACATCTGCACTCCCACATGCTCGGTCTCAACCGCTTGTCGCACACTGCTCTATCCATCACCCGAAGATGCTGGGGCCACCAGCCAGTTGTTTGACTATTCGGGGATGTAGTTCGGTAATACGCGACAGTGCCTGATTCCCTCCGCGAATGAGGATGCAGCGAGCCCGACCACACCAGTCGACCTGTCATGCAGAGTAACGGGCCTTTCAGAGGAAGCGGAACGAAGCAAAATCAGCAGAGCCAGAACTGGCGCTTGTTGGAGGACCGCGCTTCCATCAAGAGTGGTGTTCTTCGACTTCTTCTCAGACGGTGCGCTGTTGCCGTCAAAAGGCCGCGCGAATGAAGGCGAAGGCGTGACTGACCACATTTAGCAGAGTTCTGGACTCGCCTACTATTTGGTTGCATAAAAAGGACAATTGGTAAAGGACGGAGTAGTGCTCACGGTGGCCAGTCGATGAGCCAGCCAGTGTTTTATCGTCCCCAGACAAATCCGGTACCAATCACCGACCGGAGGGATGGAAGGGGCAGTAAACCTGAGCCAAGAACCTGGAATCGGGGTGAATGCGACAGACAGCGCTGCACGCCTTGCGCAGCTTTCTCCGCCACATATAAGCAGTAGAATGTCCGCCCTTGTTAAGCAGTAAGAAGGGAAGATTCCGCTATTGAAGCCTCCGCACCAAAAATACTCCAAAATCCTTGCTCTACATAGTTGGCACTACTGAAGCAACACATTTGATTCGATTCTTCCAGTGTTATTGATTGGATTGTTTTTACTTCGCAGTGCTTGCGAGACCTAATCTACCCAAGTCATTCGATGAGACGCTGTGGAGCTGAGAAATTAGGTGTTGCAATTGTGCTTCTGCAAAGCATTAGCGCATGTAAGTTCCAAAGTTTCAGCTTTCTTAGAAGGCTGATAATGAGATACATCACCCCCGTGTTCTCTGGGAGCTGTTACTCCAGCCCGTTCGCTAATTTAGAATTTCAAATGGGAGGGCTGAGAGAAGCTCCGCCTTTAAAGGCACAACATCACTAGCTAAAGCAGTTAAACTTCAAACTGGGCAGCTATCAAAACAAAATGGCGTTTTGAAATCAAATGAATGATTTCCGAACCAAAACCAACGTCATCCAAGTTGACCGATGTGGGAACTATTTAGAGATGTCAAAATGAATTGCCGATCTAATACATTAAATCTCACTTCCTTGGGGAACCTGTAGTTTAGCTGCCCAAAACATAAATGCAGTTTTTGAAATTTCATGAAAATTTTCCCTCCAAAAAACCAAAATCTAAAACTGTGCACGTGGAAAGAATAACGAGGAGCCGGCGTCGCGTGCACTTGATACCAGGTTCGGATTTCCCACGCAGGCCAGCCAATCCTTCCATCCGTCCAGGTCCGCGAAGTGGCAGCAGACTCGTCTGGGAAGGATAAAGCGCTGACTTCTTCATCGGCTGGCCACCGCAATTCACTGTGTAGGCCGAATATGTACGCATTCAAATCGCCTCCACACCTTCTAGAAGTAGAATGCGTGGCATATCCCAAAAACGATTGAGTTGCGCCGTTCTTATCCTTTTGAAGGCAAAGACAGCTGTAACTTGAAGTGCAAGAACAACAATTTCTGAGTGTACTACAACTAGAGATCGCGCAATGCACTCGTTCAGCAAGTTACTCAGTCTACCTGATTGATAGTGTAAATGGCGCCCTCGAAACTGCGCAGTTGAGGTAGATATGTTTAACGCATTTCTTTTGTTGTACCGCCTATTAGTAACAACCAAGGCAGGATTGTTGCTACCAATCATATTAAAACCGCACTAGTCGATTGCATGCCGCTATTTCCTAGTATAGCCGAAAAACTGCTCTCTTTTCAGCCTTATCTAACCCCGATCATATCTTTGTAGAAAAAAAAGATAAATTTTCTCAACTTCAAGCAGAGTATACACTTTTTGGAGCGGACGAATTACAACATTTCAAAGAAAGTCAAAGTATTTTTTACACAGAATTTATTTTTATTATTTTTAGAAGGTGTCTAGCTTAATTTTGAAGATGTCCGTTTTGATTTGGAAGGTGTTCGGTTTGATTTCAATACCGGCCAATTTGCACGAAAAGGATCCGTTCGGTGCGGGAATTTTAGTTCATTGAGATGCACATATGTATAGCTCAAAACCCTCCGAAATGCCGGAGGTCACAAGATACAAGATGCAGTCTTGCGAGGCGGTATAATTAACAAGTGCTCCGTCATCGCGGCCCGTCGGCGTGCCTCGCACTTGCGCGCTTCGCGCGATGTTGCAGTATACTAGCCTAAGGACAATCACATCGAGCTAGCTGCTCTACTTGTACAGTTTTTTCCCTACCTTGGAGTACAAAAGGCTCGCAGTACGTACAGTGTATAGTATGATAGGGCGATCTATTGGTTCCTCACTACTGGTCCTCCCTTTGTGAAACGGTCCCCCCATAACTGGTACATTGGACGACGTCTTTGGCACGTCTACCTGATCCCCAATCACGTTGGCGTGTTCATACTATCGATTGGCGCCATCTTTGGCACGTCTTCTGAGTACCAGGCACGTCATGCGACGTATTCCGCACGTCTTCCGAATCCCCTGGCATGTAGAAGACGTCTGGGTATTTTCCGCTATTTTCACGCCACGTAATTTGATCAATATCGATTGGTGGCGATCGATACTTCAAAAAGAAACTTCAGATTCGTGTTCAGCGACCTGGCCCCAGGCTCGAAGCTTCCAGACAGGGAGAAGGCGTCTGGGTATTTTTCGCTATTTTCGAGTCGTAATTCCCCCCCCCCTATTTTTTCCTCCGAATTTTCCCCTATTTTACAATTTTTGCGGCGGCGCCAATCGATAGTATGATTCATCGCTTAGCGTGTTATTATAGAGTATGATTTTATTTTTTATATTTATTTTATGAATTAGGGTGTAATGCCCGCCAGAGTTCTGTATGTGTACCTGGTTCTCATCATCTGGGAGAATTCTGGTAAATGAGATGAATTTATAACCAATACCTTGATCTAATATGTATAAAACAACGGGTATGGACAGGCACAGCAAGGAAAAATTTCTTGTAGCTCAAGAGCAAACAGAAAAACAATATTCAGAGTGCTTTTCTACAAGCTCTCAGAGCAGTCCACCATCTCTGCAAACGACGCGCACGGCGTACACCCTGTTTCGTTGTTTTCAAATTCTCATTTCTTTTGCAGAGCTTCCTTACAAGTAAAGCCTAAATATGCCCGCTGCGGACTCTGGCTCGTAGATTTTCCGGTTAACAAGTGGTGGGTAATGAGCCAAGAGATCTTCGAATGTGCCCAAATTATAACGGCAATCTGACAACATTTCACAGTGTTAAGGGTCGCTTAAGAGAATTCCACTTTGGAGCGCTTCCTTTTCATAAAGTTTAAACGTTATTGTAAAGGGACTCTAACAGGATTCTGAAGCTGATTAAATGGGAAAGGGAGGGTTTTCATGAGTTTTCCTTGGGGCAAAAAGGGAAAACAATATGGAACAACCCCCAGTAAGGAACTGGCAGACGATGACGTCGGGCTAGAAAGCGGCACAACTGCTCTTCACTGAGCAGCGGTCTAGAATCTGATGCTCCGCGCTTCAGCGCCACATTTGGCCAGACCAACGAACACCTTCCAGAGGAGACTCCAGGCCCGCTGCTACCGTTCACTCGGTCAGAGCGGCGCTTCTTCGCGCCTTCCGCAGTAGGCGCCGTTCCGAGTGCACCTCGCCGTCGCTGCAGTCGTTGTCCATTTACCAACAGGTTTATTTATGCAAAAGGCGTCTGTACGCCGGTCGCCGCGGGGCGAATCAATGCGTATCCACGAAGCGACTCACCGCTGGCGCCCTCGTGGTCGATGTCCTGATCTGAAACAGAGCACTGATTAGTGAGAACGGCCTCGCTCGGTTGGCTATCACCCTCTGCTGTGCACTGAACGCCTGTGGTCGAAACGCGCCTCGTATTTTAGTGGAGATTACGGGAGCGGGCGATGATATGTCTGTTTCGCAGTTTTATCGCGGCCGCGGCGCCCGAGTCGCCGCTCGCTACTAATCACTCACTTCGGCTGGAAATTCCACTGCGAACAACCTTGATAGCGCGGCTACGCGCGAACCACCAGCTCACAGCAGACGGCCAAAACAGCCGGCGGGCACCAGTGCTATCAGTGCTGCGGCCGACCCCGTGCTCCCTAGCTCGACCCGGAGCTGGCGCAGAGGGAACCCCGGCCGGAGGTGACCTCAGAACTCGCTGATCAGCGCTGAAGATAACCCGAATCCGCCGCGCATCGGGTCACCAGCAGTGGCGGCCGCCAATGTCGCCGCCGCGCCGCAATCATACCTATAACTTTACTGTTGGCTGTCAATACCATCGCGTTCAGGAACCAGCGCCGCGGTCATCATCTATACGACGCCAGAATTCGTCAGCGCCATAAAAGGGTGCGACTGACCGCTGTGAATGCTCAAATACGCTGCGCTCGAGCACTGGCCGGCTACAGCTTGAGGCATGGCACATAGTATTTAGAAGCGAAGTTTTAGGAGCAGAGAGCGAAGGGATGGAACCGAGCGAAACTTACATGTTTGACGATGCTTTCGTTTCGCAGCAGAGGCGGTCGCCAAAACGGCTAACCACCACAGCAGCCGAAACTGCCTCCCAAGCATCCTGAACCTTGTGCTACGTAGTCGGCGGCAAGAAAAGCTCCGAAAGAGCGGACGACAAACGAGTGCAACCGAAGAGTGAGCAAGAACTCGAAGCTTCTTGACAACGAGCGAGGTGGACGGAACACAATAACAAGGCTCCGCACTGTAGAATCATGGAAAGGGTGGATGGCGATGACTTGATGCCCGCACTCCTTGATTAAGGTTGTCCTAGCTCATTTTGGCTCTTGCTGCTACTTTCGGACAGCTAAATTCTGAGATCTGTTCACAAGACTGCTCTTGGTGACAGTTCATAACGTTCTTAGCCAAGCATTATGCTGTTTGTTATGCTATTCCAAATTCCCCAATAACAAACTTGCTCCTCTCTAATCAATTCTTCCGATAGAGCACAAACGAAATTTGATTACGAATTTTGACTATTCAATTTTTCTGAAATGTTCACGTAATACGAAACAACAAAATCGTTCGTATGTATGTGAACAAGAAGATAAACGAAGAAGGTACAATAGAGTGAGAGGCCCCTGACTTACGCGTGAAACTTTTGGAGCACGCTATGTTTGAATAAAATTCAGGGAGCCGAGAATAAGCGTGGGAGCGGTGGTGAAAATTTTGCCTGAGGAAGAAGGAGGGAAAACTACTGCAAGAAGGAGAAAAATCGTCAATGGATTGCGACGAAAACTTGAAAATAAATAGATATAGCGTGCGCGTAGCACCGTATCGGCGGCCATATATCCCTCATGCGCCTCTCCAAGAAGAAGTCAACGAGGATGAATTCCATTTTTGCAAAATTTCGCTTGAAATTTAACTTCACGAAATGATTCTAGGAAAAAGAATGCAGCTGTTGAAAGCTAAACGACAAAAAACAGTATATCGTGCCAATGCAAAGGAGACTGCCAGTCGCAAGTTGAAGAAGGCAGCTCAATATTCCAGCCACTGAAGCAACCGCTAACATTGGAATTCATAAGTGCCACTTAAGTTATCAATGTAAGGCAGAGAAACGACTTCTTGATGAGGTAGTATGACCGTAGCCAGTAATTGCTCCATCTTTCACAAAGAACTCTGGGGCGCGCGTAGGCGGACTCATGCCGTTTTTCGCGGTGCAATGAAACAAGGCTGTGGCACCTACATGAGGAAAGTATGCCACTGAGAGGTTGTCAGGGCATGAAATCAAAGGCCGGATCCCCTCACGTTCGTGTAGAGAGGAGTAAGTTAGGACATCACCCAGAGGAGCAGAGTAGATGTCGGAGGAGGAAAGCGAAACGCGGCCGATGAGACTGGAGCGTGGAGACTAGCTGCGGAATGCGAAGAGCAAGCAATGTTGTCCTAGAAGACAGAGGGGCCGGCGGCTAATGGTCCCGAAGGGGAAGTGGCAAGTGCGGTCGCTGGTCGGCTGGCATCTGAACACATGTTCGGATCACATGCGGATCAAGCCGACAAGTGTGTGTGTCAGTGAGTTACTACGGCAGCGCCCACTCGTGGGGACTGGGCAGGACGAGCTGAGGCGGCGACGGCGGAGGAGGAGGCGACGTTTCAGAGCCATAAGGCTACAGCTTGCGGTCGTGTCGCGAACCGGACGGCCCACCGCTTCCACTTGGTCTGCTTCGCCACCGTCGTCGTCGTCGTCGACGACGTGGGCGTGGGCGGCAGCCACGCCGGACGACAAATTGAAGGAACACAACCGAAATGTGATAGGTGATAGGCAATAAACGAAGCGACGAAAAACGGCTGCCAGCGATCGCGGTCGATCGCCACGACGATTGCGGTGAGTCCAGCGGCAGCAGTGAAGAGAGACGGAAACGAGAGAACGCTTCCAAATGTTGACGGTTCGCAGTGTAATCTGGGCACCAGCAGAAAACTAGCAGGTGCCTCGTCGGACGCACGCCACACCCCTTGTGGGCATGGGCAACCCTTGCAGGCTAAACCGATGCGAATCTTGTCATCCGCGCTGACATCCACTGAAAAGCGACAACAAGTGCACCCGCGAAGGTGAAGAACCGGGAAAAGTGCCGACTAAGGGATTTAGGGCCTAATTGGCTTAGCTGATAGCGGCGATAAGGTGCAGGGGTAGAAACTGAAAACAAAACACGGTAGCAATGTAGCTGATTGTAGACAGGTGCGAGGCGAGCGAGAACTGCGAGAGACCACGCCCAAGTCCCTGTCTCAGGGAGAGCGAAGGCGATGAGAGAGAAGGCGAAGGAGACCCTCCCTGCACAGTCGTACAGAAGCGGAAGAGCGATTCGACAAACGAATAGCAATTCCTACTGGAGAGCATCAGAGAATGGCACTGCTCTCCTTGCAGTCTGATGCTGTGAGTGGGAAGCCTCTCAGATCGCTTCGAGCACTTTCCCACCCCCTGATGAGAGAAACACTCCGACGCCGACGACTGGTTCATCACAAAAGCATGATAGCCAACCACAGTTCATGGAATGCGACCTTGAGGGCAACCGAAACCCACCCCGGGAGACAGACGGAGCGCTCGGAAGCGGCGGAGACGGCAGATGCACCGGAGGTCGAGCAGGACAGTGCGACTCGTCCGATCCGTCAGCGCAGTCCTCACGCGTATCGCACAAGCGACGCCTGAAAACACCAGCAGTAGTCAGTTTTTGTCGATGAGCCGCTGGAAGAATTTGATTGATTAGAGGTTTCTAGCAAGCGTCTACACGCGTTCGACACTTACCTGCTATCGACAGTTTTTTCACGGGCTATTCGTCAAAGGGTCCAGATAGGAACGTCTCGTTTCACTTGCGGCTCTCCAGAAAGCAATTCATGATTTTGCGCTCTTCTCCGAATAGCTTGTGCTCTGTTAGTGCGGTGAAGCCGGCGCAGAGGAGCCGCGACTCACGAACGAGTTGGTCGTTTTCGAAGCTGCGCTCAAAGCATCTATGCCGTTCAACCGTTCCAGGTTCGGTAACTGGTATCTTCTAAGTGCTTCAAAGTGATGTGCGATAAATCTATCAGCAAATTTTTAACGGAAATTTCTCGTAAAATCTCTGGTGAATCGTTAAAATCGTTAAATTTCGTTAAAAAATACATTTGGCTGCAAACCATTATTTCAAATCAAAAAATCAGGAAAAACGTTTCACATATGTATGTTCCGGGTCAGGTTGACAACCAAAGTTCAACGAATGGAGTGTAACATACCACAACCACATAAACAGTCACTATCATCAAAGCGTGAACAGCAAAATAAGGCAGCTTTCGTCAATAAGTTATCTCTAAAGTGCGGAAGAAGAACAGGTACGGCACCATCCTTCAGGAAAACGGCTCTCCAGTCCTTAAATGTGAGTTAGCTCAGGCAGATCCCGCGGTTCGCTCCCTTTCCTAGTTCTTTGCGAAACCGTTTTGTGTCATCTGCGCAATCTCGGTGCTGGCACCAGCCCACTAGCTAACTAACTAGTAAGTAAAGAAAAAATAATTGATTAAAGAAATAGTACAATTAAAACCTATCAGTACCTACCAGCGGAATGTCAACACGTTGACGACCGCACGATTTTCGCGTGTCTGGCGCATGGGACCCATCGATTTTTTCCAACGTCGAGAGCGACAACGTGTCACGCGGTCCCGCACGGCCGAAAGGGCATGACATGGTTGTCAGCGTGTGCTCAGAAAAAGAAACTCTCCAAAATTTTCTTCTATTAGCGTTATTCACAAACTGAAAATACGTCCAGCGGGTGAAATAATTCTCTTCGTCTTGGCTGTTCCAGGTGGCGGGCAATAGTATTTTGGGATAAGCGCTCCAAGTGTGGATAGGCATATCTTTTGAGGGGGTTAGACCCTTATGGTTAGTGGATTCGTTGACATGCTTGGCGGCTCGAAGAGGAACTTTCTAGCTCCTAAATGCATTATTTCCAAAAATTCAAATGCGCCATAGAAGAGATTGAAATATTCTTGCTGATTTCAATGGCTTTTCAAGAACGGCCCAAATCGGGAGGATGAAGCGTGCAATATTAGTGAAATCTAAGAGTAAAAGTAATAAACTTATTGAGAAGTCAGTCAAAAATTCCGTTAAATTTCTAAAAAATTCCCGTCAAGTCAGATTTCAACGAAAAATGCCGTTAGTTCGTTAAATTCGTTAAATCGTTAATCGTTAAATCTGACCCCTGTAGCTGAGTCATCAGCAAAGGCGAAGGAGCAGAGCCAGCTATTGGTCCAGCAAGTGGTTGTAGTTGTGATTACGTGCGTATTCAAGTTGACAAAGAACAGTGTCACTTAGAGCAAAAACCAGCAACAATGCAGCATTCCATGTCGGTCCTTATGCCTGCTCATCGCAGAATGCATTACAATTTCCTAATTCAAGAACTTCTGAAGTGATTTGAAATTTATAAACGAAACGCCAGGGAATGCGCGGCGCCTAGCAAAATTCATTAGGGTCAGAGACGGAAACGATTTCGCACCAGCTCTGAAAACCTTTGATCCATTAAGGCATTTTCAGTGGTCCACTGAAATTATGTGCGCGGACCAGGGTTTTCTTGAAGTGAAGGGAGGAGAGCAGTCGCCCACACATGACTCCATTTCTATCAACATTCTTACTCTACCAGAGCTATCAAATCAGCACTAGTACTGACGAGAAAAACAAGCTTATTCATCCAGGCCGCAAATCTGTCAGATGTCTATCCGGTGCTTCGAAACAGAATTAACCCATTCCTCTTAATCGTAAGTAAGAAATACAATAAGTATAGAAATACCTCTTCTGCCTTTTGGTTTTTGGGTGGAATAGGAGCAAAAAGATGCCGTTTTCGACGTTTTACCATAACTGGAAGGGATCTATTCAAAAAACAAAAGTTCCCATCCGAATCCGGGGTGAACGATCTATCCTATGATCTAGATATCACACAGTGGTTTTAGAAGAAATTAGATTTGAGTCCTATGAAACCTCGGCCCTCTCGGTGCAGTTATAGGAGGAGAGTCGTCGCTGACAGGTTTCATAGGTCACCAAGACTAAATCTTTCCAAGACTACTAGATGGTACCTACATGATTGAATAGAACGCCCACATTGGATGCGGACGGTAATTTTTGTTTCTTGAATAGACCCCTTCGAGGAGAATTATGGAAAAACGGCGCTTTTTTCGTTTATTCGGCCCAAAAACCAAAAGACAGGAGCGGTATTGTAGAAGGAAGAGGCACTCAAGTTGCCATCTATCAGTCCACCTATCACTGATCGATCACTGAGACGTAGTGGTGTGCGACCTAAGAGCTGGGAACTCAGAAATCCGAAGATCTCTTCCTTTCTTTCCAAAAGGCATTGGATTAGGAGACAAGTAAACGATGTGCAGTTTGGTGATGCTCGACTGTACGATGGGAATTTGACTCTCCAGAAACTACTTAAATTGGGCATGAAAAACCTTGTTCACCTTGCACACCCTGCAGACCTCTCCAAAAATAAACACCATTTCGCGATTTGTCTCCTAAATCTCTAGGCTATCTCTTGGTAAACGTCTAGGTGAAATAAATAGTGAAGCAGTAATGCTTTCGACCTCCATATACATATTCATCAGCTTCGGAAGTCATGAAATTTGAATAAGTCGGTGAAACTTACGCCATAGCCACCGTTACCAATGCTGTGCATATTATAACAGTTTCTGCTGGACAATATTGTCTTTGAGTGGTTTAGACTACTTCTATTACTTAGAAACATCCTTACTGAAAACATGTGTGGATGCCAGTGGGTAAATGGGATTCGTGCTCCGATATTGTCTTAGCTTAACCGTTATAGCTGCGTACAGAAAGTGAAAAATAAAAGAAGTGGTGTACCACTATGACTGTCTTATTAATAGTAGAGCAGCTCGAGTGTATCGAGGAAAACGTGAGAAGGAGAAAACCGTAGAAGAGGGAGAGCAGTGCAGAACAGGTCCGTTTTACTGGGGACGGAGCCATCCCTGAGGCCAGCACACTTGGCTCAGGCTCAATCACAGCCCTGGAACGGTTGTGGCCTGTATATAAATGCGCGTCTTTCACTCTAGTTCTTGTGTTTTGTTTCTGCCAATAAACGGTACCGGCATTGCCGGCCGCACAGGGATCCTGCTCGTTTCTCATCCCGCTTCAACGCTACGCTACAGAAGAACAGCCTCGCCTAGCTTCGAACAAATTTCTGTTTAGTTTCTCGTTGGAAGTCTTTCGTATCGCATTGGTAGCGCCAGCAGATATGAGGAGGATGCAAAGGAGAAAGAGAACGGTGTCGTGATCGCAGTAATGGAATGCTATCTGTACCAATGCGGTGCTATCTAGCAGAAATTCGACTTAAAAGCAGTAGTAACAACGTCAGTGAAAGAAAACACCAAAAGGAAAATTGGGAATGAGTTTTCGACCTGGTGAAGTACTCACTTATCGATACATTCTCCAGAATGGCACTGGAACTCATGGTCAAGGCATGGAAGTTCGTCGTCGTATTCGTCTCTGAACTGCACGACAGTGGTTGCTTCGGCTCGGCTCTAAAATAGGAACTACAGGCACGCTTATGTTGAATGTCGAATATACGCGATTTATGCAGCGCTCTGCGAGTTCTTCGTGACTAGGCTCCAGGTGAATCAAACTCTCATCGGAAGGGCAGGAGACTGATGACTCATCGAACTAATACGACGGGCACACTCGCATCAGTCAGCTTTATGCGCTCGCGAGATTGATGAGACACGTGTTTGCATCAAATGGTCGTTTCCGATTCTGTTACTCTCACTTTCCCTGAAACGTGCGGCGTTGTACATCTACGTGGCGCCTACTCGCACTAACGCTGTTGCAAAAACCACAATGTTTGGTTGGATGAGCTTTTATCCCATTTTTACAGCGTTACATAGTTCGTTGGAGAGGGCACTGTTCCACAGTTTCTTCTGAATCCCTCGTCAAATCCCAGCCAACTACGGAATCGCGAAGCTGTCGCAGTCGGTCGACTCTGTCCCAGAAAGGGATCGAGAATTCTAGAGAATTAGGTCCACCCGGCTTCTCAAGATAGTGCGCCAGAATGACCTGTATGCGGGTGAAAGTTGTTTCAGCGCTTTCCACGCCGCCATAAAAGTCCACAGACCTTTTGATAAGAGACTGTGCAAACATACAAAGCAAATTGGAATCGCAAATTCGGTTCAAAATTACAGAAGCACTTTCTTATTACTTGCGAAAGGGGTGACTTCGTTTTCGAGAGCAGGTGAAACCTCCATGCTCTGAGGTTTCATTGAAAGGGAAGCAGTCATGTTGTGGTAGTAAAAACAAAGCGTAATACATTTGAAAACAGCTTAGTTGCTCTTAAAAACGGGTAACCCACGTTTTTTAAGCAACAGCAATCAGCCTTATACCATGCTTACTACATATTTGGTGGTCAATCGAACTACAGCGAAGGGAATGGGTTCGTATGCTTGTTTAAGCCTTCAAGAGCTATAATGGACGTAATATGTATGCGTCAGAGGGCGGAGATCGTTCGATCAAACAATTCGCACATCGTCATGGCATAGCACAATTCAAGGAAAGCAGAGGGCGACACTTCACGAAGTCATTTGCCTTCCGAGGGAAGCTGACTAGCTCACAAAACAGTAGCAGGGTGCAGGTGAGGAGACGATGACCGTCACTACATTTCTTCCATAGACGACCTCTTTATCCTAGCCGGAGGAAACTTAAGAAATACAGCGTTAAATGCCGTTCTACTGTTGCAATGTTTATGAGCCATGCCTAACGCTTTCGTTCTTTCATTCTCTCGTTTTTATTTCATTTTCATTCCGTTTTCGTTTTTTTTCTGAGTACGTTCATATATCGTATGCACAGGGATGAGCGGATTAATCGTTATCCGTTATCCGGTTTCCGGGGGTTTTGGCCTATCCGTTTTGTTGTTCGTTATCCGGCGATTTTGTGCCGGATAACGAACAACAAATAAGCTGAATCTTAGCTTTGGACGTGGTGATGGGTGTACTATGTATAGGATCCTTCACGATGATAAGAGTGGTCGAAACAACAGAAGTATTCAAATTTAGAAGGGTTAGTTGAAGTTTCCTCACTTGGGAACTGGCTACATAGTTTTAAAGATATCTAACTTCCAGCCTTACAGAAGACCCGCTAAGCCTGCACCATACTTATATGAGGCCTAATTAGTACAGCATTGTTCATTCATCTCCAGTCATGTGCTGACCAAGAAGGCATACAAACTGCTACTAGCAATCGTCAAAAGTGGAGAGCCGCATCCTGGGAAGAATTTTTACCGCCGATCTTTCCATCGTATCATTTGTTCTTACACGATTGTAGTATGACCGATTTGTTTGCAGGCGCTAATGGTACCTTTTTAGTCATATGCTGTCTTGAATTATCAAAAAATACTGCAGTACAGCAATGAATAATAGCAAAAGAAATAGGATTAATCCGAATTCATAAAGTAAAAAACTTCTCCATTAAAAATTTTAGGGGAGCAATAAAGTACTTTTTTGTGAAACTTATCTGCAGCATAGGGAACACCTCCGTTTTGGGGCTAGGTCGGATATTCTTCCTCTGCTCCAGAAGGGATGGGTCAGATATTCTTCCTCAGACCGAGAAGGTCTGGATGTCATAACTCTTTGAGTGTGTGTTTGCCGTACACAATTGCTTGCAGTTACTACCCAAAAGCTAGCATTTTATCCACCCCAGATAATCCAACGTTGAAGTACCTTGGATCTTGGGATGCTATCGAGCAGCAACAACATCAATGGTTCATAGCATGTGTAGAACAAGATCGTTATGTGAAGTTTGTTTCGCTGGATGTCTCCTGCCTTCTTTTTCTTTCCAGAGACATCGGCGGAAGAATTGCTCTTCCAAGGACTATTCTATTTTTCAACTGCTCTAATTGAAAAAAGAGTTAAGCGCAAAGTAAGGCTGATAAATAAGACAGGTGATCTTGGAAACAGGTGAAAGGCGGTTATGTTGCTGTGCGTTTGCCTTCCTATGGATGGGCAGAAAACCCCATATAGCGTCTTTAATGCGGCGACTGCAAATCGTTTGAAAAACACGACCAAAATGTCTAGAAATGGCTTATAAATTAACAGTGCTTTAAGCCCTAATCTGTTGTTGAAATTAGTGCAATTTACAACGAGTTTTAATTTTTGTTGTTTGTTCGTTATCCGTTTTTCCGTTATGCGGCAATTTTCGGGCATCCGTTATCCGTTATCCGGTTTTCAAAATTTTATTATCCGCTCATCCCCGGTATGCACCATTCTCATACACGGTTTGGAGACATATATAAAGGATGAGGGACGCCGTTACTCAATCCCTTTTGGGATGCGCCACGCATTCCACTTCTACGGGATGCCGTGCAGGCGATCTGAGAGCGTATTTGGCCATACAATAGTTGGCCAGCCGATGACCTTATCCTTTCCAGACAAGTCCGGTACCAATTCACCAATCCCGGAGGGATGAAAGGCTTCGTTGGCCTGGGCGGGAAATCCAAACTAAGAACCTGGTATCGAGTTCCCGCGACAGCCGGTATCTCCCCCGTTATATACGCTTGGTGACTATATAAGTGTTTGTATACCGAACCATATCGCAGAAAATTTTCCCAAAGGAGGGTGAACTCTAGATGCCAAAGGTGCGCTTCGCCACAACTTCACCGTTTCCACCAGAGTGTTTCTCATCAGACATCCACCCGTTTAATCTTCCATGATGATAGATGTAGGAAGTATTCTTGAAATAAAACCACTGCAGTTTCACACCGTTTAAGAGGAAGAGGAGAAAAAGAAGTTTAAGAGGGAAAGTCAGAATCACAACTAAATATCATAGTTGTTTCAAACTTTAAGAGCCACAGTGGGAATGAAAAGATACTTTGAAATATGCATCTGTGCGCCTCCTCGTAAGCAGAAAACTAAGTGCAGGAACTGTGAATCAACGGATGAGCTCTCAATTTCTTGTCTGTCCTTGAACATAGAGGGACATCCGAAAGTCCGCGTTGGAAAGGTGTTTTCTCGGCTAAAAAATGTTTCATCAAAATTCCAGAGTCACGTTTAGGCCTCTAAAATCCATGAACGGGTCGAAATCATCCACCGAGCCGATCCACCTCACAACGTCGCTGTGCGCAGAAACGCTGGCAAGTGTAGGGTTCCACATTTGGCTGCGCCACGAACACGACTCAATTCGAAACCTACTGCTGAGCCATTCGAAAATAACTTTAAGCCCTGGTTAGAAGTGGATGCGGCAGTCCCTCATTCGTGGAAGGTGGGTGTCCCCTAGAGCTTTACTTCATTCAGCAACGTCAAGCTCCATCTGAAGGTGACTGATGCATCTCCCCGGCTTCCACTGCAGATGTTAGACTTTTGTTCTTGTCATTCTTTTTCAGCATTGGTTTTGTTCCATTCGCCTTTGACTCTCTTTCTGTAAGATGTGTTGACCTTTGATGGAATAGTTCCTCAATTGTTATCTGGATTGTTCCGGGCGGAACCGTCGAAATGCCGAATAATGTGTGTCACAATCTTGGTGCACAAAATGACGATATTGGCATCTCAACAAGGAAGATTATGCCGAGACTCATGGAAAGACAGCCATGATGTCCATTTGTGAGAGTTCTCACGACTCACGCAGAGTCAGGACCCACGATAACGGCGTGGTCGCTTACATCCCACAATTTTGTTTAAGTATGTACGAAGGGTAGTCAGCCCAAGTTCAACCTAATAGTGCCCACTGCGTCGTAAAGTTCTGGTTGGCCAGAGAACAGCGATGTGGCACCGCACGGTTCATAAAGAGGCGGCCAGGACGTGAACTTCTGCGCTAACCGAAAGAACACAGCTGATTTCGAGCTAGCGCTCTTGCGCTTGAAGGGAGAGCGCATTCTTTATCACGTCTGCACTAAGGGCTAGGAATTCTTCCACAACTGATTGATATATCCTTCCACTCCGAGCTGTTTATATACATATACCTCCTAACAGATCCCGATTCAGGTCGTTCTTCCGAACTTCGCACATATTACTTCCTGCGAAGCATATGCAACTGCTGGATGCATACTTGTTAAGGACAAAGATAAGAGGCTACATAAATCAGTCCTTATTTGGATGCACCAGCATTCTACTTATACAGGATCTATTATATATAGTAGGATGCCGCCGATGCAGGTTGAATGTGTGTTTGGCGACTGGTGATGGCTAGTTGAGTGAGCCTTTAGCATTCCTGAACAATCCTGGCACCAATCCATCGAAATCGGAAGGATGGTGGACTTGTTTGGCCTGAGCGGGACCCGAATAGAGAAGTTTGACTCGATGTACAGGCGACACTGTGCCCCTCATCCTGCTGCGCCATCGCGCACACATGCATGCATGGTTATGTTAGATTTATTTACTTTTAATTTTCTTTCTAGAGAACATGTTTCCTGCTCCATCATACCGAAGCATTGGACAAAATGTTAAACATAAAAAGAAGGGATGTAAGCTCTCTCCCAAAAGCTCTTTGTTCTGGCAATGGCTTAATGCAGGCTCCTCACTCCAATTCCAATAATCCAACTAATCTTCTGAACCAACACTGCAACTTGATTTCAATGGGGAGTCAGTCTTCCCAGCATGAACTCGCCTGTGCTGTTAACAGTTCTGAAGCGGGCGTTTCCCTTGGCAAAATATTCACCCGCCGTGAGCGCCAAAGAGCGATTCTGTCCAAGGAATTGCAGATTAGGGCCTGCTTCGATCGTGCTATTTGTGCTGACGACGATCCGCCGATGAATTCCTTCGCTTCCAATTCGGCTGCAATTCTGATTCCGGCGCGCGACCCGCACTCAGGAGCGGAGCTGAGAGGCGCAGGGGTAGAACAAGACGTGGTGATGAAGGATGCATCTCTGATGAATGAACGCGAGTCTCTAGAGGTTCACACGTCCACTACCCAGCCACTCTCCTAACACGGTCGGCTCCAAAAAGCAGCGAGCGCTGGCAGCGACTGCCTGGCCAAGAAGGCAAGTCTGGTGTCATCACGTACTGAAGGCTTCTCATAAGCTCACTCATGTTACCCGAAGGCTTTGGGAGCCACAGCAGACGGCAACGACATCTACCGAAAAATTCAACGCCACCTTTCCGGAGAAGCCATTTCGAAGAGGGAGATCCACGCAGAACGTTTTGTGAAAACGCCTCATACCTTTGCTTTTAGTGCGATTTTGCCCCCAGCAGGCGAGAAATCATCCCAGATTGATTGTCGACATCAACTACAATCAGTTTGAATTAAGAAAGCGATTCTAGAGTATTCTGAGATCGACGGTCTCGTTCCCAGTTCCGCGGCCCAGCGATTGTGCTCAGTGAGCCAGCCTTCACTAATTGAAAGACGGCAAGCACTAAATGATAATAAACAGGGACTCAAACTAACCTTTTCGATTTTCTTGATTTTTGATTTTTCAGCTTGGATTTCTTGAAGTTCCTACCTTTCCCCATTTTTCATCCTGCATCGCTCGAGACGTGATTTTTTTTTTGTTGAGAAAAGATTGTGTCCTAAAATCTTATAGAACATAAAGAGTGTCCCTAGAAATCATAGATTTGGAAGCACTTTCGCAACAGCAGAAATAGCCTATTCTGTCTCCTTGCGCTTTTACGGTGTCAAAAATGTCAGAAACTATACAACAGAACCAAATCGGAATTTGAGCGCTAGCAGGAAGAGGCTGCCTAAACATGTTATGGGCACGAGTGATTTGCGACGTACTCGATGCGACATAACTGAAGGAACCCTTACTCAGAACAGAAGATCGCGTAGGCAAAAAACTAGAGTAAAACCCAGATAAATTCTGACAGATCAGCATTAGGATTGAAGCATCGTGAAGTAGAACGTCCGAAAAGCTTCGCGCATTTGCAAACGGAGAAAGTCTACCGGCCAGAAGACCAGTCCTTAACGGCAATTCTGGGCGTCTGAATACATAGAGAGATTGTCTCTACCTTTGAAATGCGAAAATCCAAGTGGCCATGCTCGAATCTTACAAGGGAGGTCAATGAACTTCCCGTGGCAATTTTAAAAGTGACCTATATAGTGACCCATATATACACCCCCCCCCCCGACTTGATATCAATTGTATAATTCACCCACTGTCAATGCCTAACGAAGACGGTCAAGATAAAGAATATTATCTATTTTGTAGTTGGGACAGGCCCTTGAATGCTACCGAGGAACTGCGAAGAAAAGTCGCCTTTTCCCTCGTTCGTGATGTTAGTTTGACTTGAACGAAGCGCAGGATGTAGCCTGGTCGCCGGACGATGACAATGATGTGGGTGGTATTACGCCTTCCTGTAGTAGTGAGGAGGTTGCTGTATGTGACGGCCATGAAGTCACTAGCACTATAGTTGGTTGAGGATGAAGAAGAGAGATTGGTACCGTTATACTTTCTCTCCAAAAGTCGAGGAGGGGTCGAAAAAAAATCAAACATAAATATAGTTAATTAATTAATTAAAATTAGAATATAAATAATAAATAATAAATAATAATAAATAATATTTTTCCTCGATCTTTGGAGTTCTGAAGTTATCTATTTTGAACGCAAAGAAAAGTCGCCTGCTCCTCCTCAATGGCCAATCGAATTAGGTATTATGAAAGCTGTTGCTTTGGGTGTTTATTTTTGTGTTTATATCGAGGTTAAAATAAAGCTATAATGTCAGTATGGTACACTACCGCGGTTAAGATACACTTTATGTCGACAAAAATTGATGGAACAAGACCAGCAATTCAGGAGCAGCTCCTCCAGATCCGACCCCCCGACGCTTCTCCCTCCAGCACGCCCCCACATCCACTCGGCCATCCGCTCGCTACGCCGTTGGTGGTGAGCGGCGCACCTCAATGTTCCACTTCGGTCACTAACAAGCAACTTGTGAAATCGCTGTAATTCCGCTATTGTTCCTGCCCCAAACCTTTTGCAGGTTAGATTCTAACCACAGCATGGCAGTTCCACGTGTCAGTTCTGCTTTATCGGCCCGTATTGAAGTGAAATGGTTTTTTGCAATTTTTGACCTACCCAGATGTCCGCAGGAAATTTGGAAACCACTGCGGTGCTTCTCAGACAACGCTCTACAACCCTATATAGGTCACTTTTAAAATTGCCACGGGAAGTTCATTGACCTCCCTTGTTAGGTGCAGCAGAGCTAGGGGAGATGAAAGCTGTTTTCCTTGCAGGGTTGCCGCGGCGAAGGGTGAACGATGACGCAGCTGAGCTTCCCACACTACTTGGAAGCCGTTCTCCGTGGTCGATTTGGTGTTATGTGCAGCACAGCTGTACCGACCTCAAGTTGTCTAAGGCGCTCCTCTTCTCGACGGCGGATCTCCTCCACCTGATGACGTCTGCTCTCAGCCTGTTGCCTCCTCTCTAGCTCTTCTCGACGATGTGCTTCTTCCCTTCGAGCGATTTCCTTCAAAATGTCGCACATCAAAATGGTGAAGGGAGTCAAGAGTCAAGTCCTTTAAGTTTATTTGCTGGACAAATTAGAAAATAATTCTGCATTTTCTCGGCTATACCATTGCGTTTATTTATTCACTCATTTCTACGTCGAAAATACGCGCTTTGCAATCACAATAAAAGCTCACAATATCAAAACATACTTCCCGCGTTAAAAAAGGAGAAACACAACAGCAACATCAATTTGCCTGGCTGGATCTGTATAGTTTGGCTTATCAATTCAGAAAACTCAATTGGGATGAACAGGAAAACTGTGAGCAAGCCTTTGCGTAAGGAAAGACGTGATTGAAGCCTGTCGGGTAGCAAGACCAGATGTTAATCCCATTATGTTCAACTGGAGCGGATACATTTAAGCCTTTGTGTTCTTAAACACAAAGGCTGTGAACCAAGCGTAAAAAGTGGCAACACCTTTAGTCCAAACTATAGTTAGCGCGCAAAGTTGCGCTGGGAGCGAGAGCGGGAGCGATTTGGAACAAGGTAGCTTTTGATTTTCGCTTTTACACAGTGAGCCCGAACACATCCATGATTTTTAAGAAACTTCTTGCACGAAATGGTATATCAGACAAAATGTCAGCATGAGCTAAGGTGTGCTACAGTCGAAAACAATTACTAAGCAACCACTTATGAATGGCACTCAAAGATGCGGACGCACCTCTTCCCTTCGCGAACTCTCTCCTTCGCGACGACGTTCCTCCTCTTCACGTCTTCGCTCTTCCTCCTCTCTTCTCCGCTCCATAAGCTCTCTCCTGTGTTCTTCCTCCTCCCTTCTTCGTTCGTGTTCCTCTCGCCTGCGTAGTTCCTCTGCTCTCCGTCTCATTTCCTCCTGCTCCCTTTCGCCACCATTCGTCCGCTCACTTTGTCCTCCTCTTTGTCCCTGTTGAGCTCGTCGAGCCATCGCCTCTTTAAAGTACTCTGCAACAAGAGTTTCTCGAACTATTGTCTACTATTATCAAAGTACTTCAGAGTGAGAGTAACAAGGGGATGGAGCACTCCCTGACTCTTTGAGTAACACGGTGCTCAGAGCTATAGCAGCGATTTCCATTTCACGTGCCAAGCTGTTGAGCACTTCCCACTAACCGCATTCAGTCTCGTCCGTGCCGTCTGTGCAGTCATACTTTCGGTCGCACTCGAGTGACTTCTCAATGCATGAACCATCACCGCACCTGAACTGGCTCGGAGAACAACGCTCCTGAAAACAACGATCTTTAAAACGCCCATTATTGAAGAAAGGAGCGAAAAGGGCGGGCGCAAATAATAAGTCCACCTCACCGTCTGATGTGAGGGCGCTGCAGGATGAGGCGGGGCTGGTGACTCCTGGGCACTATTGAACTCGCGTTCTTCCTGACTTCCCGAATCACAGTTGGCCTGGAAATGGGAAAGTACTCAACATAGTAAGCGGCTAAGGTGTCTGTCTCTCCGTCTCCTTGCTGGTTCATTCGTCCGTTGATGCACAAACGAGGGTGTAGGTGGGAAAACAGGGGTAAATAATTAGTAGTATCATAGGAACCAGCCGAATCTGATGGCTGTTGAGCAGTGAACATAATCGATGGAGCAACCAACATCGATCGACTTTATGGACCGCTCCGCAAATTAGACACAAAGAGGAAAGATTCGCGTGAACACGATGAAGAGTGGTCAAACCTCACGGTAACCGCTTTGAATACTTGAGCCTTTCCTATCTCACTTTGTTCTCCTGCATAACTTTCGAGGGCAGTCTTCTCTTACTTAATAAAAGTGACTCTCGAGCTGATACGCCAGCGTGGAGCAGCACGAGCGTCAGGCAACTACCAGCCGACGTCCGAGCTTGCGAAGCTATGCAGAGAGGCGATAAAGGAGGATCTTAAGGAGAGAAGGGCGGAAGTGTTGGCTGAAGCTGCAGAGGCAGGTTTGAGCATCCGCAATGCCCGCCAAGACTTCGACAACTTCAAGACCAGGATGACCGCTCTCCGACGTCCCGACGGAACCGTCACCTCTTCCAGAAGGACCATGGAGAAGATCATCCATGATTTCTACGCCGATCTCTTCGATAGCCACGTCCACCTGCCCCCGCGCCATCTTCCGCAGGATGGATACGTCGTTCCCTCTGTTCTCCCTTCCGAGATCCGACACGCCATCTCGTCGGTGAAGAAACGTACAGCACCCGGCCCTGACAGGATCAGACCCGAACACCTGAAGAACCTCCCGCCAGCGCTCATCAACACCCTGGCGCGGCTCTTCACACGATACCTGTCGGAGTGCAAGGTTCCATCTCAGTGGAAGACCAGCAAGACCGTCTTGCTGTACAAGAAGGGAGACGTGCACGACATTGGCAACTATCGCCCGATCTGCCTGCTGTCCGTAGTCTACAAGCTGTTCACTCGAGTTATCCTGAATAGGATCAGCCGAACGCTGGACGAAGGACAGCCATGCGAACAGCAGCATTAAAAGTGACAAGATATGGTGAAGAATAGGAAAACAGATAGGCTATTGTTGAGCGCTTCTGAGAGCAGGACCACAACCAGACGCCTTGCGGTCAGAACACCTCTGAACGTCTAGCAATGAAATAGCCAAACGCTCACACTTGTCTCTGCCTTATTTGAGCAGCGCACAATTGGAAGCTCCTTTACCTGCTCTTGTTTACGAAATCTAAGAAGTTTCGGAAAGTATGTAGCCTGTGAAGAGGAAAGGAGCCGCGCCCGGTGTTTTTCTACATTTTTGCCCGAATTTGACTACGATCCTTACTATTCTTAATTGCTGAAGTCGAAAATTGTTCTCCCAGTCTGACCAGTGAAATTGGTGCTTTCACATTCAAGAATGTCAGCCACCATTCCGCGATGTAGGAAGAAGAGCGAAGGGGAGCAGAACACCGCTCTGCCTTTTATCTGGTTTTTCTTATAGCTGGTCCGAGGTTAGGGAGCGGAGATGTAAATGGGAACTGAGGACGATGTTCTACCTCATCGCTACCGTCACCACAGTCATCAACTCCGTCGCACAGCTTATCATAGTGGAAGCAGGTCGTTTCGGCAAGGTAGGGACACCTAAAAGGGAATGAATCAGTGCGGAGTTCAATCAACGCTGGAAAAGAAAAATTCGGATTTCTACCTGAACTCCTGGTCAGTGCATTCGTCATCCCTTATAGAGTAGTCGCTTTCGCTGTGACGATTTTCACCTGCAATGAAAAGACGCTTTTTGAAGTAGCATCGCTACCCAGGTTCTGTGGCTCTCAGACGAACTGTGACCAAATGATTGCCAAACTTTCTTGCATAATCTGTTGCACAAGAGCGAGAGAAGCAAAATATGCTATTGTTGGCTCGTGAGCATCTTTTAAGTCAAAACGAGCTACTTCCGCATTAAAGTAGAGACTATCTGAGAGTGCTCAAATCAATTTTTGTCCAATAAAAAATTAGTATAACTTACCTCAAAAATTTCTTAGAAAAAAATTATTTAAAATTTGCTGAATAGTGCAACAAACAGCAATTTTTGGCGCATGAAAATAGGAGATCGCGCTATACACTCCATTAGAGCGTTGCGATATTTGTTGATTGCCTAAATGTCACTCCACACAAACAGAATTTTTGTTATTAATCAAAAAATTGTGACGATCTAATCCAGTGGGGTGATTTCCCATTTTAAGATACCAAATGATTGCCGCGTTCCTGCGCTTTGCATCAAAAGTTAACTTAAAAGTTAAATATCAAAAGTTAAATATCAACAAAAATTTTTAATTACAATAAGTTTCTTAAGTCACTTAATAACGATAACATTTCTCATATTTTATCTAATCCTTGTCCATGCGAAGCAATTTATGTAAACGATAAAAAATGTGTCGACAGACATCATAATCATATTATAACAGGTAATTTAGAAATTATTGAAGATACAGCTCTAAAAAAATACTAAGTAAAGGCACGAAATATAGGGTTGGTAAAAAACTAGATAAAGAAAAAATGAAGGTTATATATAACGACGCTATTGACGCTATCATCGAAAAGATCAAAAATAAATATAAATTGAATGCTGACAACATAAATCAAATAAGAGAATATTTTATTTTACAATATAGAAACAAAGTCAAACCTGTACTAAATAATAATCAAGAAAGATCTGAAGTTATCCCATATAATCAAATAAAATACTACCAAGATCGCTTTGTCTTTTGCCCGCTGGACAAAGCCTCTAACAACTACGGTATAATATGTAAAAAATACTACCTAAAAATAATTATGAAAGAACTGGGAATAGTCATTGATAGAGATAATTTACTCTTCACCACAAAAAATCAAACCGACAAAGTGTATAATTACATACCCAACCTCAACGAATCTGACATCTTACGCAGACACAACCTTTTTAATACAAATAATGGTTTGAGAATTAATAGTGACACCGAAATTCCTATAATCTACTGCCTACCTAAAATGCACAAGTACCCAATAAGTTTCAGATTTATTACAGGCGCATCCAAGAGCAGTATTAAAAACCTTGCCTTACAATTACAATGTATATTCACATTTGTTAAGAAGCATTTCATTAACTACTGTAACATAGTAGCTAACCGATGCAGATCTACGAAGGTATATTGGGCAATTAATAATACAAATATTGCCTACGAACTAAATGCACTACAAGACGACCATTTAAAACTCTATTCGGCGGACTTTAAAGATATGTTTACTAACCTACCTCATAAGACTATCTTAGACAAAATAACGGTTCTACTCAAAATCTGTTTCAAAAATGCCAATAAAAATTTCATAGCCTCTAATGGATACAAAACATTTTATACTAATGAAACAAATTTGAATTCTCGATACAAAATATTTAATATGCAAGACATTATGCATTATGTTAATTTCGTACTTAAAAATAGCTGTGTTGTATTTAGCTCAACGATTTTTAGACAAAATAAAGGCGTTCCTCAAGGAGGTAACTTTAGTCCACTACTAGCAGATATCACAATGTCTATATTAGAATACGAATTCGCTAAATCGTTTGTCGCTAGTAGTAATAATATGTTTATACCATATAGATACATGGATGATCTACTAGTAGTTCATAACTTAAACGAAAAGCACGTAGATGATATTTTAAAACTAGTCTATAAAGATACTCTGGAATTGAAAAAGACGCATATTAATGAACATCACTGCAAATATTTGGACATTACATTAAGAATTATCAATAATAGAATAGAAACTAAAATGTACAATAAAACAGATGACTTTAACTTTAAAGTTCTAAGGTTTCCTCATTATACGTCAGCGATCTCTATAAATATCAAAAAAGCTATAATTCTATCCGAAACGTTAAGAATAGCAAACACTTGTTCTGACCTAGAGTATTTTCTAGAAAAAATTATTGAATTGAAAAATATTTTGAAGCATAACGAATACACAAAAGAGTTCATTATTTCAAACATAATTAAATGTTTATATAAACACAGATTTATATATTATAAGTTCAAATTTCATGAAGTCAAAGACAATCTAAGTGTATTTTTACGTAAAACTTATGATGAATGAATATGTATCAAAATAAAATAACTTCCAAATTTCATATGCTAAGACTGCTTTATGACAAAACTAATCTTACCATAAAACGAAAAATGAAAATGAAAATTCCTTCGCAGTGAAGACGATACCGTCTTGTGTTCTTGTTAGTTTTATTGCACTCTGCATTTGACGTTGGTGTGTGTCGAATCACCCTCCTCAATGATACAACCAGTTTTGCCATATTTGAATTATAAATGAGAACTAATGTAGATATCATTATATCATTATATATAACAGTCGAATGGTATACACTTCCTTATTCACTGCTACGGAGTATGGCGGTGGTCAAATATGGTAAGTCTTTCAATTTATATATATATATATATATATATATATATATATATATATAAAGCTGTTCTTGTTATAAATAAAAATAATTGATAAAAGTAATAAAAGTAATAAATAATAAAAGAAAATAAATAAAATAGGATTAAATAATAAATAAATAAACTACCCTAATAATGATCAATCTTTATAATGGTGATTACAATAAATACTATAATAACACATTTTAAGTAGTCACATTGAACTTATAAATCATATTTTATTACCTCTTTCAATTGTACCTCATGGTTTACTTAACTTATCTTTTTACTCCTTATTTATTTTCATTTTCTAATTCTACTTCTCTCAAATGTCTCTAGTCCTTTATCTTTCCTTCTTCACTCTTTCTCATCTTTTTTCATTTGTTCTCTCTTCCATTTTCGCTCTCCTATCTCTTTCTTTTATAGACAGATTTTAAAGAAATCTTAAAATATACTCCTCTTCTTCACTGAAGAGCCACGGGAGGAGTATAACACAAAGGTTCGTCTGAAGGTAGTGGCGAAACGAACCTTTTTATATGTTTATATTTTGTGACATACCATTCTTTTAATTAATTATAATTTTAAAAATTCTATTATTTTACACCTTTCTTCACTTCTACGAATTTTACATTTTGATATGTTTATATTATAATTTGTTCTTAACTTACAAACATATATTTTATAAGATTTCAGTCAGTGCGTTCACTGTTTGTGGTAGGTGAAGTAAAAAGTTTCTAAAGAAATCTCAGTGTATTTTCCGTGAGTAAAAAATAATTCTGATTACCTCGAAGAGTCTCTATTCAATACGGAAGAATCTCGTTTTAATGTGGAAGATGTCAAGTTAAATTTCAAGAACGTCAAGCTTGCAGAAGCGTCCACTTTGATTAGAAAAGTGTCGAATTTAACGTGAAAGGGCGTGGTTTATGTCCGTCGCGCGTTCTAAACGATCGGAAACAGACTGTAAAGGGTTCTCAGCGAAGTTGGTCATTTTTTCTTTGACGAGAAGCTTTTCTTCATCTCCAACTATCTTTTTGTCATTGAATTCTCGCCACGCTTGCTACCGCCAGGAAATTGCACGACTGCGCGAGAAGACGGGTGGCGTGTGTTCAGTTCTTCAAACCAGCAAGGTGCTGCCAGTGCAAGGCGTATGTAACGTGGCCCCTTCAAGTAAAATCACCAAGTGCTTTTGTTGCCTCATTTTCCGAAACCTTGGATGTCATTGAATCTGAGCAACGTTGCGCTCGAGCCCGATGTGGATGTCCGAGGGGGTCTCTTATCAGAA
The DNA here is from genome assembly GCA_947359475.1 of Heligmosomoides polygyrus bakeri. Classification (NCBI taxonomy): domain Eukaryota; kingdom Metazoa; phylum Nematoda; class Chromadorea; order Rhabditida; family Heligmosomidae; genus Heligmosomoides; species Heligmosomoides polygyrus. The sequence continues at coordinate 44,675,675 of OX375866.1, forward strand.
GCGGCATTGCCTAGCAGGAATACAGTGCTTGTCGCGGTTATGGCTTGTGGTAGGGACCGGCTTTCACCGGCTCTCCGGTCGACACAAAGTCCTTTCGTTGTGCAAGAAGCATTAGTGTGCGTGTGTAACAACAAAGTACCGTGCTGCGAGCTGTCGTGATTCGGTGGCCTCTGCTCGGTGTCCTCTTGGCGCTGGTGCTGGTGCTGGTGCTGATGTCGCTGCTCTTCTCGTTGTGCCGCCGCTGCGAGGAAGTATTCTGAAGAATTTTGGTGCTATATGCTACTGCTACGGAACCTTTGGCTAGAGCTCACTAGCACACTCTCTAAAGCGCAGACGCGAGCAAATGACTGTAGAATGTGGTTTCTTGAAGCCCATAGTCCGATTCATTGGAACGCCAACTAAAAGCAGGTGCCAAGTGATCATGCGAAACTGAGAAGTGAAAACTAAAACTGAGCCCTTTAGTGGTAGATAGAGCTTTTAGTTTCCGTACAAGAAGTATGCAGCACAGCAGATGTAGCCATAGAACTTGCTCAAAATCGTGAACACTTTCCTCGTTCATTTTCACAATGGGGCTCAGCCCCATTAGGAAAAACCCGGAGGAGGCTTTGCCAGATGAAGATGCACTGTTCCATAAACTAATCTGTCGTTTTTTCATTCTTGTGAGATAGTTGAGATATATCATTAGGTCGGAACCTGTTCTTCTGGTGGGATGTAGCATGCTCGCAAAGGATTCTACAAGGTTTTCAACAACTCTTCGGACTCTATCGCTGACCTATCTCTTTCTGAGGAAAACACCTTGCCTTGTTTTCCAAAAATGATCCAACTCATTGGTCTAGTAAAGAAGAAATTTTTGAAACCCTAACCCTAAGCATATTGCCTATCCTTTGAAACTGATTTTTAATCTAACGATAAGATACATGAGGGCTGAAATCCCTCCTAGATGGAAGCATGCATTTATCACTCCGATTCCGAAAAAGGCCCCTTTCAATTACCCAAAAAATTATCGTCCAATAAGTACAACGTCAATCTTCGCCAGAGTGTTTGAATATTGAAGACCATATCATCATTTCAAAGGAGCAATTCGGTTTTATGAAACGGCGTTCGGTACAGTGCCGGACTTGTTCCTCCGTTCACTCGCCGGAAATCCCGGAAAGGTCATCATTTTTTAATAAATTTTTTAAAAATCAAGTACTTGTAAAAAAACATATATTTGAGCTCAGCAGCTCAAGCTCTATCTTATGACCTATAGATCTCAGTAGAGTTGAACAATGCATATAGGGCCGACAGAATCAATCGAGTGGGCGCGACAACCGAGCGACCCAACAGAGCGATCGAGGGGGACAGCTTGTAGAGTGAGCGTTTGGGGAGTTTTATACAAATTTGCAGCCGCCCAACTCAGGAATTACTCTAAAACTGTCCAGCGAGCCTTTGCAGTGCGCCGTGCACAATGCATATAGGATCGAACCTATCAATCGAGGGGGCGACCGCTCGCAAATTGCACGCGCGCGCGTGTTCGGAGCGCAATAGCCCTGTCAAGTCCGAATCGTTTCGGCTGCAACTCGTGGTTCTTGTAAGCAGTGAAACGATGTAGTAGTACGCTAAAGTGGAGCGGTGTAGCTTATGATTAGGTAAAGTTAGAGGGGCGCGATTATGCAGGTTAGCCTTGTGTGACACGGTTTTTTCGGATTTCATCGACCTCTGCAGGAAGAGGCGGAGACCTAACGGCCTACAAACGCGTAGGCGAGCAACTAGTGTAATTTACGATGACATTCTTACAACCCCCTAGCTTCATTAAGTGTCTTAGCCCCATCTGCCAATTTAGAGTGGCGGAAGATAGCGGTTAGAGTTTCTTGAGTTCTTGTACGCCCAGATTTGAGTTTTCGGTATTCGCAATGGTACTGCTCTGTTCAGCGTGAAGAGCGCTATCGAATGGTGTCAATTTCGGCCGATTTTGGAAACATCGGTTTTTGACAATTTCGCATCGAGGACGAGACCGCTCCAGGCCGTCGCAGACAGAGGATGACGTCATCGAAAACCGATGTTGTAGAAATTGGATGTTTTCGAAATTGTTTTCGAAAACTCCCCAAACGCTCACTCTTCGAGCTGTCGCTCGATCGCTCTACAGGTTGTCGCGCCCACTCGATTGATTCTGTCGGCCCTATATTGTTCAACTCTACTGAGATCTATAGGTCAGAGCTTGAGCTGCTGAACTAGCCTATGTTGACCTTCCCGGGATTTCCGGCAAATGAACGGAGGAACATGTCCGGTACTGTAGAAACCTCACATCCAATAATAGTGTCCTGGACTAAATGTCTTCTTTCCGGAAGAACATGCCAAGTTAAGGTGGAGACAGTGTTCTCTGCGGTTTTTTCTTCTCCCAGTGGTGTTCCACAGGGAAGTGTCCTGTCACCTTTGCTGTTTCTCCTATATACCTATGAACGTCTTGAAGCTATCACCAGCCTAGGGGTCAGCTGCAAAATGTATGCTGACGATGTGAAAGTTTATACTGAAGTGGACGGAAAAGATCATTCTCACGAAATCCAAGACGCAATTAATTTTATTGAGAAATGGGCTACAAGTTGGAAGCTTCCTTTGGCCGCAGAAAAATCGCATTGTCTTGTCACACAGACAAAACATCAACACAAATCACCAACTTTTAAGCTCAAGAACACAGATCTAAGGCACGTAGCAAACGCCCGTGATTCGGGTTTCCATATATCTAGTGATCTAAGCTTTGATTTACATTATAAGGCTCCAACACGCCCAGCGGCGTGTTTCGCACTTGCGCGCTTTGCGCTACTTTACAGCATAACTGACCTACGGAAAGTAGTTCTTGAAATCCACTAAAATCTAAGACCTACAGCGTACTTTGTCGGCATCAAGCTATTCCCCACTTCGGCACTTCATCACAGACATTCTCTGCGGACCGTCCAGTAACGCCACTGGTTTGTGGTGCGCAGTACTTCTGCCCTCAGGTTGCTCTTCCGCAACCGTTCTCATGCCCAACAGCTTGTGTTTCCTGATATTGTTGACACGCTATATTGGAACCGGTCGGAAGAAATGTTTCTCCTGTGTTCTGTAGCCGGATTCATCAACAACAAACCCGTAGGAGATGAGAAAAAGAGAGATAGGGTAAGAGTCATAGACGCAAGCTTCATCGTGGGTATCTCTACCCCCATACCCGTGGGTTAGTCGTTGATGAATCCGACCCTCCAGGTTGTTCCTTTCCTTCCTGGTAGCTGTCCTGGTCCACCCTAGAGGTCCCATTTACGTCCCTTCACCCCATCTCCTTAGTGGTTCTCCCATGCTCACGGCAGACGTTGGTGACACGTATTCGGAATCAGGACGCTCAGAAACGCGCGCAGATGCCGCTGTGTCAAGCAGGAATCTGCGCTTCCTCGACTGCAACAGCATCCAATGTTGAACGGCACATTTTGACCGCGCGCGGATCGATGAGGCGTATCTCACGCAAGTTTCTAACCTGCGTGAGATACGCCTCATCATCTACAGCGCGGGCATCTAACTCAATTATATAGTGGTAGATTGTTAAAAAAGGCGAATTATCGTATTTATGGGGCGCGTGGAGCGCAGTCGGAGGAGGCGCGACTGTCGCGTGCACCCGATACCAGGTTCCTGGTTCGGATTTCCCGCCCAGGCCAACCAAGCCTTCCATCCCTCCGGGGTCGGTGAATTGGTACCAGACTTGTCTGGGAAGGATAGAGCGCTGACTTGTTCATCGGCTGGCCACCGCAAGTCATTGTATGGCCAAATACGCATTCAACTGGCCTCCACGACATCCCGTAGAAGTAGAATGCGCTGGCGCATCCCAGAAGGGATTGAATAACTATCCTTTATCCTTTTATCGTATTTACAACTTGTTCAAACTGCTCAAAGCCAATGATTCTCTTGCACTTCTTCGTCCATATAAGACGTATGTTAGGCCTGTTTTAGAGAGCGGTACTTCAGTATTCAATCCATTCAACAAAAAAAGACATTGCTCTTCTGGAAAGCGTCCAAAACAACTTCACCCAAAAATTATTTTTAAGATGTTTTGGAACTAACTATGACAACATACCTAGAGTTCCAGACAGGGCCAAACAGCTTAAATTACCCTGTCTCCATAGTCGAAGGAAGATGGTCGAAATGACCATGATGTTTAAGATTCTTACAAATAGAATTTCAATAGGTCCCGCGATATTTTTCGGTGCACCTCTGACTACGAATAGGACAAGAAACCTAAGGCTTTACCTTCCTGTCCAAAATCGCAGGCGAGATCAAACTTCCTCACTTACAGAAATCTTAAGAACTTATTATTAGGTGGGGATGAGAATATCATAAACATGTCTGTGAGTTTGTTCAAGTCCCTAATGGTACGTAAAAAGTTATGTTAATTGTGATGTGTATAATTTTGTTTGTTGTAGGTATGTCTGACCTAGTAGTTGATTATGAGTCATAATCAAATACTATGTAATGCATGACTATGTTCATGTCTGATAAATAATTACATAAATAATGAATAAACATGAAGGTCAGCCCCCAATGGCAGGCTGTGTTGCTCAAAATAAATAACAAATTGGTGTGTCACCGCGCAGGGGCACTCCTGACGTGGGTCGATATTCATTAGCCTTCTTAGGAAAGTGCAATACCACTGAATACAGGGTGACTACCAGGAGAAACTCAGGCCTTGGGACAGACGAAGAACGCAAACGTGCATAGGCTATGTGCCAAGCTTTATATGTGGCTCACCAGATGGAACGTCTCAGAACAGCCTTGGCGTTCTGGCGAGAGATTCCCTCCAACGAATAAACCAATCCTTTTGTATGTCTCCACCATCACAGAAGAAGGATGTTGTGCACAGCAAGACTGCACCTTATGAGGAAGTATGCCGCCTCACAGCTTCAGCTTATCATGACAAAGGTGGATGCAGCTTCGAAATCTGACTGGAATTCTGTTCCATATCCACAGTGGGCTTCGTGGAACAAACTTACGGGAACAATTTCTCTTCGCGCGCTCTGCTTGCGCTCGGAGTCGGTTAATCACACAGAGCAAGCTCAGGAAGGCCGCAAACGCCCCCGGTGGTTGAGCAGTGTTGGTGTAGTGCGATGAGAAGGAGCACGATGCGATGTGGAAGATTTCTGGTTCGACTCTCCGAAGGTCGCATTTTGCCAAAAACATTCTATGAGAGACCAACGGGAGATCACCGTGTGAAATCGCGGTGAAAACTTTACGCTAAGGAAGCCACGTTCGGTGGCACCGTTGTGCTCGAGCAGCTACAGAGCCCGGTTTGGCTATTTTGAGTGGTGCTACAAGTGTTGATATCCGTTTGCCGATTGCGGTAAATTACGGTAGGTATGATTATGTAAGCTTGATGAGATCAGGACCAGCGATTCCGTGGACTCTTCGCTAACGAGGGTTGTTCGACGTGCAGATCACGAGTGTGATATGCGCGGCAACAACCCTCGTTAGCGAAGAGTCTGTGCTCTGTGCTCCCAACATGCCCATGCTTCTTGAAATTGGAAAAGTACACTTTTGCCCATAGCTATCGCATTCCAACGTAATACCATGGGCGGACGTCACATTTGTGATCATAACCCGAAACAACCCCCTGCGTGGTGTTTGGGTGAAATCGGCGATTCTGATCCCGCCGTCTTTACTCACCTAAGCGGTATTTGTGGCTGTTTGTGATCGACGTCTGGCCAGCTCTGGACACAGCAGAGCGCAGACGTTCACCGATGCTCGCTGCAGAGAAGGTACACGACAACCGCAATCGCAATCAGCGTTCGAAGCAGCTTCCCATGGCATACATTTCACCCCAAGACCTGATTTCCTTCCCTTGCTCCATACCTAGGAACGCAGTGACAATAACAGTGTGGGAATGGGATATTTGCAGACCTTCCGTTCTCATGTGCATCGTGGAGGAATGTGGAGGATGACTCGGCGCACGAGTGATGTTTCCACGGGAAATGAATGACTCAGTCCCTGCGAAAGTCGAAGGAATGGTATGCGCATTGATGGCACTGAGACAACTTCAGATCGGGAGGAGGGGGGCTCAAAAGATAGGCTGTCAAGGTGACTACGCGAGAAAGTCTAAACCGTTACATCTAGAATGCCAGGCGAACCGTAACGAGCAGATGTGCGACAGGAAACTAATCTGGATACCAGGTTTACCAAAAACACGGACACAAAATCGGGGCTGTGTGAACCCTGCTCTGCTTCCAGCTCAAGTAACATCAAGAGATTTGAGATCGAGGCATCAAGAGAAGGGGAAGTAGGGAAGCCGAAGTGGCCTGTTGGTGCAGGTGCTCCATCATTCTGATCAAGACGGATCCAATCTGACATCCGCATTGGTTTTTATTTCGAGCAGAACAACCCCGTCGGAAGTCTGGTTCGACACAAATAAGCCAACATCATATTGCACTGCGATGCATCTGGCTTGCGGACTACGGCTAAAATGAGCTGGATTTAGTAGAAATTATGGTTGCAACAAACACATAGGAGAAGGTTCCCGAATGGCTTTGGCATCAATAATGTAGATTACCCCTGTATTAAGGTATGGTTATTCCTTTCTTTTAAATTAAATTTCTTTTTGAGCAAAAACGACATTTATAATCCGAGAACCTAATAGATGATTGATTTAATATGAGATCAACACAGTAGTCCGAAATGGTTGGATGTCTCCGTGCTATGACTGAGCATTCATAGCACATCAACATAACACAACAGGTTTCACGAGTCGTTTTGCTTGCCGATCTCGACACTCAAGTCAAGGTATTTAATGGAACACTGGGCGTGGAGTGGCAGGGGGAAGCCTGTTTCACTCCACGTCGGCAAGCCTGTCTGCGTGCTCATTGGAGGCGTTCGGAACGGCGGCTGGCGTCAAAGGTGGAGAAGATCGAAGGCGCGGATCACTTCGAGTAGCACGAGCAACTCCCGTTGGGAATGGCTACAGTGTGCCGGCCCTACGCCGCCACAGACACGCCAGAAATCGCTGCGCTCGACGATGAGGCACCTGCTCTGTGTTTTCCACTGTTTTTCTGACAATTTCACGGCTGCGACACAGAGGTGCATTACCGCTGCAAAACGAAACTGTTTTGGCTAACAGTCCTTGCGAAAAGATCAAGAGCAAACGGGTGCAGAACAAACTTTACGACACGCAGTGGGCATCAGAGGGTTACGTTGTTTGCCGTGGCGCAAAGAGTGCAGGTTGTATGGAAAGTGGGACCATTTACCAAATGAAGTGCAAGGCATTTAACAACACTTAAATTGGTGAGAAGGGGAGGCCTCCCTCCGTGATCGGATGAGACGCGTGGTGGGGTAGTTTTGAAGCCTAATGCCTCGAGCCATGTTTAAGTCTCTGAAAAGAACGGTACCGCCAAAAAGTCAGGTCTGATGGTGCGCAAAGAACAGCCTAAAAGCCCAATTGGCATGAAATGAAGAGCATGACACTGAAGTTCTTCATCTGACTGCTGAAGCATTGGCCCTATTATGACCCTCACGTAAGCCGAAAAAATCACGTCGTGCGGCGAGGGTGTTCGGAAGGCCCTGCTCTAAAGAACGCCGCGAATAGCGTTGAGGAACGGAGTTTCAAGCACACGTAACGGAGCTGATATGGACAGACTACAAACGCACTGCAGAAGTCTTCGTCAAATTCCGCATTCAAATTTCAAGGCGCTTCGTTCAAGGCGATGTTTTGAAACTGACCACGTATTATGTGATGACGTGGTATCGGCAACCTTGTCGCAATTCTATCGTGGATTAAGGTTGCTACAAATTTTAGGTGAATCTTGAAGGCTTACTCATGCACAGAAATCGAATCACGCTAACCCCATCCAACAGGAATTCGACTCTTGATATATCTTTAAGAAGGTTCCTATAATTTCACCGCACACGTGCTAAGCGCTGCAGCTGTTCCACTCGGGAAATTTGAACTTCAAACAGAAATGTCAGATGAGATTTCTCCGATATTATCACTCTCGCGTCTGTTGACTCCTGTTGAGCAACTAATTCTACACGCTTTCGTCAACAAATGATTTTTCTTAGAAGTGATTCAAAGAGAAGAGTTTTAAAAAAAACTTTCTAGGAGAAGAATTCCCAAAGAAATTGTCGATGTTACCTTAACATGAGTGACTCGGTTGTTATCCCTCTAATACTTCCGTGCGGAATTGCTTACTTCTAAGGGCGAAACTCACCACATTTCAGTTCGTCTGATCCGTCGGAGCAGTCGTACTTCCTATCACAGTGGTGCTCCTGAAGTGCTCACACGTTCTCTGGAAACCCATCACCACCTGCTCGCTTCATACCTTGGAGATGCACTGTCCGTTGTCGCACTGATACTCTTCATGGCCGCACTGTGATATCGATCGCTTCCCGGTTTCTGAAAGAAGAACAAGTTGAGCGCTGACAGCCTTCTCCGCCCGGCCATCGAGCCGCTTCCGATCCGATCCACGCCCAGGCCTCCGCGTGGGGACACTCGCGCTGTGGTTATGACCGCCTCGCGCGACCTTGTATTCTTCTGAAGGAACGCCTCGCACTCGGTGAGGGATTTCACTTTCGCGCGGCGGTCGACCCAATTCGACGTCGGGCACGTTTCAAATCCCCGTCGCGACGGCATGGGAACCCCCAGCGGACGACCCGAGCGGGTCATCTTCTCCTACCCCGCTCTACCTGAAATCAAGCTATGCTTAGCCATCGTGTTCGGCGCGATGTTCTACGGCATCTACTGCGTCTTCAAGGCGAGCCAGGAATACGAGTGGACGATGGGAGACTACGGCGTGCTCAGCTCACTTCCCTTCTACGGTCCCGTTATGAAGGTAGGTGGACATGAAGGCCTCTAGGACATTTTCTGAAACTGCAGCGACTGCAGGACAACACCAGCTGGGAGTGGGCAAGCTGGTCTCCATTCGCTCTTCGGTACCTGCCCGTGTTCCTAGCTCACACCGTCCTCTTCAACCTGGGCTCGAGGTTTCTACCTGAACTATATTTCACTATTGCGTACACGCTCCTCAGTATGGCTTCATGCATCTACTACTTCACACCATTTCTGGTGGCTATTTCCATTGCTCAAGGCACCATGATGTTTGCTGCCTGCCACATATACAAGTGAGCGTTTTCTATATACATTTTTTAAATTTCGGTTAACAAATATAAGTCGCTATCTACGAGCTACTAAAGCGAACAATATTTCGTTAAGAAGTGAGCATAATGTTTGCTCAGGTAGAATCCGCAAATTAAGAAATGGAGGTATGCAGCAATTTGAGCATGATAAGTGTTTTTGGCTCCGAAATGTACCATTCCTTTTTAATAATATTGAATAGCATTGTGCGGGCTTGCGGTATGTAGAAGTCTATAAAGTTAGTATATGTAGTGAGAAGCTTTAAAATTATAGCCTTAACCTCGAAGCGTCCGAACACTTAAGCAAACTTTCTATTTTCAGACCTTCTTCGGATTTGTTCCAAAGGACATTAATGAATCTTGCAAAGTTTTTCGAATGTATAGCATACATCAAGGACGACCTTGTGTTGGCCTGGCCGAACGTCTCCTCGCATTTCGGCTCTACTGCGAAATCCTATTGCTATATAATCAAAAGTAGTGTATGTATAGTCTAGTAAAGGCACAGTGCTGGATCATCTAGCGCACCGATAAGTGTTCCTCCTCTGCTAGAATTATGAAAACTGGCCAGCTAAAAAGACGTTCTCGCACGATAATGAGCAATGAAATCTGCATGATATTCCGTTCTGAAAATCGTAGTTAACAGTTGTACGGCGCGGTTGTTGCTCTCTCGTGTGCAGCCCTTACGAACTACCGCAAGGTGTCATAAACCGTTATTTTGGCCCAAACTCTTGACGCAGTCGTTGCTTTCGGGAGCAGGCATGTGGTGCAAATTTTTGTCGAAAAAGGAGGACTCTTTATGGTTCTGTATAAATGGTCTCACATTTGAATGAACTGCACGCGCAGTTCGGGGTAGTTAGAGGATCTTGCATGCACAGACGGGTGCCAAATATGAGTAACGGAAGATATAATTGAAATCCAAAGTAAAAGTCCTCCAGCAAGCTTAGATAAATCGCCAAATGTCGGAGTCTATGCTTAAAGAATAACTAATGGTTTGGTTGAAAGACTGCTAACTCTGATCAAGCCCTACGCCACCTACAATCTAGTTGTTGCGCTTAGCGTTACATATTATTTGCCTAGCAGTGAGGATCTTCCCAATCAGAAGAATCGTATTTTACCGCGCACGCAAACAGCCACAAAATCTGAATGAAGCTGAGCTGAAATTCTACGGTGTAGCCTATTTATGGGTCAGATCTGTCTCTAACTATGTAGCTTATATTTAACTTGTATAATACGAGGCTTTACAACATCCTTATAGAGGGAGGTTCTCACAATGAAGAAATGGGGCAGAGCAGAGTTGTCTAATTTCTCACATTCCGTTACCACTGACACTGATGAACTTATTTCACGTTGTGCTCTTGTTAATGTAAAATATTATATAGTGGTAGGAGATTAAGCAGATTTAAGGTCATCGAAACTCATCGTCTTCTATAGAATTGCTGAACTCCAAGGAGAACATTTTCCTGAGGATCGTTAGATGAGAGCCGTACTTTCCGAAGTAAATTTGGCAGGTGGTTTGTCCATCACTTGGGAGGGGTCATTCCACTTGTAGCGCAACTAGCAATAGTTTCCTGGACAAGATAGAAGCATGTGATGGCCGTTCAAAACAGCAGCAATTTTAGGCGTCAACTGACCATCTGGATCTCATCGCTGCCTCTGCTCTACTACATGATGCACCAGACCGCGAGCACCTCCGACAACCCATTCCTCATCTACACCTTCGTCTCTTACAGCATGCTCAGCTACGTTTCCTACTGCATGGACACTTTGAACGGGCCAGTGATCAAGGAGTACAGCACCCTACCGAAGAGCTACTTGCGAATGATGTTCTACACGTTCTACCAGCCATACCTGTTCTCGCTAATCGTGCTGTATGCTGATTTTGAACGGCAGCTGGCCGAGCGCTCGAAGAAGACACGGGAGTGGAAGGCCAGTGCCTTGTTCGCGCTCAGAATCGCCTTCTGGTGGGCGGCGGTCGAGGTGGCTCTGCACTTCCTCTACTACGAAACCATACTGAGGCGCACCGACTACGCCGCGTCGCTGCCGAAGGACACGTTCTTCGCGCTGGGAGCCTCCCTAGGTAGTCGTTTAGACGCAGCTTCGCGTTTTTGTTGGCAGAAGAACGCTTGCTTAGCGGCACTGTGCTGAACGTAGGCTTACTAGAGAGCATTCCGAGAGTTTGTTTGAGTGATCACAAACCCTCCACCTTGAGATAAGGGATGGCTCATACTTCAGGAAATCAGAAACGTCAGTTTCAGCCAAAATATGGAAACAGCTTTGTGCGCTCTTTGAGCAATGCCCGAAGCCATCATGGGTGATGGTGAAAATCTGAGCGCGACGCTTCAGAGGTTCATCTTATATAACACCTTCCACTATGAGAATGGCGAAAATCCACGTCTTCTACATAGCACTCCCCACCATACTGGGTTGGAGACTTTTCGCACATCATTACGAAATTTCTTGGAATGTGGTAGACCTATAGTGGTCCTTTTTACAGCAACTGTTTGTCTGTGTTATTATTCAGCTTAGTTGGACCAGGTAAAGTATTTCTTTGACAAGTAAAGGATAAATGATAAAGGGCAGCGTTAGTCAACCCGTTTTAGAATGCGCCACGCATTTTTCCTCTACGGGATGTGGTGGAGGCCGTTTAAACGCTTGTTTGGCCTGTGCAATGTCTTCTGGTGTCCAGCCTATGCACAATGAGTATTTTATCCTTCTCGGACGAGTCAAGCACCAATTTACAGAACCGGAGCAGTGGAAGGTTTTACCTGAGCGGGAAATCCGAACCAAGAACCTGGTGCACGCGATAGCCGGCATGCCATCCGACTACGTTTGCCGCACCTCCTTGACGAGTACTCCATCACATAAATATGTAATCGGGTAAACTAGGTCTCAAAAATCGGTCCTCATTGGAAAGCCAGTTTTTGGCTGCTCCAACTGATCAAGCAGAGCGCGGCGCAGTATCGTCTCCATTCGTCCGCTTAGTGTGTCAGAGGGCTCCAGTAAACACTTCTATATGATGATCGTCATATATATCTTTCGATCCGCGCTTTCATGCAGAAGTCCGACTGCTGCATTGGTGGGGATGTTGGCGTTGTTTTGATACCCGGCGGAATTCAATGATTACAGCCCTTGCTCAGCTGGTGTCGGCGAAGTGTGACCGGTCCACCTAATTCTTGACTAACTCTGGGAAGCAAGGTGGGTCTAACCTTCAAATGTCGACGAAGCTGAAAACGGCGAAGGACTTCTCCCACATGAGCGAATTGATTTCCTCCTAGCACTCCCACTCACCTTAACGGCTATTTGCAGGCTAAATGTGGATGTGGTGCAGTTCCTCTACACATGCTTTATTTCATTTCATTCTCACTCTATTTTTTTGGTAGCGCAGTTGATGAGGCAACGGCTGTGAAATTACTCTCGAACCGAAATTTTTGACTCGGGTCCCGACGATGTAGGACAATCAAGCCATCTATTCGGAGTCGAAAAATTGGTAGCAGACTTTTCTTGGAGGCGTAAAACACTGACTCGATCATAGGCAAGCGGCCACAGGTCATTCAACCGCAAAAATCACTCATTTCTCAGCAATAAAAGTCCGCCGATCACTTCAACCTAGATTAGGGGTGAATCCTCCTCTACAATTGTGGAAGAGCTTCTTGAGGTAGAAGCTATCAATCACGTTTGCAGGAAGGAAGATCCACGAATGAAGCTGACAGGCTGCCGCTTCGTAACAGCTTTCTCCTTTTGTAGTTGTCACACTGATGTTGCCGATTCCCGCTATTCCCTCTCAAGTGACAATATCTCTCGAAACCGAACTGAAGCAATCTAAAAACACCCCACGCGTTTCAGGAGTGTTCTTCCACCTGAAATACGTGGTCATCTTCGGATTGCCCAGCATATTCGCCCGATTCGATAATATGGATCCACTACCGGGGCCTATATGTATTAGCCGAGTGACGCTCTTTTCCAAGGCAGGTCCTCACCTCAAGATGGCGAGTTTCGGTTCTGTCACCTCAGACATTACAGGTCTGGCGCGAGTTCGACCGTGGTCTGTACCAGTTCTTCAAGCAGTACATCTTCGTGCCCATCTGCGCTCCTACCTTCTCACTACCGCGAAAGGTCTTCGGAGTTCTGGTCTCCTATTCCTTCGTCCTTCTCTGGCATGGCGTCTATCACCACAATATCGTGAGTTTTCTCCTCAGCTTGACCCATTTAAGTAAAGTAAGACACCCATTTGAAGATCCGTCCCTGCTCCCGATTTGTTCCGAGTTGGGTATTTCCATAGAAATTAAATTTAATTGTCGCGACTATACTTGACCTAGAACACCCGTAATGTTTTCTAACTCATGGTCAGGTGAAAGAAGTGCGCTGTGACTTTGCAAAACCGGTGAAATTCTAGGGATCTCCTCTGTGATCTTTGCATCAGCATTTATTTTTCCACCGACGCGTCCTCAAAACAAAAAAAAGTCTTGCTTCAAGTCGTAATCAACTCGTAATCACGTATAGTATTGAAGTGGAAGCAGCTCAAAAAGCTAGGCATCCAGATCAACGTCTCCCATGCCTACAGGGCCAGCGAATTCATATCAAACTTCTCTGGGAAGGATTATGCAATATCCACCAGTGCTACGTATCCACACGGAAACCGCAAAACCGTTCTTATAGTTCTAGGAGATTTAGGCGATTTTAGTAGAAGATTTTTCACATCCAGTTTATCGTGCAGATTCGCTCGCGAAACCGACCAACCTGTGAGAATAGCTTCTTGCTTGGTAATTTTGTTTGGTTGGAAACTTTCCCGTGTGTGCCGGAACGATGTATACACTTGACGAAATGAAGGAGTGTTTTGAAAACATACGGCAAACTGACCTTTTAAGGTCATCGGTCATCTTAACTGCCTTATTCAGCGTGCTGCGAGCCAGACTCTTCTCAAATCCCCTGATTATGTATCAATGTGGCAGCATTATTCAAACTTGTTTTTCGTGTATGTAATACCTGTTTTGGAGTACTGTGCACCTGTGTAGTCTATATTAAAGCAGAATAGTATCAGTCAAACAGAAAGTGTGCAAAAAAGATTTACGAAACAATTGTTCACTAGTAACGGCTTATTCGAAGTTTCTTACTCCGTACCAATGGTCCTACTCGGTACTACTTCGTTGTCGCTAAGATGAATTATCAATGACCAGAACCTTCTTCTTAGAGTTCTTAATGATTACTTGAATATTGATAAAAATGGGCTCTTGCTTACCCCTCATTCAGCGGGATTACCAGAGGGCATAATCTTAGAACTGAACCGCGAAATTCCGAAAACCCGAATCAAAAAAATTCAGGAACCTTTTTTGGTTTTTGGATTTTGACACACGCATAGGATTTATTTTACCAATAAAGAGCGCATCGCGAAAATCCATCCCTGTGTTTGATCGCAAGCGCGGCGTGTTGGGGGAACACATAGGCCATCTCAAATCCACCTCCCTTCCGGTTGCCTAAATGTTCACAAACTGTTGACTGATACAGGTGTGGATCTCTCTGAATATAGTGGCGCTCCTCCTGGAGATGAGCGCCAAGTCGCTTTACACTGTGGATTTCGTTCGCCAGGCCAGAGAGAAGACAATCAGCGACGTGAATTTCCGACGTATTCTCGCTCCACTCCATATCGTCCCATTCGCCTTCGGATTGTATTCGAACATATACTTTCTTGGAGGGTCGGAGACGGGCGCTTCCTTCGTGAGGCGTATCTACGACGAGGAGACAGTAACTTTGAGGTACGTTCCAGTGGCATCTCTTCCTTATGCTGTAAAACTTAAGGCTTCGAGATCCTTCTGCAACTTCGTTTACTTTATCGGATGCCAGCTATATTTTCATGAAATTTCAAGTTCTTTGAGACTCAAAAATAGTCACAGAGAGGAAGGTCGAAACGCTTGACCTTCTCTTACCCCCCCCCCCCTCGCCGCTCTGGCCTATTGGTGACATCAGGGAGGAGACGATCCATCACTCCCTTATCAGAGATCAATCCTACGAAGGGACTTGGGAAGCGGATCAAAGAGTGGAAACAGGGCGCGAAATTTTCATGAACTTGAGTCACAGCCCAAACAAATTAAGGATACGTATAAAGACCTGTGGCAGCCAACTCCTTTCTGGAATGTTTCTGGAATTACTCGTTTCGACCGAATCTCGTGAGGACACTTTAAGCTTATTTTGGAGTGCAGTTTCCCGAGTAGTGGTCGTCTTTGCACATGCAGGTACTCTCAGATTGCAGTTTGTGAGGAAACGACGCGTATCACCTATTTTTGCCGCAGATGCGCCCCTAGCATATGTCCCCGAATCGTCTCCGTACCGTTAAGTACCGCGAGAGTACAACCGTGTGTTTTTGCCTAGATCCTTCATAGTTCTTCCAGTTCATTCCATTTCTATTTGATGTCGTTGCCTAAGGTTTCCCCACTAATGCTGGTGTCGTTTTAGGTGGCCCTTCTTCCTTCTTATCACGCTGGGGTACTTCTACGCGCACGTGTGCATGGAGGTCGACCGCTTGAACGAGATTCGAAAGAAGAACGAGAAACAGAAACTCCGATAAGCACGTGTAATAAAGCCAACCGGTCTCTCATTAGTACGTTCATATACGAAGTGCATTTGTCCCTGCATTTGCAATCGAGTGAAGTAAAATTTCCAGAACTCGGGCGTCTCTTTGTCTTTGCGATAATGTGGGCGGCAGTCAGAGGCGACGGTGGTGTTGCCGGACAAACAGCTTTTTCAGAATTTTTCGGCTTTCCGTTAAGTTCATGTCAATAGGTGAGGGTAGGCACTGATTGAAACGATAGCCGTCAAATCGCCTTCTGAGAAACCGCAAAAAGCCACAGGTTCGCGAAAGAAAACGAGCAGTTTAGGATAGGACAAGCGACGAGCACTGTGTTTGCTTTTCGCGAGACATTTCGGCGAGGATTCGGCAAGAGTATGAAACTCTTTCGAAGGCGACGTCGATACATCGTCGCCTAATCGTAAATCGGAAGGTCCAGACCGACGAATCGGAACCAACTTCAAAGAACGAGTACCACCTTCCTACCATTTTACTAAGTCCGCCAATTATTAGTCTCCCGAGCGTGCAATATACTTGAAAACAGTTTGGTGAAACTCAAGGGACGTAGTGCATGTGCTGAGAGGTCAAGGGGGATTCTATTTCCATCAGATAAGTGCAGAAGCCCCCTTAGCAGAAAGTGTACTGTTCATAAAATATAGAGGAGGACGTTAATCAATCCCTGCTTGAGATGCACCGCGCATTCTGCTTCAACTTCAATACATAGAACATCAATGGCCAAAGTGAACGTGAGTATATTCAGCTTGCCCTTGATGCTATTTGTTACGAGAAACATGGAGATTTCCCTTGTCATCTGATCAGACCGTACTCATGAGCCCTGGTATACTAAATGCTGCTCATTACAGCATTAAAGGTCATTCTATAGCGGCGGTTTCGCATGTTAATGGTACGAATTCCATTACGATGACATACTTGATTGCTGTGAACGCTTCGAAATTTTAAGCAGCAAAGCGTCTTCTCGGAAGGCTTAGGTAGCTCTCCTTGAGAACCTGCAAGAAAATTTCCCTTGTAGGTTAGTTTTAGGATTTCTGGTTGTCGACATTTTTGGGTTCCTCGACATTTAGTTGGAAACAGTTATTATAAGCTTCAAGCATTCATTTCTCCTTTCGTACAAGCAGAATGTGTGGTACATCCCAAAAGGAATTGAATAACGCTATCCTTTATTATTTATCTATTTTTAAACTTAGTGATTTCTGGTTGGTTTTTAAAGGGGGTTCAGTAGGGTTTGATGTAAAATTTTCAAAACTCTATCGTCTAGTATCATCGATAACTCGGAGATCGGAGAAAGTAGCATAAGGTACACCCAAGACGAACACAGTAGCATGTAGACTTACGTGTAGAGGTGGTTCTAGCTTCATCTCGCTTGCATCCCTCGTTCGTCTTCGTATTACCGCATTATTCAGGCACATGGCGGTGAAGAAGCGTTCGCTTTTCTAGGCTTCTTTACAAGTGTTTTGTCTTTTCGTGTTATTGTATTGGTCACCTTTATCACATACACCTTGCGCGTCGTACTGGAATTTAAAAAATAACAAAAAGGAAAAAAGTAAAGTAAGGTAGGGCGTTATTCTACGAGACGTCGAAAAGGAAAGTTGAATGCGTTTTTGGCCTGTACAACGACCAGTCAGTGAACACGCCAGTGCTTTACCCTTTAAGCGTAAGTCTAGCATCAAATCGCCGACTTCGTAGGGGTGGAAGGCTAGGAACAAGGAGCTCATTGGTACGCGGAGGCCAGTAAGATCTTCAATGGGAACATAATGTTTCTGAAGAGAGAAAGGTTATGTGTAGCTCCAGGAAAAGATGCGGAAGAGGTTCATTTCAGGACGATAAGGGGTGCGAATTCCGGATTCATTAAGGGAGCAACCAAGGGTTGCTAAAAGATGCGAGGGTCCATTCATGGCTGTGTACAGAACCTCGTCCGTAGCTCGCTCGCCCACAATCATCTCCTCTTTAGCCCTTTGGAGTGTACTCCACCTTCGCCAAAGCATCACAGCAGGAAAGCCAGCAGTTTTGGCTTGAAAAGAAATCGGGAGGTCTCAGCGAAGGAGAGAAAGAGCCGGCAAAAAACGGCTGAGGGTTGAACTAGATTCCTCTCAGCCGAGGCATATCGCAAACCGCTCCCCTTCTAGCTTTTAGATACTCAGCTTATTGAAGGTAGAGTGGAGTTGAATGAATGAATGAACGATTGAAAGTAGATTACTTGAATAGTGGTGTTCTAATAGAGAGCAGGATTGCAGAAACAGTGGCAGTCATTCCATCGCGTTGATGAGCATTTTTTTCACCAGTCCCTGATCTGCAATAAGTTGCACAGCGAGGTGCTGCTTACCCACTTGAGAGTTATGGTGCATACACGCAGAAGACGATTTACGTGGCGAAACGAACAAGGCGCTGAATAAGCACACTCTCAAATGCAGTGTTTGAGAACTCCACAACCCACGCTACGTGTGAAGGTGGGGAGTCAAAATTAACAATTCGCTCAGGTATAGATAGAAGGCTATAAGTAGAATTGCAGATCGGAAGCAGTTTTCTCTTTCAGCAGACATGGCCAGTTTCGTGGACGCTCCTTGAAGGCGACATAAGGCGAGCTTTCAGTGTGCAGCAGAATTATCAATGAGCTGTTGGTACTTCACAACTCGTCACCTAGTGAGGATCAGCATATGGAAGGATTTACAAGCTAAATTTGACCAAAAGACGATGAATCAATGTAGGAGGTCCTTGACGTGTGCATTCGCAATGTCAAGTGTCAGACACCAGCCCCTAGGCAGCTGCCGCGTTTTTTCGTTAGGTCGCCTCTTGGGACGCTTTATGATGATCTGCGTTCAAATCCCCAGACTGTTTTTCGAAAATCTCCCCAGAAGTCTGAAAATTGCAGCAAAAGCGTGAACTCACTCCCACTGCGGCAGCAGAGTCCTTGCAGACAGCTGTTCCCAGCTGGGCATACCGAGTCGGACCAACAGTAGCTGGAGCCGTGCCTGAAATCAGGACTCCTTTGCACTGGGTCCGCTCTCTCCGAGTAACAAGTCCCACAAGGGGTCTGTCGCCATCTCTCTTTGCTGAGGGCCGTTGCAATTAGCTGGAAGCCGGGCGTCGGGACGGCAAACATTCGTGACCGCCTGTTGAAATGATCGAAGGACAAACTATAACCCGCCAAGCTGAGGCCGCCAGCCGACGACCACTTCGGGTGCTTCGCTTCGTGGTGCTTCAATCGCATTCGTTCTTAACTGAAGCTGTCACAGTGATGGAAGGATAGACAGAAGAGCCAAGGATGGAGGAAATAAACTTTCGGGCAAGTTTGAGAAAGCATAAGTTTGGCACAGGTTAAAGACAGGCTCCGGGCGTTTAGAATGCTCCTCCGGCTTATTGGCTTTCACTTCCAAGCAAAACGGTAGTCAAGGAATCGTTCCAGCGGAATCTATCCACTGATGGAGTTGGACACTGTTTCATGGTAATCGTTGCATGCAATCTTACAACAGCTATGGAAAATTCTTTTTGGCAAAATCGACTAGCTTTACTATCAGACTGACTTTTTGATGGCTTATCTGTTAACACTTCTTTCCATTTGATTCGTGAAGAAATCGGCTATGATGATCAAAAGAGAAGTGATAAATAGCGTTGCCGTTGTTAAAAGTTGATTGCAGTTCTTAAAAAACTGGAACAAGAATATGAGACAGTCGTTCAAAGGGACTCACAGGCTGTACTCGGGAGCTGATCCGTCATCGCATGTGACCGTAAGGCGAGAGAATTTGCGGCGGTGATGCGTGTGATGATGATGGGGAGGTGCTGGCTTGGAGGTCGTGCAGTCCTGAGAAAAATATGGAATTAGACCGGGTGCTCTAGGGTGACCACGTCACCAGAGACCCGCAGGTTGCTGCCTTAGACGTTTCCTGCGTGAGCGCTGATAAAAACCAGTGACGTGAAAGAGTGAGGAGAACAGAATCGCAGACCATTTCGTCGCTTCCGTCGTGACAATCCCTCCAGCCATCGCATCTCACTACTGCCGGAACGCACGAGTTGCTAGATTCACACCGGAATTCCGACGATGAACAGCTCACGGCTAAACAGGCAAAATGACAAGGAAGCTTGGAATTTCAGAGAATGTATTGCTAACACCTATTTGTGAATGGATTTTGGATAATTTTTGGATATTTTGGATATTGAAAGCTGGGTTCATAAGTAGGTCCGCGCTCTCATAATCGCATATTCACGGCCAAACCGAGTCGCTGAATTTCGCTGGCCCCCAGTCCACTTTCCCCGTGGATTGCAGACCTGAAGAAGGGCTTAGAGCTCAAAGTATTGTAGACAGTAGAGGGTTCGCTAAACCGCCTTGTAGTTTCGAAACCGAAAACAGTACGAACATATCCAGTTCGTCTACATTTCAATCTTGAACACTGCGCTGACCGCATATGAAGAGAGCTAACGGTTTTGGTCGCTTCGATCGAACTATGAGTGATGTCAAAGCTATTCAAAATGCATTGTATCTCTCTCAAAGCATACGGAAGTGAAGCAATACGAACGGAGAACTGAAGAGAATGATATAAAAAATACACAAAAAACAAAAAACATACTTGTGCAGTTTTCCTCGTCATCTCCATCGGGACACTGAACGATACGGTCGCAGAATTGGGAGACGGGGAGACAGTGCCCGGATCGGCAAACTCTTTCGTTCTTAGGGCATCCTTCGCTTGGTGGTCGTACAGCATCTGATGAGACTCTCAGCTGAAATTTGGTCACTCTTGTGAGCAGTACAGGTTGCTTCAATCGGTGCAGCCACGAGCAACAAGGACGGGCAGCAGATTTCGTATAACCAAACTGTCTTTGAGAGAGAGGCAGTTGTTCAACGAATCTCGGGAGAGACTCTCTGATATCCAACTGGCTATCCCTGGCTCACAGATGGAATACACCATGCTTTTTAACTGGCGGATCAATTGAGGCTTTGAATGGCCCGCATGCGACCGTAACCTTGCACTTAGACTATTGTTCTACTCATCCCATCAATCGCTGCACAGTAGGGGAGGCTGTGGTGCACTCGGCATCACATGCGTTTCTAGTGCTCATCTCATGCAACTTAAATTTGCTCGTACTCGTGCCGTCGAGTGGAATGGGTAAAGGAATCGTTACAGAATTGTCAGCTAAGGGTGAAATATTCATGCGCAGTACCTACATCGGATTCGGCTTGGCCAGCCGAGGCTTTCACTTCTTCGGTGTTGGTTAATTGGAAGCAGGTGCGCTTCAGAAGAACGAAGCTAATCTTGGCATCGCCCCCACCGAATAGGGTACATACGGACTTCAGCTGCCTTCACGATATATCAAAATTTAAGCACGAAGTCCGTGACGCGCTTCATAAATGCGCCCATGTCTACCCTCACCCATTATTATTAGATCAGAACGAAAGCTTTTACCGTTTTCGAATTCTACTTTCAAATTGTCATAACTTTGTTCAATGCTGACTTTTTAATCTGTGTGAAAACAACAACTAACCAACAAATAACAAATAGCACACTTCATACATATGTCCCAACCTATGAAATCTTCATGCACACGATGAGATAATCAACCTATGAAATTCGAGAAAATAACGAAGATGATTTAAATGTGGACTAAGCAGAATAAAGGCTTTCAAATCCAAATAAAGCTGTTGGGAGAAAGTAGTGGCGAGTTATTTGGAGCCGTCGCTCAGGTGGGTAGGAACTAGTTATTTACCATAGCAAGTCAAAGCCTCTACAGGCTTTCATACTTTGTTCCCAGATTTTCATAAGCATATTCTGCTTTAAAATGCCCTCTTCCTTCTCGGATTTCATTGTGGACTCTAACAGCAATAGATCATCAAACTCCAAAAATGACCAGTCATGAGTCACCTACAAGAAGCTTCGCGTTGGTCCGGAAGGCAAAATCTCCATCAAATTTCCTGCAATCCCTAGTCTATGTTATTGGGTATAATTCGGTCTTTATCAGACACAAGTTTGTTCTGAAAATGGCCGTTCTGATAAGATGAAAGAAGGAAACTAGGAGGTTGCCTTTTTCACTCGAGAAGTCAAAGCGCCGGATTGTAGAGTGCAGACTAGGTGAACTTATTTCCTTCTTTCACAAGGAAGCGGTGTAGCAACGTAATGTTCAATACATAAAACCATGTGATAAACTTTAGAAAAACCATTTTCTTCTATCCGTTCCTCTAGGAGACCGTTCATTTTACCAGTATAAAATTCTATATCTAGTTCATCGTGTTCTAAATTCTAGTTCATGGTTTTCTATGTCAGTATTTCACTACTAAGCTTTTAGATAATTTCTTTATATCGCTGAATCTAAATTTAATTCAATTCTAATTCGACGTTTCCGAGACTCAAGTCATATGACTAAAAATAGTTATACAGAGTGCGCCATAAATATGGTCACTTTTTCGCGCGTCATTTTTTGTATTTGTTTGTAAACGTTTTTATGTTTCCATTGTTTCTTCGGATTCTACGTGTCATCTTAATCGTATATAGTGTTTATTGGATCTCCACACTGCTTCTGTTAGAAATGGTAGAGTCTTGTTGTCAAAGAGGCCAATCTTGAATCCGAGAAGGGCAGAAGTTTCTGTTCCCAACATCGCTCGTCTGCTGAAGCTGCACAAGATGACAGTCTATCGCTGTGTGGAACGTAACTCTCCCGTTGATCGTTCCCGACCTGGCTACCCGGTCTCCGTAGCTACGAGCAGTCTTTGAAAAATCGTGAAAGAACAATTCAAGTGGAATTCAGGCCGCAGCATGAGAAAGATGGCATCCGAGCTCAACGTATCGACTACGACGATGAAGCGAGTTGCTAAGAATGAACCTGGACTATACCCCTACAAGTTCCGTCAACTGCGCGGACAAACGCCTGCAATGATGGAAGGAAGAAGAAGAAAATGCCCAAGACTCCTCGAGCGGCACGACCACTGCACGACGCTCTTCACGGATAAGAAACTTTTCTCGATTGAGCAGCATTTTGACCGCCAAAACTCGAGGTTATTGGCTGAAAGTGGTGAGGATGCAGACACCGTTAACAGAAACTCTCATGCCGCTTCCCTGATGGTTTGGGCCGGAGTTTGCGCCACAAGACGGACACTGGTTTTCGTTGAAAAAGGAGCCAAGGTCAACACGTGAACGATATTGTGATGAAGGAGTTGCTTCCCTAGCCTCAAGAACACTCTGGAAAACAACCTGGACCTTTCAGCAGAACGGCGTACCCTCTCATAAGTCCAAGAAGACTCAGGAGTGGTGCGCAAGGAATCTTCCCAACTTCATCCCTGTTTCTGAATGGCCGACAAACTCGTAAGATTTGAGTGCTATGGATTACTTCGTTGGTTCATTGCAGAGTGTGAAGCCTGCGCTAAAAGGCGCACTACGATTCGTGGATTGAAATCCTCACGGGAAAAAGCATGGAAGGAAATTCCGCAAGCAACCTTGCGTGCCGAAGTTGAGTCCCAGAGAGACCCTAAGCGTCTGAAGGTTGTCATTCGTGCAGAGGAAGATCATATTAGATTATATCCATTTTGCGTGTTAACTAGATTGTTGATAAATTGTTGAGGAAGTTTCGCTATTCCCTGACAAATTCCCCGTGAGTAATTCGCATTTTATTGAGTGACCATATTTATGGCGCTCCCTGTGTGACCAAAAAATTAGGTTTTTCAGCTCTCACGAAAAGCGTGTTTTTGGATTACATCGAATATGTTTCAAATCAAGTTAAAGCCTCGCCTTATTCTCTACGTAACGGCATCAAAATTTATCAAATTGGGAGGAAAACCCAAACAAGGGTGAGTTCATCCAAACGACTGAAACGGCGGAAGGTTTCGATCCACCCTAATGTTTCACACCGGCTGGAGCGGAAAACCTTTTCTACCAGAGCGGAATCGACATGTCTGAGCCAAAGCATTCCAGCACTGATCAGGGAATCAAGCTGTCAAGAAAACCTGAAGTGAACCGACTAAGTGTGAATTGGCTTTTCCACTCATCGAGTGTACACTTGGTCTGCTCGTCTCGCGACAAATGGGGTCGCGACTAATTGGGACAACTCATACGAAGATAGGCACCCCACTTCTACTGGATAACGTCGGAGATTTCCGTGGCCAGCCTGGAATGGATTCCGAAAAAGTACAACATCGCTAGATTAGGATTTCGCCATGCAACGTAATAGATGTCGAATTAAAATAATGCAATAATCTGCTCGAAGAGGCGATGAGGTACCACGACATCAGCAAACGGATAGACCAGCATGGACAGCCTATCCCTTCCTGGGTATACTGTTCGAACTCCTAAACGCTAAAGCCCACACATCTTTCAGTTTAGTCCGACCATGCCAAACTTCTCAACATCTTCCGGTGAAGGACATTATCGCACCTCTGTGCAGATATTTCGGCCGTGCTCAGGAACATGAAAAAGGAAATTCCTCTACTGAGCAGATATGTGGTTGAACATAATGCTATTGGCGAGTGCCCAGTACAGGTCATTTTCTAAAAACGATTATATTTCGAATTCTGATTGAACGTAAGGCTTGGTTTCCTAATAACGTTGGAAGAGTCACTTTAGCGAGCAAACGAATTCGTATCACCTCAAAAATTTGTGAATAATCGATATTCGAGCTCAGACTTCGAAGCCGGTTGTAAGGAATTGTGGCTCATCCACCGTTCGCATACAAACTTAAGAAAGCAATCCGACTCTCTGTTGGAGTATGAACATTTCGAAACAATTCCGTTGTATGCGTGTCGCAGACTAGGGTGTGCGCCTTAGAGTTGTTTCTTCCATTTGTTTTTACAGCTTGGTTTTTCAGATAAACATACGTTTTGCGGCCGGCCTTCGCAAACAGAAAGAACTAATCCTGTGGGCGACACGCTCCACAAAGTGCTCTGCGGTAAGTTTTCTCGTCATGCCTTGGCTGCCAACCTTGTAAAATTTTGAAAATGGAAACACCACGATCACCAGGTGGAAACGGTCCGTTATATCTACTCTGGAAACGGATTCCAGAGTAGATATAACGGACTAAATGCATAGCTCCAGATGGATGTCGACTCCAAGGAAGCAGGGCCCTACACAGAAATTGGTGGAAGCCTCGCAGGAGAGTTTTGACCCTATCCTCTTTAAGCATTTTAATGAAAGAGGCTGTCCAGAGCAGAACCAGCTCTGAAGAACATCATCCCACCCTCCGTACAAAGGGGAAGCGCAAACAACAAAGTTGACAAGCGAGTTTATAAATCCGATATTTGACTGTGGGCTATTGTATGACAGAAACTATGCTACTGTTCCTTGAACGGATTCTAATGGAAAGACAGGCAGGCTCTACCTTCGAATTTGTCGCGCCCCTTCAATGCTCGAAATGCGGGTGCTGGGCGGGCCTGTACTCTCATCGCCGCGGTCAGGCATCTGGTCACGGTAGCCAGATCCAAGAGTTCCCTGCCTGCTTCGAACCCCCTCTGGCGTCGTGCATGGTGCACGACGAAATTGGACGAATTGTCGCGGTCCGACTGCTTACGACAGAGACTCGCGATAGAGCGCGAGAGCGTGTGCCGGCGACTGTCGACCTCA
Organism: Heligmosomoides polygyrus bakeri; assembly: GCA_947359475.1. Taxonomy (NCBI): domain Eukaryota; kingdom Metazoa; phylum Nematoda; class Chromadorea; order Rhabditida; family Heligmosomidae; genus Heligmosomoides; species Heligmosomoides polygyrus. The sequence goes on from OX375866.1 coordinate 44,700,896, forward strand.
TTTTTCGGGTACAAGTAGGAAAGTGGTTGGGTGAGACACGTCTGGTATCTCTTGGTAGGGAATTCTATGCCCAATTCCCCGCTCCTACTAGTGTATTGTTAACCGGTAGCAAATGAGAGTGCATGGAATCCTAACAAAGTGAGCTGTTATATCTGCATACATGTCTAGTGCACGAGAACTTGCTAGTAATAGGCCTTCTTGATTATTCCTTCTTGAAGTGGGAGCGTTTGCTAAAAAAGTGCGGGTGGAATAAGACTCAATATATTTCAATTGAGTGAAAGAAGCGGCCAAGGACCAGATGAGGAAAATTCGAAATAAAAACTGCGCCGGAATTATTATGTAAAAGTCTCGGAAGCTTGTAAGTTCCCGAAATTGTTAACATCTTTGCTTTGAACAGTTGGCCTTGTTATAAAGCGTTTGAAGTCTTCAGGGATTGCTGAGACGTGAGATAGTTTTTCCCTTAATCTAACTTTGTTCTACACTTTACCGTCACCTTTCTCCAACTCACTTGCCATAGTTCAGGTGTAATGACATTGGCAAGCACCCTTCTTAGCAAACACCAAGAGCCTTCGTATTTCTCCATTCTACACGCAGAAGCAGCGGCATTTTACTGCTTCCTTTTTCTTACAATCGCCTCCACCGAGGGAGTTCATCTCTTTCATTTCATTTGGGGCTCCCTGTGGTGGCCCTAGGAGCGGGTTGAACATGCAAAGCTAACCAAGGTGTCTGATGGAGTAGGCACTGGCAAAATTTCGTGCTTCGCGGCTAACCACGCGTCAACGAGCACACGCCCGCGTTTCAGCGCCGAGACGTCGCATGCGGCTAGCGCGCGACGTCGCGTTGGAGTCACGTCCTGGAGCAGTGCACTCCTCCATGCTACCAACAGAGAGCACAGAATTCGTGCCTTCGTGGCCGATTCGACGGGACGCCAGCCCGCTCAAAACGGGCGCTAAAGTACGTTTGAAAAATACGAGACGGGACGATGGATGATGCGATAATGTTGGCGCATGATCTCCCATGCGATCGAGCATTGAAATTTGGTATTTGTACCCGGCTCAGCGGGAATTCCTTCCGGAACCGTCTACACACACAACACCGTGCACTCTGGCGACTGCTGTTTGCTCACCGTCTGGCACAGCGGATTGTAGCGGCAGCCGAGGATTTTCGCTCTTGATTATCGGTTTCGGAGCGGCCTATCACGCATGACTCAAACTTCGCAGGAGCTGCGCCGTTTACCCTCGCTGACAGCAGAGCGCTCTGAATTCTTTTGACTCGCAAAATCTTGATACCATGACAAAGAGGACCTTTTGGAGCGAACAACGTACATAGAACAGGAACGTCGGGTAAAATTAACTGTAAAGGGAGAACATTAGCTGGGTTCTCTCAAACCCATCAGCGCCATCGGCACTGGGCTTAAAATTGATTCAGGCGAACAAACTAAGAACCAAATGAAGGCAAAACTACTCTGCGCATTTAGCGCCGCTGTTGTCCAAGTTGCTGCAAGAACTGATCAAATCAAACTGAGCGGTCATAGCCATGGCTAACCTCGAATGTAGCGTCCGCACCCATTCCACTGACACTGATGGCGTATTCACCCTCATCGACAGCGGAGACGTTCTCGATCCTCAAAAAATATTCGCCGGACGCGCTGTAGACACTGAATCGGGGATCTTCTGCTGTTGCCAGGGACCCCTCGGCGATGACGTGTTTTCCTCGTGACCACAACACCTGAACGAACAAAACGCAACTATCGGTAGACGTGGGTCTTTGCAGCTCCCGAGAAGCTGCCTTACAAATCTTGCACCTAAGAATTCGTGGGATGACTAAAAGAAAAGCCTGCGGTCTCTATTTTTAGGTTTTTCGCCGTCACCCTTGCTACAGCTCATGCTGGTGTTAGAACTGCTTATCTTAAAATCCATGCTATTGCTGCCTTGATTTCGGCAAGAGACGGGTGTTCTTGCTCAGCTGGCTCGCTCGTCAAGCACGCGTGATTTTGCAGAGCATATCGTTCTTTCTTCAGTTGGCACATACCTGATGATCTTCAGGAATCTGGTCAATGATGGCAGAGAGAAGAGCCACGCCGCCTGAAGGGGCGTAGACGACTCGATTCGTTTGGTAAATCACCGGTGTCGCGGTGTGTCCGCAGTGGGCTGAAGCATAGGCATGGTGAAGTGAACAGGAAAACATTGTGAGCAGCCGAGAAAAGTCTCCTTTTGGGTCAAGGTCAGCTTCAAACAAGCAGCTGTTGCTGCTGCAAGCATCTCAACGAGGCGGTGTTGTTATGATGTGCAAAGTTCTCACGCATAGTCGGCCCACAGTCTCAAACGATCTCTGTCGAGGGTCCCGCCGAATTTACATGGGAGGATGGAAGGTAACAAGGTCTCAACTGCTACGCAGTTTACCCTTCCGATTGGTAAGAAGAACAAGTTATCCAACCTACTTCATTAAAATTGTGCTGTGCCTATTTTCGGGAGCTGTACCATTGGAAAACTCTAACACTTTACATAAAAATGAAGGATTGCGACCGAAAGCAGTCGCATGCTCATCAATCTATAAACGGGATGTCTTTACCGACTGTCTTGAACGGTGGTTGGGCTCTTTCGCTTCCCACACCTGATGGAGTGGCCAGCAACCACAGCTCCCCTTTTCGGAGGGAGTGGAGTGTTAGGTGAAGTGTCGCTACGCATACGCTAACTGGGTAGGCGGCGCATTTGAAGAAGTTGCTTGCTTTGTTAGTGCAGCGGCGCCCTGAAAAATCTGCTCACTTGTTTGCCCCTAGTTTATAAGTGAGTCTCCTCTGTTCCAGGATAGCGAATGAAGTGATTGGTCCCTTGGAAAAGGTGACCTGTCGAAGATTACGATTGCATTCTTCTCAGAAGCTATGACTTGCTGAGTCACTACCTAGATCCGGCTTGTGATGCTCAGCCATTAGGTTGGGATTTCAAGACAGTTGTCGGGTACTCTCGGTTTGCTAACGCGTTCAATGAGTAACGAGGTCATTAGTCAGTTCCTACACACATACAAAACAAAGGTCTACTGAAGCTTGCCCTGAGCGCAGAATTCGGAGAGGATATAGTAAAGCATGCTACACAAATCACCGGACAGCGAGTCATGCAGATCATGCATTGCTTTCAAAGAATTTCTTGCTCTTAACTGTATTCGTTGCTTCACGAGGTTGAATGGATGAATGCTTCTAACAGGAACCAGTGAGTCACTACAGCAATCAACTGTGAAGTTTCTGCTTTTGAGCCATCGAGGTCGGTAGGTGGAAAAAATTATTCTAGGCCTAGAATAAACCACCTAGTACCAACCTCGCTGAAGATGAGAGAACACGGAGACTACTACAGTCATCATTTGTGCTGGCCATATTCCATTTTCGTGTGGTCTCATTCATAACAACAACATATCTCAATTTACACCTGCTTCAAACTCGTCTCTAACCCTTAAAAAGGAATATTGCAAAGGAAGCATCCAGCATGTCATACTTAGACAGAACAACATAGTAACTAAGGGGAAGTGAACACGTAAGAAATGAACGCATTTTGTGAGGAAAAGAGCGTAGCGGCGCCAAGAAACAGAATAGTTCCTACCGTAGTCTTTTCGCTCATCTGAACCGTCGTGGCAATCCACGTGGCCATCACATCGGGACCTTCCAGAGATACAGCTGCCATCAGAACATTGAAATTCCGTCGTCAAGCAATTTGAATTGGCGTCTGTAAGTAAGCACTCAGAGCATCGTGCTGCCTATGTATGCCACTTTCCACTTTGCCCCTCATGTTTTAAATCTTCAACTGCTTCTACCTGTAGATCTTGGCTATCGAACCGAAAAGTACGGATTACGGGTAGTCAACGCGGGAGAGAAAATTCCTTCCCCTCACGCACACACAGATACAAGCACCCGTGCACTTGACGTCGGGCCTTTCAGACACTCAAAGGCATCCGCGGGACGAAGCATACGAAAAGCATCACACAGCTAGAAAGACCTCGGACAACGTGGAACTCGAAGCCATCGCTGGATACTCGGTACGGTCCGATGAAGCCGTCGTCAATCGCATCCAGAAGACGCTGTTTCACCTTGGACGCCGACTCTTCGTCTGAGTACACGTCCAGAGAGACCAACGTTCCCAAGTCTTTGTGATACCTGGTAAAGTTGCTTGACACTGGAGAACCGCGACGATGAGGAGCTCAGTTTAACTTTCGTACCTGTAGTGGAGGATACTGGCGTTATGACTAGCGGGAAGGTCAGACAGAAGTCTGTCGACGGCATGGGCGATTTCACGCGAACTTTGCAGAAAGCCCTTGGAGCCAACGCTCTGAAGGTCGCTGGTGTAGGTAAGGTCGGGTAGGTTGATGGTAACCCGGTAGATTATGCTCAGCGAGAGCGCGGCGTACAGTGAGGGCAGCATGCCGCGAACTGTCCCACTCGGGGCGGAGTCCGACTCGGCGAAGCTGCATCCTGTTTGAGCAAGCGACGGCGATGACCAACGCCGAGTTTGAATTGAAACTGCTCGAAACGCGCGGCGGCCCGCGACCGGCATTGTGCTCTCTTCTCTTCCCCCATATACAGCCTCGCCGACACGTGGAACTCCAGCCCCTGGGTATGGAGACGTCGAAGAATAGAAAGGAGGGGCTCTCTGTGAAACAGTGGGCTCGTATCCGGTTCAGTCGCAGTGAGTGTGAAAGGTGCAACCGACAGCATTCATCTACGACTTCTGCTTTGATTACGAAATGTGTTACGTTGACCTGCTGGTGACCGGAAGCATTTCCTGCTAGTCGTTGAACTCTCACGCACACATGGATGAGAGCTCCGGTGGGGGTCCCTCAGTTGCTTCAGAGGATGCGCGAGTATTGCGTCGTGACACCGAGGGGAATTATCAGATGACTATGGGTAGGGGCTACAACTTGAGACTTGAAATAGTCGGCACAGCTTGTCGTCTTTCAGAAACAGGCGTTTATTCGTTGTTTGTTTGCGTTGACAGCACATTGACGCTCTTTGTGTCCTTTCTCTCAGAGCAACACCAGTTGGAAGTCGAACGCGATTCCAAATGGAACAACGTTCGCTGCGTAAATATTCTCCCCTAACTTCCTCTATAACCCGGCTGTCGTGTCACGCTTGCTACCTCGCAGAAGAGCTCCAGCTAAAGTTCCATTGAACACGTGGTACCGCAATCAGAGGACACGACTGTTGTCGAATGAACCCCGAATCGAGGTCCATGACCCGTGTTCCGTCCAGGCAAAGCCAACAGCTCCATCATGACTCGGGAGCAATAGGCTGGTGTCAGACTTGTCTGGGGAGGAAAACACACGGAAATGTCCATCATTTATCGGAGCATTCAGTTATTTCTCGTTTCCAACATGGTTTCCAAAAGGGAACGGTTCCACGGTTGCAGCTACGCTGCACTCGATGAACGATTGGACGATCGCTTTAGATGAAGGTCGAGCTGTGGATGTTGTCTACCTTTACTTTGCCAAGGCATTCGACAGGGTGGCTCATAACAAGCTGCTGTTCAAGCTAGGGGTAGTTGGTGTCCACCCGCGAATTGTTTTATGGCTGAAGGCCTTTTTGACTGAAAAGTCCTACCAAGCTCGGATAAATTCTGCACTTTCCACCTCGAGACTAGCCACCAGTGGCGTTCCACAAGGCGGAGTCCTTTCTCCTGTATTGTTTAACATCTATACAATTGAGCTGCCTGAGCTACTTGTTTCTACAGGGATCAGCTGTTGTGCGTTTGCTGATGATGTGAAATTATATCACAGCGTGACTGATACAGCATCTCATGATAGGCTGCAATCAGCAGCTGATCTCGCTCAGCAATGGGCTCGCTCTTGGGGTCTTCCTCGATCCAGCGCTAAGTCTAAGCTGTTGCGCATTGGTCCAGACAACAATGGGGCTGTTACACGGTTAATGGGAGTAGGATCGAGCAAGTAGAGCCAGTCGGGACCTCGGCTTTTTAGTCAATAGCAGACTTACCTTTGACGAACACTGCAAGACTATAGCTCTTAACGCCTCCAGAAGGGTTTCCAACCTGTTTAGAGCTCTTTCTACTGGAGATCCCAACATTTTAATGCGTTATGACATTATGAACACTGCAGTGCAATATTCAAGCATCGGTCTGACATAAAACTTATGTCAGACCGATGCTTGAATATTGCACTGTAGTGTTCAACCCACATAAAAAGAAATTGATTAAGAAGATTGAATCATTTGAAAATAATTTCGCTAGGAAAATTCTTGTGCGTTCTATTGGTTTTCTCTATGATCGCATCCCCTCTGCCGCCGACCGGAATGCTAACTTAGGGCTGGAAACACTTGAGTTCCGAAGAAGAAAGTTTGACCTCGTAATGTTGCACAAAATTTTGTACCGTCAGTGCAGCCTCGTACTGAATCATTTCGTAGTAGAGAGGAGCTCATTCACCGGAGGAAGCTTTTATTACCTAAAGCCCGAGCTCGGTTTCGGCATCACTTTTTCTCAATTAGGGCTGGGTCGGAACTTATCAAGCTAAGTAAAAAGGTTTCTGTACCGGTAGATTTCATATGTTTCTTAAAGATGTTGGACTGTCATCTGAATCTAATTTGATTGCAGTAGTTCCTAATTATGAGGATTGAATTTACTTGAGTGATCCTTGATAATTCTACTCATAAGGTTGATGGTTGTCTTTCGTCGGTTATTCGCAATTTGTTTTGTTGATCTATTATAAGTTGTTCATGACATGTTCATGTGACAAATAAACAAAGGTGGCCACCGCAGGGTATTCTGTAGCCCAAGGGCGCATTCAAATTGCTTCCATGATTCTCCATAGAGGTACAGCAACCCTTTTAAGATCCGATGTATCATAAGAACTTGGGAGATTTGAGCGGAGCTCATGTTGACGTGTGATTTCGTTCGCGAACATTCCTTTGGCCGATTCCAACGAGAGTGGGCTCGCACTGCTATCGTGCCATCTCCGCTCACCGTCTTGTACTACCACCTCGATGAATGAGAAGCGCTGCGACCTGAGGCACTGATGATAGCATTTGGACTCCTAAATTGTCTGGCGTCGTCTTACAAGCAAAACCTATAGGAGCAGGCGAATAAAGTAATGCTGATTTTGCAGTGGCAACCAGGGATCTGTCAACTTGCAGACGTATTTGAATTTGCCAGAAATTTGGGCTATAACTGTCCTAAATGTCTTTCATTTGAACAGTATTTTTTCCCATAACGGCATTTATGGAAGCTTTCTTCAAAAGCGGACAGAGCGCTAGTATTATAACAAACTTCGAAAGCATAACCCACTAGAGGAAAAACCAACGGTGCATGTCTGGTCCGGGATACGCAGGGAGAAGGCAGCTTATTAGGTGCACAAAGAAATAATTGAAAAGCTTCAGATAAAAATTCACACATTTTTAAAGGAAGTTTGCATTCCTTAGTGATGAGCGCGTGAAGAGCGGTATTGTAATTATGCGTAGCTTGCAAGTAATCGCTGTTTATGTACACTGACTTTCCATGGATCGTTACTGGAAGGGACACAATTATGCGTCTCGACGGAAGAAGTTTAGAAAGTCCCGCTCCATGATTCAAAGAAATCTCTGGCAGAAGAGCTGGAACCGATCCTTTTAGAAACTCCTCCACCTGCAGTAATTTGCTTCAACGTGAATTCACCACAGCACGTATGCTTCATAGTCAAAGAGCTTTTTTCAGGCAGAGAAGAAAGTGATAGCAAAAGGGCGTGTAATAGAATTTTCAGATTGACATGGAATTGCGCTTCATATTGCTTGGGACCGGAAACCTCTTCCTGTGAAACTGCGTTACGAAGTTAGGCTTTTGCGGGCAGAACAATACAGCACGGCATAAATGAGCATTGCTGCCAGGTTCCTCAGCACTGCTGTAATCGAATAGCCGATTTCTTCAGTTCTGTAATTTTAGAGATTGGCTTTGAATGCTGCGCAAGGCCAGGGTGCTGTTGACGTAACGAGGAGCATGAACAAAAGAAGCTTATGGATTCGACGCCAAGATGATGGAGCTGTTCTGTGACCTGTATGAACAGCGAAAACCGCGAATTTTGTTAACAAGTTCTCCTCACTGAAAGTTAACGACAGGCAGTGGAGTCAGGGCTATTGCGCGAATACGCCGTAAATTTCCGTTTCGTCATAGCTGTCATACCAGTAAAGAATGATAATCATATACGCCTCTCTGAGCTCGTGGTTACGAACCATAGAATGTGCTCCCTTATAGCTTCACCTCTGATCTTGCAGCTAGATTAGCGCTGTCGACATAGTGTAGTGGCCTGCATGAATATCACATTTGCGATAGCAATAAACCACTTGGAAAGAAATGAGTCCTGCAAGTGGGACAGCACATTTGATTACTCTGCAACGGCGGGACTTCCGTGAGCTCGCTCCAATTCTTTGCAGGATATTTATAAAGGAATGATATATGTTATAGAGGTTTCTTCACTTGTGGGTGCCTTTCTGCCAAAATCGCTAACTGGAACTCCAATGGGAACTTCTCTCCGGAACACCCGCTAAACATTCAACATTTTACAATTACATTTTTCTTTGCCGCCGTTTAAGTGACACGATATACGATAGCAAAAGCCCTAAGTGCTGTGACATTTCGACTAAGAGTAGCCCACCGCGTCTGGCAGTGGAAAACACTGCTCTACGGAGACGCGAGGTGGAGAGTAGACCATGTCTATGAGACAGAATCACTGAAGAGCTTCAATGCGGAAGATCACGTGAAAATGTGGTCACAACGGCATCCTAAGTTTAACCTTGAGGTAGTGTTTAATAGTGGTGTCAAAGCTAGTGAAATGGGCAACAGCACCATGTATGTATTATGTATGCAGTTGGCACCTTTCCCGACTCCAACGTCTCGCGAGCGATACAGTTTCGACCACATCAAAGAAACAACATGGCACCACGAGAAAAAATACACTGTGTGTAGGAATGCGCAGCTTCATTCCGGCTTGCTGACTCAGTTCTTCAGCTGTCTTGGCAGTAGAGGAAGTTACAGCCTTCTTTGCATTCCCACTAGAGGTCGGAGCTCCTTGTACATTAGTAGAAGAAGGTTATATAACACTGCGAAAGCTTCAGTGCTAAATTGCAAGATGAGAAATTGAGGCTTATAGAGAAGTTGCAAACCAACCTAAATTAGAATCGGAACCGCTGTAAGCAGACGGACTCCCCTAATTCTTTAAGCTTTGCCATAGGAAGACAAAAAGACTTCGTGAGGGGATGAAGACATTTCTGGTGTCGCTTGTATTCCTACTCAAACAGTAGCATGAGCTTTGACGTTCTATGTAGCACAGAACTAGCAGGGAACTGGAAACAAACAGTGGACTTCACGTGTGCAGACCGGAGTTGGACCTACACAACTGTCTTTCCTCAAGGGAGGATAAGTGATTGCTTTTAGAGTACGTCATCTTTCACAGCCACAAGCCTCTCTTCTGTCAATCCGATTCTGACAGACAAGCGTGTCCTATGTTGACGCTACATATGAGCTATCAGTGGCAAAGAAAAACGCTTATGCTAGTTTCGACTTATCAGTGTATTTTAGCTGGTTTTAAAAACGAACATTTAAAAAAAGAAAAATAACGTGCTTTCCCAAGCAGAGCGAGAGTCCGCGACTATCTATGACATACCTTCGGATTTCCGTCATAATTTTGTTGCTATGAGTAAGTAACAAAGCAATGACTTTATGTGAATTGCTCAAGCTTCTGCAAACTACGTTCTGGAAGGTAAAAAAGCAGGGCTTAAGGAAAACGACACTACTTCCTGTACCTCGGCTTTGCCCTGTAAAACTATTGGCGTGAACAATTACTTTTCCAAACACAGGCAAATATTTCACATCTTGCAGAGTTCTGTCAAGTAAGAGATGGACGTGCTTCTGCCATACTCTTTTTTTCTTCGTTCTTTTACAGTGGGTGCGATCTTCTAGCATTTTACTGGCAATTCATAGCCCGCCGCCCGTGAATGCTCAGTTCCAGACCAGATGTACCTCAACGAACTGGCCATATGAGCATTTTATTTGAGACTGCTCGCTAATAAAGAACAATTGTGATTTTTAAAGAACAATCGTGATTTTTAAAGAACAATCGTGACTTTCCTAGCTCGTGGAGACCGCGTGATGGTTTGTGCCAACGCAAACCTACTCCGAAGCTAACTAAGAACCCAGTGGCAGCGTCTCGTGACATCAAGGGCTCAGGCAATTTCGAGGGAGGGAATGGTGAGGCACATCTGTCAGGTAGAGTGGGAAGCGATTGCTCCGCTTGTGGGTGGCCCCTTCGAACTTGTGTTACACCTGATTTTCTTCCCGTTACTCAGGGAAGAAACATACAGGAAGGGTTCGGCGAAAACCATATTAACATATGGTCCTTACCATGAGGCTCCTCTCCAGAACTGGCGACATCGGAAGCATCAGGCAGGGAAGCCCATCCAGAGTATTCTTCCAGTGGTAAACAGGAGACGAGACAAACAGCAAAAGTAAGTGAGTAGAATAGTATGAAACCGGAAGAGGTCATGTCCCCATGCAGGGATGGCAGCGGCGGGCACGGTGGTACAACTGTCCGTGAGTCGAAAACAAAATGACGGCCGGGTTGACGGTGGCCGAAAAATGGGATGATAGGGTCGGGACGATCTCGACGATAACGGATAAACGATATACTGCTGACACTCTGTTACGAGCGGCACGCACCACATCTGAACCACCTCACCGGGCGGCTCCGTCTGTTTTCAGGTGGGCCGGGAGCTCATTGACGTGCCCAATCGAGCTGCTGTCGCCTTGAATAGTAGAGCTGCAAAACCGCCATCTGATGGTCTGCTGCCATCACAGCAACATTTTTTTTGATTTATTGCGAGCGCTCAACATTAAGATATGCCTTCAGATCGGGAACTTCACCACACTCACTGATAAGAACGGAATGCAGAAAAATTTCGTCAGAACTGACTGCATATGCCACTCATCCCACAGCGGGTGTTTCTACGGTTAAAAGGAATGCAAGACATCGTGAAGACATGTTTGAGTCCTGCCTTGGGGACGGTGCACGGCACACGAGAGGTGTGAAGGAACCCTTTCAAGCCAAACCGCACCTGCGGAGCTAATCGGTGGGTTGCTGTACTTGCGCGAGTGAGTTGTCCTCGGCTACTTTGTCTCTCCCAATTACATCCGGTCGTATCGCTGTAGTGCCCACGATGACCACAGTCGACGGCGGCAAATCCGCGACGAGAGATGGCGAGCTGTGTCGTCGCGAGCGTGGCAGGAGCTGGGAAAAACGGACATTAATTAGTGGGATCTACCTATCCTAGTCGAGGACGGGATGTGCTAAGAATGCTCAATATTCTATGCGGCTTGAAGCTTATTTGATCGCATTTCGAGCTTCATTTCGAGTCCGGCAATCCTAAATGCGATGTTGAAATCTGTTTAACCGCTTCAAGCATGCAGAAGGGGTTGTATGTATGTATGTATGTATGATGACCTGAAGAGAGCAGTAGAATGCAATAGATCAGTCAGGTGGTATCGCCTGCCTTGCATCTTTCACAAATTTCGTTTTTCAAAACGATTCTTTGCATAATAATTATTGTACCATTGCAGGTATAAATTAGCTCTATTTGAATCTGATTTCATATATCCAATCCACCTTTATTCTATTTGTTAGTGCAGTAGTCAACGAAAGCTGAATAGTTTGCCATATTCAGTTTAACCGAACACTATTCGAGGATATTGAACATTTTTGAGTTATCAACAAAACCTCTTAATGACTCGCAAAATCATTATTTAGCTGCAGCAGAGATTTCTTGTCCATTTTGAAGCGTAGACAAGAAGACAACTTCCGAGATTTTGGCTGGGAAAGTCCACCAGCTCTTCCAGCACATCGCGTTGTGAACTTTAATGGCAGAAGTTGAGTTTATGTAACACTAGCTGGAAAACGGTGTGCTTATCTGCGGTGTTTTTCTAAGCCACAGATGCATTAACAACTTCATATGTGCGATATGCACATGTTCCTGACAGGGTAAGGCTTGAGATTCGAGAATGGAGGGAAAGGGAGGGGAGTGGTTCGTACAGTGCCCTTTTTGGGGTGAAGTTCTACTGCACGTCGATGTTCCGGAAGGGATTGCCTCTTCAATTTATTCAGCGTTTTGGGCGGTTTCCTTTTCCCTTACTAGGTTGCTCTATCCAGTGTGAATACTTGTGCACCACGAATCGCGGCTCCCAGAGTTGAGCGCCCGCTCAGAGCCGAAGTCAACCAAGCTTTCCATCCCTCCGGAGTCGATCCAGAATTCAGAACTCAACTGATACAAAGAACTGATTCAAATGACCTCCACCATGTCCAGTAAAAGTAGTATGTGAGTGGTGCATCTCGCAAAAGGGACGTCTAATACCGAGTTTGTCCGCTGCACTTGTTCATTTGGTTATTTCTGAAATTACCAGACGTTCAGCGGCCTACCGGCCGCCAAAGGTCTAGTTGGGGGGTCCGCCCCAAGCTCCGAAAACAACCCCAATCTTCCTCCTTTCTCCTTTAGGCCTCCTTACTTTTATTAAGTAAAAAATCATTTTACAATAAAGATTAGGGCAGCGGATATGGAAAGTAGGAATCTTCACTGCTCCTATGAAGCTCATCCACCCTCTACCTGATTTACTCCCCGAAGTGCCCGTTCTTTATGTGGCGAGAAACAGATCATGAGTCTCCCAATCATCATCATCATTTGCATTAGCGTTTGTCCCGTTTGGTAGTGGGGTCCGCTCTTCTGGTGTGGTGCGCCAATTCTCCCGATCAAATGCTTGATCAGGGTGCACACCAGCCATGTTTAAGTCCAAATGCAACGTATCTAGCAAGCGCTGCTTCGGCGTCCCCTGGGCCGCTTTCCAGGGACCTCAAGGTTCAGGCCCATCTTCCGGACGGATTCGTCATTAGCGCGAATGACGTGGCCGTACCATCGAGGACGAGCAGTTTCTCGGCTATCGGGGCGACACCGAACCTCTGTCGTATGGTGTCGTTGCGAACGCGGTCCAAACGCGTGACTCCAGCCGTCCACCGTAGCATTTTCGTCTCCATTACACTGAGGCGGCTTTCAATTTCCTTCGTCACGGGACGACGTCGGTTGAATCCACCTCCGGCGAGGGGCCATCTAATCTCGGAGTTAAACTATCAGGACGTCATTGGACTACCGGAAACTCCCTCCCACCACGACACGAAAATTGCCTGTTCGTCTGTACTTATAACTGTCGTTCGATCGCATCTGAGCAGGATCTTCGGACACTGCTTTACAGAAGCCGCAACATCAAATACGACGTTATCGCCCTGCAGGAAACGAAAGGCAGAACGGAAACCATAAGAAGGACCGACCACAACGAGCTTCTCATTATCGGAGCAAAGATGGACAGAAAGAATATTGGCGGAGTTGGATTTCTCGTCAATTCGACAGTGCATCACCAACTAGACTCTTCCAAGATCATCAGTCCGCAAGTAGCTGTTCTTCGTCTGGAAACCAAAGATCAAGGAACCATCTCCATCATAAATGGATATGCTCCAACATCTGTGGCCACAGATGAAGAAAAGGAGGAATTCTACAAGCTGTTTGAAAGGACTGTCAACGACGAGAAGAGCTACTACAAAGTTGTTGTTGGTGACTTTAACGCTATCGTCGGTACGAATGATCACGACGAATGGAGGTTAGGACCACATGGAACTTCCTCAAGGAACGAAAACGGAGAGCGCCTGATAGACTTCCTATCCGCGTGCCGTCTTTACCATGGAAATTCTATGTTTAAGAAGCCTTCAAACCGACGATGGACCTGGGAAAGCCCAAATGGAGAAACACGTTTGGAGATCGACCATGTTCTTACAAACAGACGCTGGAGTCTGTTCGACGTCTCCGTGCTGCCTTCATTTGACACCGGCTCGGATCACCGTCTTGTCCATGCGAAGCTGACTCTCAAAAAGAGGATGTTCAAGCGTGACACTCATAAACCGGCACCGGTGAGGATCCCCACATTCAAGTCTGAGGAGTTGGAATATGCAATAAAGTCGTATGATTGGAATCTTCTTGAAGATCCATCGGAAGACTACGACCTTCTCTCTAAAGGACTGTTGAAATGTGCTAGCAGCTCTTGCGGAGCCACATCACCGTCTGCTTCAAGATTCAACGCACATGCGAATAAGCTCTTGGAGCAAAGAAGAGCTGTTAAACTGGATCCTAGTGCTTCCCATCTGGAAAAAGTCACCATCTCGAAGGCCTGTCGAATTGCAGTGAAGGAGTCCATTCAAGCCTACAGAAGATTAAAGCTGTTAGAAGCCGCTGGGAAAGGTTCAAGCATAAAGCGCTGCGAACGAGATCTCTGCGATCAGAAGGCAATAATGTCAGCCCTTGTGGATAAGCATGGAACAACGCAAACGTCTCGAGGAGCGATGGAGGCCATCGTTCAAGAATTCTACACAGATCTGTTCCGTTCTTTCATCACTGTCCCGAAATGCTTGATGCCACCAGCTGAGGAAGTACCTCCCATTCTGGAATCAGAAGTTGTTCATGCCATCAGAAGGATGAAGGCGGGCACTGCTCCCGGACCGGACGGCATTCCTGCTGATCTCCTTCGTGCGTGTGGGAGTGCATTCTGCTCACTTCTTGCCAAGCACTCAACCACTACCTTCGACTTGGTAGGATTCCGGACTCATGGAAGGAGTCGAAAACAGTTTTAGTCTTCAAAAAAGGTCAGCAGGAGGATATCAACAACTATCGACCCATCAGTCTTCTCTCGGTTGTGTACAAGATCTTCACCAAGATACAGCTTAACCGCATGGAGCGTTGCTTGGATGAATATCAGCCAGTGGAGCAAGCAGGGTTTCGCAAGGATTTCTCCTGCATGGACCATATTCAGACTGTCTCACAGCTCATCGAGAGGAGCCGCGAATACCACCTCCCACTTGTCCTTGTCTTCGTGGATTACCGGAAAGCGTTCGACTCTGTGGAAATCAACGCCGTTTTGAACGCACTTGTGCACGCTGGTATACCATCGCCCTACATCCGACTTCTCGACGAATGCTTCTCGAACACATCGACTACCATCCAGCTGTTCGATCGAAAGCTTAAAATTCCTATCGGGAAAGAAGTACGGCAGGGAGACACAATTTCTCCTAAGCTATTCACAGCGGCACTCCAGGATGCTATGAAAGACTTGAACTGGGACGATAAAGGCTACCTTGTCGACGGTAGACGGATCAGCAACCTTCGCTTCGCCGACGATATTGTTCTCATCTCTACCAACACGGCAGAAGTCGAGGAAATGCTGAACGAGCTCAATGTGGCAGGCATGAAGATTGGATTGGACATGAATATGTCCAAAACGCAGTTTATGGTCAACCAGTGGTGTGACACGGGACTCGTAAGGTTAAATGGAGTCGCTCTACAACAGGTCGACTCCTACGTCTACGCGCAGCGTGGGCAGCCTTCAGCTCGATTCGCGAAGTCACCGATCAGGTCAAGGATCCCGGCCTCAGGGCCTCGATATTCAATGCCTCTGTACTGCCTGCGATGTGTTACGCGACGGAAACCTGGCCCGACAACAAGACAATCGCCAGAGCGATGCAAACTACGCATCGTGCACTGGAGAGATGTCTTCTGAGGACAAGCCTTCGTCAGCAATGGCAAGAAGGCCTACGAAGCTCGGAGCTACGGGAGAAGTCGCAATTAGCAGACCCGCTGCAGAACCTGAAGAAGTCCAAATATCGCTGGGCCGGACACCTGCTTCGACGAAAGGACGATAGATGGAGTCTCCGTGTCACAGAATGGCTCCCGAGAGACCATAAGAGACCACTGGGACGACCGCCAACGCGATGGGCAGATTCATTCTCAAGATCTTTCAGAGAGCGGAGTCTGCCTCACTGGATGCAAGCAACCAGAGATCGAGCGGTCTGGAAGAGTTGTGGTCCCCGCTGAGAAGACCTCCAGCCGACAAAAGGACCATCAAAGTATCAAAGTAAGTAAGTATTTATCTAACAACTATATATAGGACAGCTTTCTAATTGGTGAGTTGATTAATGTTCAGTATGAAATTAGTGTTCAAGAGCGACTGTTCTGTCCTCAGACGACGCGAAGTGTCACAAAGAGAGGTGAATGGATTAACTCGCGAACCAATCTGCGGCCGGATTTGAGCGCTTGGACCTTGAGCATCGACAATATGGCTTGAATACATCACAATCTGAAATTGAACTAATGTTAATTTCAGAATTGACTGGTTAATTTACTCGCAGTTCATTGTGGTAGTCTGTGACAAGAATTTTTAAATAGCCCTCAAATGGCTTTTCGGCATGTTTGACGCACATTATGCAGCTGAAATCTCTTGTGGGGTAGCAAAAACCTCACCTATGGAAGGCTCTAGAGAGGTAGTGAGTTTTCTTAAGCTTCCAGAATTTCAGATTCGGTCTAGCTTTGCGAGGAAATCAGACCATGACCATTTGAACCGAGGAACAAATTCGCCGCTTGCTACCAAGAAGCGTCATCAGTTGGGCAGCTTTGGCAGTGCGCAAGTATTGAAGAGTTCCACCTTAAACCTTCTGTCTTCGCAGGACAAGTCAATCCACAGTTGTTTGCCAAGCTGAGCGAACAAGTATGAGCGTCCACAGATTCGATATTCCAACATAGTAGTCTTCCAAAATTTAAGAATTTCGGAATATTGAAGGCAAGCAAGTGGCGAATCCTTCAAGAAAGCTGTTACAACGATGTTTCGTTGCGATCAAAACTCTAGCACCAGGCTGGAATCGAACTCGCATCTCCTGCTGACCGTGCAAGAATACTCTACGATGTTACACCATCGTCGATGTCTTATCGAACGCAACATCTACACCTTGTGGGAGCGATCAGCACATACCTGCATATCGGGACGAGCCGACCGTATATATCAGTAGTATGGAACCAATTAAGCTGAAAGTCTTCATACAAATGATTCATGTCATTTCCTTTAAGCCTCAACTGGCTGGCACTGAGGTAGTAAGCTGTTATAACGATGTTTTGTTGTGGTCAAAACTCTCATCATCTCGATATACGAATGGGTGCTAATCGATCCCACGAGGTGTGGATGTTGCGATCGATCAAACAGCGCCGGCGGTGTCCCCTCGGTCAGCAGGAGGTGTGTATTCGAGTCCCGCATGGCGCTAGAGTCTTGATCGCAACAAACCGTCGTTATAACAGCTCGCAACCTCAATTCCAGCCACTTGAGGCTTAAAGAAAGCCATTTCAATCCTTCAAGAAATATGTAATTTAGCTGTGACCGAGAAAAGTCATAGAACACAAAGATACGTGTGGTAGTTAATATATACAGTACGTGACATGCCGCTGCGTCCAACAAGCACAAGCGGCGCAAAAGATGAGAAGCGGCGCAAAAGGGCGCCGGAGAGCGCCGTTTTCCGCTCGCCACGCTCCGCGTCTGAGGCAAGTCGCGTTAGTGCGCGGCGTCCTCAACTTCTGGACGTTAGACTGAATGAAGGAGCTTATCCATGCGTTCGGACGAGCATGGCCTACTGTTTAGAACTAACTTCCGGCATCTGAACAATGCATGTAGGCCGGCAGAATCAATCGAGTGGGCGCGACCGCTCGCAGAGTGACGTTAGGCTGATGGGCTGATGGAAGGAGCCTATCCATGCGTTCGGACGAGCATGGTCTACTGTTTGGAACCAACTGCCGGCATGGCGCGCGCTCTGAACAATGCATATAGGCCCGGCAGAATCAATCGAGTGGGAGCGACAACCTGTAGGGCGAGCGACAGCTTGAACAGTGAGCGCATGGGGAGTTTTAACGAAAATTCCTAGCCTTCCTACTCAGGCATTGCTCTAGGACTGTCCAGCTTGCATCGAGTGCGCCGTGAACAATGCATATAGAATCGAACCTATCAATCGAATGAGCGCGACAGCTTCTAGAGTGCGCGTTTAGGGAGTTTTATCAGAAATCCTTAGCCGCTCTACTCAGGAGCTGCTCTAGGACTCTCCAGCTTGCATCTGGAGTGCGCCGCGAACAATGCATATAGAGTCGAACCTATCAATCGAGTGGGCGTGACCGCTCGCAAATTGCACGCGCGTGCGTGTTTGGGGCGCGATAACTCTGTCATGTGTGAAGCCTTCCGGCTGCAGCTTGCGGGTTTTGTAGTCAGTAAAAAGCTCTAGCAGCTCTTCAAAGCACAGCGATGTAGCCTAAGAACTGACAAAGTTACGGTGGTGCAAAGATGCAGGTCAGGCTTGTACAACCAATTTTTTTCGATTTTAGGCGATCACTGCGGGAAGAGACGATGAGCTGACGGCCTACAAATGCATAGGCTAACAGATCACTTAACGTACTTTACAAGAAGGCGCTTACAGCTCTCCAGCTGCCTGCTTGCCTTAGTTACAGCTGCCGCTTTAGAGCTGCGGACGGCAGCAGTACTAGTGTCACGGCATAGTGGCCACCTGGCCCATCTGTAAGCCACGCCCCTACATGGGATGGAAGGTTGGCAGTCACCCTAACTGCATTCTTGCTACATGGTTGTACATAATATAGAATAATAATAAAGGTTTGTAAAACCTCACTCCCAGGCAGGAGCATGACGTGGGGGTCCTGGAGAGACTGGATAGATAACGAAATCCAGAAAGGGTTTTGAGCTATGTTCGCGTGCGGACGGTACACAAGTGTGATAGGATTACGAAATCAGCTATCAATATTGGCTAATGCGTTTACAAGGGTCAACAAAGAGAGGTTCCGCAGAACCATCATGAAACCCCCATTACGGAGGTCCCTTGGGCTTCAAAAATACATTGCAGAAGATTCGCCACGATTTTAGTGGATGAAAATGAATAACGAAATAGCAAGTCTTCTTCTAAGCCGCGTCATTTACCAACAATTAAAGTCATAACGATTTCGAAATATTTTTGGGATTTTACAGTATATAACGAGGTCTGTAGAACTGGTAAGGGCATAGCGATATTAGAACTACGATTAAGACAGGGAGCACACTCTAGCGAAAAACTTACTTCGAGCATACTTTAATCATTTTTCAATAGAAGGTCGAAAAATAACGATTTGAGCAATAACGATTTAACATGAATCAAATTCAAACTATATCTAGTCAATCATTGAAGGGGCTATGCCAGGATACCAGTGCTCGAATTGGTATCTTGGAAGAGGAAATGCGAGGGCGTCTCCAAGCACTCATGGCTTGTCAGGAGCAGGTGGATGGGATGGAGAAGATAGCGAACAAGGACTTAAATCTGGTCGCCAAAGTGGGGCACGCCGACAACACGTGCCCTAGAGATGCGCTGGTTCCAAGTACTGCCGGTGACTGTATGGGGTCAGCAATTCGAGCAATGCCTCGAAGACACATGATCCGGAGGCCCTACGACCTAATTAGGTTGTGCCACTTCTGTGCTCAACCGGGATAGCTGCAGGAATGTATTGGGCGTTAATGTTAGGGCAAACACGATGCAGAGAGACAACTCTGCTCCAAACGCCTGAAACCTCACCTAGGCATATGCATAAAAATTGCGCCCTGTGAGTACTGCAAACAAGCCTCCTACAATCCTCTATGTCGATCGGTAATTGAATGTCCACAGAGAGCAGTGATAGCCCATCGTTTTACCGTTAGCCCATCACTGACATGAGTGTTTGTTGTTTTTTAAAGTTATTTAAAAATGTCATGACGATTTTTTGTTGCGATCGAAACTTCTAGCGCCAGGCGAGACTCGAATCCGCACCTTCCTCTACCCGGCCGGGAAGGCTCTGCGCCATTACACCACCGGCGCCGTTTGATCGAACGCAACATCACACACCTCGTAGGACCGATCATCACTTACCCGTATATCGGGGTGAGCAGGCCGCTGATATCAGCATGGAACCAGTTAAGCTGATGGTCTTGATGGAAACGATTCAAATCAGTTTCTTTAAGCCTCAAGTGGCTGGTATCGAAGTTGTAAGCTGTCATGACGATGTTTCAAAACTTCAAAACTTCTAGCGCCAGGCGAGACTCGAACCCGCACCTTCCTCTGACCGGGCGGGAATGTTCTACGCCATTACACCACCGACGCCGTTTGAATTATTATTGAATTATTTAAAAATGGTTTGAGTTGTATATTTTTGTCGAGGCCGACAAATTCGAAAGGGCGGGCATGTTACGGTATAGTGGCTACCGCCTCTGTAAGCCATGCCCCTACATGAGTTGGAAGGTTGGCAGTCTCCCTAACTGCATTTTTGCTACATGGTTGTTGTATATAATATAGACTAATAGTAAAGGTTTGTAAGGCAGGAGCACGACAATAGAAATAAGCAGAAGACTAAACCCAATCATATGTTTCTCTGGCGTGGGTGTAAATATTATATCTCTCGCGATGGAGTGGCTCCGCCGCGCAGAGCTTCACGTAGGTCAATGAACTAATTTTCGGTACATTCACAGGACGTCTCTCACCTTCTCGGATGAATAATTCGACGCTGATTCAGAAAACATGATTTGTTTTACAAAACATTTTGCTTGTAGAGAATTATAGAAAAACGGTTTAAAACGCGTTTCTTGCACCTTTTTCCGCCCCAAGACCAAAAGATATGGTCGCTATTGCACGTCTTGCTGTACCCTTGCTATCAGTAGTGAAAACTAAGTTAATACAACATTAGCTAACACAACACAGATTTTATTTTTCTCTGCTTTACAAGAAAACGAAAACGCTTTTCAGGTTTTGCGAAGCAATCCATCGAGCAGCCCTTTGTGAGGGAACTTGCTGTCGATGGATAAGTTTCTGGAAGGCTTCTTGTTGAACAGCTATGCACGTATCGATGCACCCGCCATGCAACCTACGGAGAACCAGTGTTCGTGCATCGCAGTGCTCACTGATTCACCTCGTCTTTGTGGCCCACTTCAATACCTTTTGGGTGTTCCTGAAAAGGAATGTGCAATATCTGAGAAATGCGTTCATTGCTGCTGATCTGTAGGTACCTTCGTTTGAATGACGAAACGCTTCGTGTAGCTGACATCATCCATTTGTTGGAGAATTGCTGCACACGTTTTGAGACCGACTATGTACCTCAGGGCTGGAGAAGAGGATATGCCGTCTGTGCGAAAGTCTTTGTTTTTCATCTTTTGCCTTCCTTCACTCTGTTTTTACAGAAGAATACGTAACTTGAATTGGATGCTTTTTGAGAACTGTCCGACTCGTTCAGCCCCTACGGTGTCGTCATACGACCAGAGAATAGGGAGAAGGGGTTCAACCGAAGGGGTGTCAACGACCAAGGTGTACCGCCGAATTTCTATCAACATGGACCAACCAACCCACAAATTAAAAGAGCTGTCCTCCACATGATTGTGAGATAAACACTGTCCTTCGAAATACAACAAAAACAGTTGTGAAGAACACACATATAATCACTTTCATATGTATAAGCAGCATTTACGCTATCAACCGAATAAAAATCGCAACGAGCTAATCGAGTGGATGGCGTGATCCTTCAATGCACTGAATGACTGCTGCCCTGTTGCGCTTTAAAACAAATTCTAATTTATTACTATTTTGCTAAAAAAATTGCTAAATTATTACACTCATTCCGGCGGCTGGACTAAAAAATTTCAAAGAAAGTAATACCAAATTCCGCTTTAACCTATAAGAAGCTTCTGTTCGAAGACGTTCGTTTTGATTTGTATATTTATATATTTATATATATTTGTAGATCTATATGATTATATATTTGCGAGCTACATAGGTCAGACTTCTTAACGTAGAGGATCCTGATGGATTTTCATTTGCTGCTTGGGAGGTACGATAATCTGGCGAGTTCTGTCTGCGCGTTCTTGTAGAACGTATCTTGCTGGAAGGACAAATTTTTCGCTGTTGTGCTACGACATGTGGTGAAAACATAGCACAAGAATTGAATCTAACTGTGGTGAGTTAAATCGCAATTGGTTGGTTTTGTTCTGTTCCGTTGTTGGTAGTTTGTAAAGCGAAGACTCATGTCTACGCCTTGAACAAATAAAATAACATAAATATATATGCCAATTTCAAGTCAATTTATACACTTTTTAAGTAAAACTGCTCACTTTCCAGATCAAACTGAACATCTCTCAAATCAATACGAGCTTCCTCTACATTAAAATAGCGACTCTCCAAGACGGCTAAAATAAGTTTTGGTAATTTAATTGCTCCAGTCACTAAACATACCAGGCTGTCCAATGTTTCCTGTCCGAAAATTTTCAAAATTCTATAATTTTTCTTAGAGGTGTTATAATATCAGGCAAGTGTAAAAACCTTCTAGAAGGTTTTCCAGAGTTCCACGTTGGGGTTATATAAGGCGCAGTCGCCGCGTCTAGCTACCAGTACAAGCTAAAATGGACCAAGGTCGAATTCGTACGTTCGTCTACTACGAGTGGCTGCTGGGCAACGACAGGGGCACCGTGGTCGCCAACATCTGCAGAGCGTGCAAGGAGGATGCAGTGTCCCAACGCACAGTCAGGCGCTGGTTCAATCGTTTCGAGAGCGGCGACACGAGCCTCGAGGACAAGAAAGGCCCGCTGAAGATCATGCTCTGCTGCTGGTGGGACGCCAAGGGCATGCTGTACTTCAAGCTGCTCCCGAAAGGCAGGACGGTCACCGCCTCCATCTACACCGATCAGCTCGAGAAACTAGCCGCCGCCATCCGAGAAAAGCGTCCCCGACGGGCCTCGGTCCACCTGCTGCACGACAATGCGCGCCCCCACGTTTCGAAGGAGACCCAGCAGAAGTTGGCGACGCTCGGCTGGGAGACGGCTGCCCATCCGCCGTATTCCCCGGACCTCGCCCTCTCCGATTTCCACTTGTTCCGCCCGCTGAAGCACCATTTGGCCGGAAGAAAATTCACCAACTACGACAACCTCAAATCCGACATCGCGGACTTCTTCGAGTCGCAGCCCCCGGAGTTCTGGGCGAAGGGCATCGGCGACCTGCCCAATCGATGGGCCGCTGTTGTGGATAACTGTGGTGATTATATTTTTGATTAGACTTGTTTTCCAATAAAGTTGAAAAAAATTAAAAATGGTGAAATTTTCGGACAAGAATTATTGGACAGTCTGGTACTTTTGAACTTTTATAATTTTTACTTTTCAAAAATGAATTGAAAATTGTTCTAAAGCGCAGGGAATGATTCAATGTGTTTAAAAAAAGGATGGACAGGATCTCGCGATCTTCATTTGATTAACTGACAAAAATCTGTTTGCGTGGAGTTAAACACTTAAAACGGTTCAAAAAATGAAAGGAGTTGTAAGAAACCTATGTCTTCACTTCGTTATTTCAAATAAGCTGCATTTACACCATCAATCAAAATAAAATCGCAACGAGCCAGACTTGTGCATGGCGCGATCCAGCTAATAACTCACTAAAAAGTTGCTGTATTTTTGAAGTTCAGAATAAAAGTTTCAGTGTATTATAACGTGTACAAGCGGCATTGAAATCTTCCTGAGCATGACACGGTCGGTGACTGTTCCGTCGGCGACACTACGTTTTTCACGCCAAAGCAAAACTGCATCTCAGCACTTTATTTGGTGTCGCGGAAACCGTTACTTCGTGTAAAGCCAGGCACGTGATGAAAGAAAATACAAACACATTACAGAGCAAACGAGAATTCCGGTCACTTTCCGGGAACGTCGACAGAGCGACTCGTCGACTGCTCTTCGCTACCGGACGCCGCCGCCGCTTTTGCCGCCTCGTAAATCTTCTTCAATTCAGGTGCCACTTCTTCTTCGGCAAACGTCTTTACCAGATTGGCTTTCTGAAGTGGAAGTGGTAAGCTGAGGTCAAGATTGCATGTGAGCATAGGAGGGCGTACCTCCGAAACCCATTTCTGCACAACCTTGTGCGTCTCAGGGTCCTGCAGCGTCTCCTTGGCGTCGTTGAATTTGGTCCTTGAAATTCAATCCCATTTCTATCTCTTCAATTTTAGTTATCTTCATTTCCAACTAAAGCGAACGTGAGTGACCCCACCCCCACCTGATCACCGGGCTTGCCGTATCCTTCACCCACGTTGCTGCGCTATGGATGCCGTCCGAGACAGAAGTCGTAAAGGAATCCCACCAGTCAGCTCGAACAATGGTAATGAGGGCGATTATGAGCAGTAATCTCATTTCCTAGAAAGGGAATGTGACGCTCCGTAACACATAGAAAGCTTGTAGTAACAGCAATAATGGTGATAAAAACGATTTATTACGCGCATAAAACGGTCGTGGGAAAATCAAACAACAGAACACAACTCCTGGCAAAAAACAAAAAGACGGCATAGATTTAAAGGTAAGCGTATAAGGTGAAAAAAGTAAAAGAAGGAAGGCTGAAGCAAAGCTGTGACGTAGACGAATAGAAGTGGTAACGACTCAGAAATTAGTAAGGACCCACCCTTTCAAGGCCAATACCTTAAAAGAAACAGAACTGACTGAAGAACGGTTTAGCGCATTTCTTAATGGTATGTAAGCGGACCCAGCACATACTGTGAATTGGTGAACTTGAATATTAGCCCTGGGCCGGTAATAACTTAATTTTACATTGCCACCTCGAGTTCTCGACGACTCGATATTAGAGAATGCTTTGCCAGGCACATCCCACAGCACAGAAATCGTCCTGAATACATCACACGTGAGCTCCCAAGTACACATTGCAACAACTTCCAATTGCAGATCTGGTATTGAGAGAGTACAAACCTCCGCCGCGCCTGATGATCGATTCCCTGGCGAGATTATTTTGAGCCCACTGAAAATTTGACTCGTGCCCCAATACGCCTTTCTGCAAGAATTTGTTTCTGTAAGCTGGAGATCGGTGCTCGGACGTCGCGACACCACGCGACACGATCCTGCTTTATCTCCAGAAAATAAAGGGTAAGGGTAAAGGAAGGTGGTAGTGAACTCCTGTTAGGGATGCGCTATGCGTTCTACTTTGGGCTAGTTGGAGGCACACTACGTTATTCAGTGACTTGCGGTAGCCAGCGTCTGCATGTCGGAACCAGGGGTGTGCGTTCAACGACTAACGATTTACCGGATTTATTTATTTATCACTAAATATTCTTAAAGAAATTTAAGAACGAAAATTTCCATTAGATTGCATTAACGATATTTTATGCACCATTTATGAAATTTTACTTTTACTTCATGTAAATTCATTTCGGTCGATTTTTTTGGATAAGCTTTCGCAGTATCGTTGCGATACTGAGGAAACCCTCTGCTCACTGCAATCAATCAGTGGAAGAAAGTACTCAATATCGTTCATATGTTTCGAATATTGTTGGCATTTTCTTGCTTTTTGACCAAGTTACTTGTTTGCGCCTCCCACTTTTGTCTGCCGTCTTTTCGTGTTTTTTTTGGATTTTCTAGGGCGTTCATTACGCTTGATTGCTGCTTATTAGTTTTTTGCACTTCTAAAGCAGTTCAGTTTCTCGCGTTTTTTGTGATACTTTTTTCACTCTTCATCACTTACCATATATAAAATCTATGTTACTCGGGTGGCAAAGAAAAGCACTCAGTGCAGTAGAATTCGATTCGATAAAACTTGGTCAACGGTCCGTGGCTGTTTCTTCAACAGTGATAATAATAATTTATTACGTTATTTGAGTCGAGCGTTAGAAAGCACAATAAACGAGAACACATACCATTAAGACGTTGACGCTTTGCTGTCATCTGCAGTGAGAACAAGACCTGGGACAGAAGGAACGATTTTGTGAAACAGGCAGACTGGGCAAATATCTTCCAAAGACGAACCGTACAAAGCAATTCACTGTGGTCATTGCCTGAATTATTCATGAAAACAGTCTGCAGTTTTCCAAAACATTTATGGCAGCATTGTATGTGCATAGCGAGCGCAGGATTTGTACAAAGTTTTCTAAGTTGAAAATGCTCAAAAACGCCAAGCCGTAGACGTTCAGTGATATGGTGCATTACACATTGAATTTCCCAAGAAACTGGACGATTTCCCACAAGCTAAACGAAGTAGACATGGTATTAAATTTGCTATTCCACATAGAAGCCTTGTTGTTACTGCTTGGTTTTGGAATCTTAATCCCTTTTCTCGTTTAGGAAATTTTTGGATGATAGGAGGACTGTTGTCATTTGTTGTGAAGATGAAGACGTAGTAATATAATTGCCATAAAGATGGAGTCGAAAAAACTAATAATGAAAATGATCTGGCTTGTTTAATGCTAAAATACAGCCAAGCGGACTGCAGCTAAGGTGAATTCTATTTAACGGATTTATCGAATTTAACGCAAAAATTTTCCGTTAAGAATGGCCGTGAAATATTTGCCGGCAAAATTTACCGCACACCCCTGGTCTGAACATACGAGCGTCGCGAGCGCGTTGGCTACTGCCGCTGGTGCGGCGAGTCGCCCCTGAAACAATGCAGCTGGCTCCGCTGCGACGTAAAATTTGAGCTCTAGAAATTTTCGAATAACCCTGTGCTGTTCAGAAATATCTGCATATCCGAGAATGAAGCTTGCTCTTACACCGTAACCCTAAGTCTTTTATTATGAAGACAGTTCCCTATATATTCTAATAGAACATCATTAGAACATACAGTTGTCCACAACTGTAACAACTGAATAATAAGCATCTTACCATATATACCATTTTCACATTTTTTCTTCAAGTCGACACTTTTCAAATCAAATTGAACACTTTTCACGTCAAATTGGACACTCTTCTAAGCTAACCTAAGACCTTTCAAAATCAAATCAAAGCGAACTCTTCCAAGTCAAAACGGTCTTCTTCTACATTGAACTAGAAACTCTCCAAAAAGCTTAGAATAATTTTTTGTTCAAGGTCTTTAGTAAGGCGTTGTCCAACGTTCGCTGTGATTCAGAAGGCGTGCCGAAGACGTCCAACGTGTGTGGGATTTAGAAGACGTGACACAGACGTTGTCCAGATGGCGATGTCCGTTCCCCCACGTGGGGCCACTGGAAACTGTTCGCTCTGCGAGCTAAGCTAATCACGTATATTCGAATGCAGGCGACAGGCCCTTGTGGCAGGTCGGCCTACGAAGACCCATGTCACACCACATGGTGTATGACTGTTCAGGTTTATCGAGATAGTGCTACGGCGTCCGCGGGAGCCGACGCGCACTCGCAAAGCCCGGCGAGTGTGAAAAGTATGCGAGGATCCCTGGTGCGAGGACGGCATCGGGGGGCAACTGAGTTAGTTCGAAAGTCTCGTAACGTAAGCAGGACCCGCGTGGCTACGCTGAATGTGGGTACGTTGACGGGCCGCTCGTGCGAGTTGGTTGAAGCAAGCCAAAGTTCGAGAGAAGAAGACGCTCTATCACGTGTTTCTCGGCGAAAAGACAGCCGATAACTGGCGGAAGTACCAAGAAGCGAAGAAAGCTGCAAAGAAGGACGTGGCTGTTGCAAAAGCCACTCGTTGTGGAGATGTCAACGAGAAGTTCGAGTCGCGCGATGGTGAGCGGTATCTGTACCGACTCGCAAAGAATCGCCATCGCCAGACTGAGGACATCGAGAAGTTCTTCGGCATCAATGATGAGAACAGCCATCTTCTTATGGACCGCAAGAAGGCATTGAAGCGATGGCGCGATTACTTTGAGGAAATCTCTACAGTAGAATTTCCTCATCTAGCCATCCCCTCAACGGCTCCAACCCACGGCCCCGTTCAGAAGATCACCGTGGAGGAGATTGAAGCGGCATTGAAGAAGATGAGGCCAGGCAAAGCGATTGAGCCCGACGACGTGGCAGCAGAACTATGGAAGTCGAAGTTTTGGTACCCTGCTGAGTGGTTGGCGAAGTTCTTTAATCAGGTTGTGGCGGAGAAAAAAGTGCCTGAGTGTTGGCGCCAAAGTACGACGATTCCGATTTGGAAGAAGAAGGGCAGTCCTGCAGCCTGCTCCAAGTACCGTCCAATTCGTTTGCTTTCGCACAGCATGAAGATCTTTGAGCGAATTGTCGACGGACGAGTTCGTGACATCGTCCAGCTTTCCAGCAATCAGAGCGGCTTCGTGGCTGGCTGTGGCACCGTTGATGCCACTCACGCCGCCCGCCTCCTGATAGAGAAGCATCGCGAGAAACAGAAGCCGGTGCATATCGCCTTCCTCGACTTGGAGAAGGCCTTTGACCGCGTACCGCGTGAAGTGATAAGCGCCTTGCGACGGAGTTCCTGAAGAGCTCATAGAGTGGGTGCGAATTCTCTACTCTTGTCCAAAGAATCGAGTTCAAGCTGCAGCTGGAACCTCGATGGAGTTTCCCATCTCTGTCGGGGTACATCAGGGTTCTGCGCTTTCTCCACTTCTCTTTGTTGTCGTCATGGATGCCATCACACAAGATCTTCAGAACCCCGTCCCTTGTACGTTGCTTTATGCTGATGACGTAATGCTCGCTAGCGAGGATAAAGATGAACTCGAGCGAGTTGTGCAAGCTTGATGTGATCGCTTGGAGCTGTTTGGACTCAAATTGAACGTGAAGAAGACCGAATATCTAGCGACGGACGTTACTAAGTCCAGCTCCATCAAGGTTAACGGCATCGAGCTTCCACACACTTCGGTCTTCAAGTACCTGGGATGAGCAGTCACGTCTGACAGCAGTCTGATGGTTGAAGTGAACTCACGCGTGAGTGCAGCTTGGTCCAAGTGGCGCTCATTGACTGGCGTGCTCTGCGACTAGAAGATACGAGAGCGCTTGAAGTCGAAGATCTACAGAGCAGTCATCCGGTCACTAGCGATGTACGGCGCTGAGTGTTGGCCTGCCACTAAGGAAGATGAAGCGCGCCTCAGTGTCATGAAGACGAAGATGCTGCGCTGGACGGCTGCAGTCACGCGCATGGACCTACATTCGAAACGATGCCATTCGGCAGAAGTTCGGTGTCGCGCCAATAGCTGAAAAGATGCGCGAAGCTCGCTTGCGATGGTACGGCCACGTCCTGCGTGGAAAGAAGACAGCGTCCGCAAGATAGGCCTTAACTTCGAGGTAATAGGAAAGCGGCCTAAAGGGCGTCCGAAGCAGCGCTGGTTAGATACGTTACATGCGGACTTGAAGATTACTGGTGTTTATCCTGATCTAGCGCTGGATCGGGAAAGGTGGCGTCATAACACCAGAATAGCGGACTCTGCTACGATGCGGGACAAACGCTAAAGAAGAAGAAGAAGAAGAAGAAGACACAGACGTCGTCCAAACTAGTTGTTTTACTGTAATGAAAGCAAGAAGATGAAAAGAAGAAGCTGAACGTCTGGTCTATAGATAAAAGGACAGTAAATGTCGTGAAAGTGGCAGCTTATGCTGTGTAGAGGGAGAGCGCTTGACACAGCATTCGCCGCCGCTCCGCGTGTTTTTGTATGTTCTGCTTATCGCGCGTAGGCAGACAATCCGGGAATATGCAGGTCCATTTCGGAGGGAGTCAGCTTGAAGCATTTCAGTCGATCAGGTCCGTGGCGAGCGCTTTACTTGAAAAGGAGAAGGAGATTGGTGAACAGTGAGAAAACTTAGAAATTCTGTACATGTGTGATACTGTTGTCTCCATCAAATAAAAAATTCCATACGTAACTCAGCAGAAATTTGATTAAAATAGAAATAAGCTTACAAAGAGAATGCGCGTACTTCTGCACGCTTATTTCAAGCTCAGAACTCTTGCGAAGTTGTAAGATACTTTGAAGGTCTTTTTCATAGTCTTTGAAAATATTATTTCATAGCAGTCTTGATTTAAACATTGAAATTGTGCCAGCAATACGAAGGCAGTGGAACTTGTGAAGCACAATGAGGTGCGCATATTACACAGTTTGTGATGCTGATCCCCCTTGTGCTATAAAGAAACTTCACGATGAACGATGATCAATTTCAAAGGTGATAAGTGGTGTCTAAACTGAAGCTGACGGTGTGCAATATTGAAGGTACCTCTCTTTGCACGCATGCCACCACAGTCAAAAGCCATCAAATTATTTTCATATGAGCGTCAGTAAGATTTGTCGAAGGCAAACGAAGGAATATAAAATAGAGCCTTCACAAGATGCCATTCTTTATCATTGTGAACACGTCGCCGGAAGGTTCAAGTAGAACGTAAAAAAATAGAAAGTTGTGTACTGTATAAAGTTTTTTGTCGACACTTTTAAGCGGTAATGTAACATCTAAAAATCCCTTAAATATTAATACTCTTCAGGACACCAGCTCAATGCTCATTATCTGACCTCAGGTTGCCTGCTCTTGAGAAGTTCACGCTATAGTATGTGCATGTGTAGGAAGCGTAATCTGAGTTGGTAAGAGGGCAGGGACTGTGTGGATGGGTGGCGGTGCGTCCAACGTTGTCTGACCTCAATACCTCAATTTATGCAAATTCACGCGAACCCTAGGTCGACTTTCGCTGCACTGGAAGCAATTTCAACTCTGAAAATGGAGACCCATCCCCGAAAGATCGTCAAATGTTAGTGGACCCTCTAACAGCAACAGGAGAGGGGGGGGGGGGGGGTAAAGCAGGGGCTGGGTCCATCAATGACTGCGCGGTATAAGAGATCGAGATAAGATAAGGGATAGAGATACCCATAATGAAGCATTCACCTCTAACCCTCTTATCTCCACCTATTACGGCCTGTACACCCTCAGCTTTAGTTGTCGACGAATCCGGTCCCAGTCTCTGCTATGTGAACACTATTCTAAGTAATCCTGGAGAAAATTTTGAAGACATTCCTGGCACTGCTCTTTACCAATTGAGTGAAAAAATACTTAACTTCACTAATGAGCAACTCCGTGGTCTTGGTGAATTGGTAACTGATTTGTTTGGGATTAAGTAAAACACTGACTTTTTATCGCATGGACACCTCAAGTATGTAATTGTATACATAGTTCAAACTCGCATTCAGCTAGCCACCACGATATTTATTTATTTATTTATGCACTCATGGGTGCGTCAAAAAGAAGAAAAAACAGCCAGCACTCCGCAAAAGAAGACACTATGGTTGGTATGTCAAGAACACAATAAAAGATCAAGGAAGTAAACAATAATCTAGACAAAAATAAGTAGGAAACTGAGGAGTCATAATTGTTTTGTCAACGTTGCTGATCCTGAAATACCTCAAAAAATTCATAAGCCTACAAACATATTCTTCTTACGAGTCAAAATGCGTAATATACTATACTAAAAACGAGGAAAACAAAAGGCCTATACTGCGGCTCTACTTGACTTGAAGTTCTATCCGGAAATAAATTTTGTCTGCAATATAAAAGAAATTGTGGGGATAATAAATACAATTAATTTAAAACTATAATTGGGAAACAACTGCTTCCCGACTTATATTACATAGAATCAATGGTTCTCCACCTTGAGTGCTACGACTCAGTAGGCACGCAACTGGCATAACCATACCGGGGCGGGTTATATCTTTTAAGAACCTCTTTAAACTAACTACGCACCCCCAGGCGATGGCCTACTAAGGAGACCCGCAGAGGAGGAGAAGAGAAGAAGAGTGTTTGGCGCACCCCAAGCAGTAGTCAAATATCGCAGTACTTTAATCTTTTTATCTATTAATGAGCATGAAATGGATATCAAAGAAAAATGACTTTCTTCCTTTCCTCAATTTTTCGTTCGCTCTCCTTGTTTTTTCTACTCTACGGTAGATTTCTGTTTCAGCATTTATTTTTCATTCGGCGCGGCTAACTGCGCAGGTGTATGTACTATTGCATTCCTAAGCAGGCGGTGCAAAAACGTGAGAATTACCGTAAAAAGAGACAGGTAGATGGGATCATCCGAAGCTGTGTACAGCTAATTGAAACCAACAATGCGCTATTTCGAAACCTGCCCAAAGGACCTTTGACACGCACTTGTGAGCACCTTTCGTCCTTTTTCAAGCGTTTGGCCTTCGTATCCTGAACCAACTTGTAATTTTACAATTGAGAGAGATTACCACCCAAGATGACGGGAATTTCTGAGGTACATATGAGCAAAGGGCATAAATGATGACGTCACAAACAAGAAAACGAATTGTTAGCCATGACCTTCTAGAGGTGGTGCATAAGGATCACGGCGGCATGAACGTTCTTTCACGGGGAGTATAAAACAAACAGCGCATCACATATTGCCCATTTCTCAGTTATAACGACCGAATTCAAATGATATCAGCTTTGAACATTCCTTAGTGAAATAGCTAGCGCTTCAAACTCGAAGGCAGGTCTGCACCTTCGCTGGAATGAAAGAGGGCACAGAAACCACGGAACGGGAATGGCCGAGAGCGGAATGGAACGCTTGCCCCGCAGCCACGGACGTTTTTGGGTGTTCGTCGGATTATTTGTAGAGAGATGTCGCCAGCGACCTGGCGGTTTTGGCGCAGGAGCGCTGACGCACGCTTGGCGAAACCAGTTCGCTGCCTCGCGAAGCTGGATGAGACCGACCTGTCAAGGTGGTGGGAGGCTGATCTGTTGGTCTCCGCTGCCATTCAAGTCTCTGCAACAGCATGCTCCGTCATTCTCATCGTCAGAAGCACACCAAAGCCCTTCGCTTGGCGGATATCACACACTCCTCCAGCTGACAAACTCCGTCCGTGTGAGAGTGTTGCACCAAGCTGAGGCGAGGAAGATTTATTACAGGAAAGATCACAAAATGAAGGACGAGTGCCGAGCCTTACATGACAAATATAAGCTAGAGCGTTCTGATTCAAGACGTTCTGTGACCATTCTTCGAAAAAAGCTTTCCTCCGCTCCACTATCAATACGAGACGTTTTCGAACCAGATGGTCCTGCCCAAGAAGAAATAATTTTCTAGACATTGATGATATAAGGGCTTAAGGATTTCGTCGACTAAGAAAATGAAATGACCTCAATGCTAGTCGACGCGAGGTCACTCCGTTCTCCAGACTGGCCCGCGACCACCGGTCTCGCAGCGATTTCCTAATGGCGTTCTTGGTGCAGCGCTAGTGCATTTAAAAATTGCTGAGGCTCCTGTAAATGCGTCTTGTATTCTTTTTTAAATTAAGTCTGAACCTAGGATCTTCGATATTCGAACAACATTGTCACATAGAAGGGTAAGGCGGCCGATTGTTGGAGGAACAGTACAAGCGCTTAGGCAGAACGGCAGATGCAACAACGAGAGACCAAAGTGATCGCTCACGAAAATGAAGGTCTCCAAATAGTTGTTCCATTGGAGGCTGATGAGTGTGGGCCCCATGGGCCCCATCTCATAGGAACTTGCTGGTTTCACACCCGGGAATTTCACCGGAGACGCAATTAAAAGTGAAACACTAAGAGGCAGGAATGCCCAGCTACCTGATATCGGTAGACGTGGAGAACCTCCATGGCCGCAGCATCGGTAGAACGGCAGCCAGGCCTATGATCCTCTGTGGAAGTGAGTGCCAGACAGTGGATAACCCATGGCTGAGATCAGAATGAGAGATGAGCATGCGGAAGGAAGCGTGTGGATAGCGTGTAGTAATGAAGACATCAGGGCAGTGATAAGGAACCTAGCGACCCAAGTGAAGATGACGGAGCAATGCCTGAGGCGGAGTGGGATTAGCAGAGGATTGCCCAATATGGATGGCCCTATAACCGACGCTGACACTAGCTGACGGCCGTGGACAGGAAGAGCAGCGAGCCTTGCCACTGCGCGAGAATAAGAGCTCGAGAGAGGAGGAGACTTCTCGAGCCCCACATGCAGTGTACGTTCGCTACAAACTTCCTCCAGTCCTTCATAAGAGCTTCGTTCACATCTCAGTGCGGCACTGTTTTTCATATTGGAAATCGGACGAAGCGGAAAATGGCTTCCGCTAGCACAGAAGGCGGACAAAGATCTCAAAATTTCAAGAGCACAAACTACAGGTTATTGGCAACGTAGTGGTGTCCAAGATACTCTTCACGTCGCGTTGAACAGTTCAGGAAGGGAGGGAAACAACCATCGGGTGAATGTAATACTAACCCCCTGGCTTAGGAAGATTCCGCTATGACAGCTTAGGCACATTCAATAGTGCAAGGAATAGAAAATCGATTCCCAGAAGAAACGGAGCGGCTGTGCAACGCCTGACAACGACTCCATACTGCAATGTGTGAGGCAATGTCCTCGTACTTGACCGACACTCTCCAACTGCCTGGATGACTAGCTACAAATGCGAAGTCATTTGTTCTGTCGAGGAGGAAGCGTGCGGGTGAGCGGGTGTGCGGTCAAGGTAAGCGGAACAACTGCTGTGTAACAGCCACTCAATGAGCAGGTGTCTTTGAATACCAAGCGGTCGGTCACCAAACGCTGATTCATTTCGATGACCGTGACATGACTAAGACGAGCTCTGTCAGAGGGCTGCGTCATTCGGAAGGCGAAAGCACTAGCTTGTTGCTACGGAATTCAAAACAAGTCAGCGGCAACAGCATGATTGATGGAAAGAACGGCGAAACTGCCATGACGGTTCGTCTTCTTAATGTCCTACTAGACCAATTCGGCCTTTCTTTACAAGGAATAGCGTTGGTTGCTACACAAGGAATACTTTAAGACTTTGGATCTTGTGTTTTTTTCAAAAATCTTCTTTGTTTTATCTAAATTAAAAGACGTAGTAACTACAGACCTAATAGGCTGCGCAAACAACACACCTGTGCATGGCTTCGCATGTGAAGAATCATTAAGAATCGGCATATATTCGATGAAGATCGTTTTATGCTTATAGCGTTGTTCGCCTCATCGATGCCGTACGAAGGATGTCGAACGCATCGTCGAGTTAATTCTACGCACACGGTCCATTTCCCAATGAGAACCGAAGGTAGCACAATGCTGATGAGAAAAAAAAATGGAAGCGTAATGGTGGCCTAGGTTTGCCCGGAATTAAGACCGGACCCCTAGGTGCTTCCTTCTTTTTAGCTGCTCGAAAGTGATCTCCTCATCCTCGGAATCACGCCATAGGACATACTGATTGACTAGCCTGACCAGGATACTATCTCAACGGTAGGTCGGAACGGCGCAAGTGTTGTATATGGGCAGAACCGCCTCTTCCTGGGAAGTAACAAACTGCAGGTATCTCGACCCCAATACAACTCTGCGCAGAATTAGGGGCGGCGGAAGTCGCCTGTTGGCGCCCTGTTGATTCACGTGCTCCACAGCTGACGGGCGCGCGCGGGATGAGGGCTGGTATCGAGAATCGGCGCAGTGCACAGGTAGCGTAGTAGGGAAGAACTCGGGCTCGTGAGCGAGGGGTCGGAGGTTTGGATCCCGCGGACTGTGTTTCTTTTGCACTTTTGCAAAATCCATGTTTATCATATAGGTAATCCACCTAGGGGTATTATAGTGTGTTATAGAGCATGTTTACATATAACATACACCCATACCGTTAACAACGGTGGTCCAGGCAGGGTCACCGATTTCGCTGAAACTTCGTTTGGGAGGGGGGTTATTTGGGGTGCTGATCACGAATCTGATATCCGTTCTTCACGATTCCGTCGGAGGCCACCCGTACCGTTAACAATGGTGGTCCAGGCAGGGTTACCGATTTCGCTGAAACTTCGCCTAGAGGGTTATTTGGGGTGCTGATCACGAATCTGATATCCATTCTTCACGATTCGGCTGGATAATATAAATACAGGAAGGCACAGGATTACATTCCTAAAGTTTCTGCCGGTGACGGCAGGTAGAGACAGAATCGTGAAAAACGGATGTCAGGTTCGTGATCAGCACCCCAAATATCCACCCCTAGACGAAGTTTCAGCGAAATCGGGGACCCGGCCTGGACCACCCTTGTTAACGGTATGGGTGGCCTCCGACCGAATCGTGAAAAACGGATGTCAGATTCGTGATCAGCACCCCAAATAACCCCTAGACGAAGTTTCAGCAAAAATTTTTTTGACCGAAGTCTTGTTGGTGGAGTCGGAACTTTTAACTAGTTCCACAAAATATCTATCGTTACATAACTACAGCTTCACACAAAATAGGCTTAAAATAAGTGACACACAGAAGTGAACATTTTAGCTAATCTGTAGTTTGAAACACATGTTATATGTAAACATGCTATAACACACTATAATACCCCTAGCTGGATTACCTATATGATAAACATGGATTTTGCAAAAGTGCAAAGGAAACGCAGTCTGCGGGATCCAAACCCCGACCCCTCGCTCACGAGCCCGAGCTCTTCCCTACTACGCCACCTGTGCACTGCGCTGATCCTCGATACCAGCCCTCATCCCGCGCGCGCCCGTCAGCTGTGGAGCACGTGAATCAACAGGGCGCCAACAGGCGACTTCCGTCGCCCCTAACTTTGCGCAGAGTTGTTTTGGGGTCGAGATACCTGCAGTTTGTTACTTCCCAGGGAGAGGCGGTTCTGCCCATATACAACCCTTGCGCCGTTCCGACCTACCGTTGAGATAGTATCCTGGTGAGACTTGCATTGCTACACAATAGTCAATCTACTTTATTTAGTTGTATTAAATGAAGTTGACTTTTTAATTTTATTCTCATTGTTTTATGACCACTCATCGTTCAGTCTCCTTGTATATTTTTTTCTTTCTCTAGTGGCAACATATTACCGAAAAATACGAAATTGCAGTGCATAATGATTCTCTAATTTTACCTTGCTGACCAGCGTTGTTGACAATATTTGTGCGGATTGCTTTTTTTGTGTTTCTGGATTGCTGTTTGCTGTTCTACCCTGTTTTGTTATGAGCGCACTTAAGGTGCAATTATAAATAAATAAATAAATAAATAAATAAAAACAGTGATGTACAGTACCGGAGGCGTCTTTTGAATAGACGCCGAAAAAACCGCACTTTTGCGGTTTTTGCGTCTTTTTGCTATAACTCGCCGGAATGTCATCCATTTGAAAACCCAAGAGCATATTTGAGCTCAGGAGATCAAGCGCTATCGTATGGTATATACAATTCATGTGAAAGATCAAAAGTGGCCAAAATTGAAAACTTGCGCTCCATCGAGAAGGGCTGCCGCGGACGAGTTGTCGGCCGCAAGGCGCCGAAAAGGTTGCAGGCTCACAATTCCTCTAATTTGAGGTTTTATGAGAAACGATTGGTACCGTTCGACTCGTCTCTTCGAGATCTACACAACCATGTATACAACTTCGCCAAACCACCGCATCTTCGCAGTGGGTGGTCAAAGATGGCTGGAGCAGACTTTCTGCTATTGGAGAATTTATTCCCTTTAAAGTAGTTTATACATATTCGCGACCTATTTCCAGTATTATATTTAATTACAACAAACTACTTAAAAACATTACACTCGAAGAATGTGCTCACATTATTAAAAGTGATTGCATTTGTAAAACAAAATATAATGAATATAAAAATTTTATAGATACTGGTCACGACCACATTATTACAGGTGACCTAAATATTATTAAACATAAGCAGCTAAATAAAATTTTACAAAAGGGTACGAAATACAGACCATATAATGGTTACAATAAAAATGACA
The DNA here is from genome assembly GCA_947359475.1 of Heligmosomoides polygyrus bakeri. Classification (NCBI taxonomy): domain Eukaryota; kingdom Metazoa; phylum Nematoda; class Chromadorea; order Rhabditida; family Heligmosomidae; genus Heligmosomoides; species Heligmosomoides polygyrus. Next base: position 44,738,188 of record OX375866.1, read on the forward strand.
TTATTATTGAGTACAAAAATACAGTGGAAAAAACAGTTAGGCAGATAAGCAAGTTTTACAATATACGAACACCTAACAAAATCAAAAAACTATACGAATATTTTGATAAACAATTTAGAATTAAAATTAAGCCACTCATTAATGCTAAATATATGGACGATAAAGTGTACATACCCTATAAGGAAATTAAGGTATTACAAAAGGAATTCGTTTTCTGTCCTTTAGATAAAGCATCCAATAACTATGGCCTAGTATGCAAAAAGCTTTATCTTCTAACCTTAATGAATGAAATGGGAATCAAACTTAACAACACTCTGGATTCCTTTATCAATATAAATACCAATAACACATATACTATTGTTAATACTATAGATAAACAATCCATAATTTTTAAACATAGATATTTTCAGAGTAAACACAAACTTAAAGTTATTTCGGATGTGGATCTTCCTATTATTTATGCGTTGCCTAAATTACATAAAAATCCTATTAAGTTTAGATTTATTACTGGCGCCAGAAACAGTAGCGTAAAATCTATTGCCTTAGAGCTTTGTTGCATTTTTTCATTTTTTAAAAATCACTTTATCAACTACGCCAAAAGTATATCAAACAATAGCAGAACCATTAAAACATATTGGTCTATAAATAATACTAACATTGCAGAGGAAATTAATAACTTACGTAATAGTAATATGAAGTTATACTCCGCAGACTTTACAGACATGTTTACTAACATACCACATAACGTCATTATATCCAAAATGAAAGATCTCATGACTTTATGTTTTAAAAACGCAGGTAAAAAATTGGTTGCATGTAATGGTTTTAACGTTTTTTATACCCATTCTTCCATAGATAATTACAGATGTTACGATACTACCGATCTCTTATATTTAATTGATTATTTACTAAGAAATAGTTATTGTGTGTTTGCAGGAACAATATACAAACAAAACCTAGGAGTTCCACAAGGAGGCAATTTTAGCCCGCTTTTGGCAGATCTAACTATGTCTATGTTCGAGTTTGAATACTCGAAAAACACTAGAAACTATGGTAGGCAATTATTTATACCTTTTAGATATATGGATGATCTTCTTATAATACACAACTTTAATGAGGACTATGTAAATTGTGTCCTTACATTAATTTATAAAAATATGCTGGTACTAAAAAAGACCCATATTAATGAATACGAATGTAACTATCTTGATGTTACCCTCAAAGTAATAGGACACAAAATAGAAACAAACCTCTACAACAAAACAGACTCTTTTTGTTTTAGAGTCAACAGATACCCACATATAAATTCGGAAATATCCCTCAGAGTTAAAGGAAACACTATTTACACTGAGACTTTAAGAATAGCCAACGCATGTTCAAATTTGATAAACTTTAGTGATAAAGTAAAAGAAATGCAAAACATTTTCGCTCTCAATGGTTATAGCAAAGATTTTGTCATTTCAAGTATACTTAAATGTTTATATAACAACAAACATATTCTCTATAAGTATGACATGTCAGACAAACATAAAGATACAAAGAATTTTGTCAGGTCTATTTTTGGCGGCCCATAACTAATAGTACTTCGTATTCTTTCCAGGCGATCTTAATTATATATATGTATATATAAGTATTTATATAATACACCAAGTACTTTAGTTGGTCGCTTACTATTATTGCAGTGGAGGTAGGGGATCCCACTCTTTATCTTGAGCAAAAACCGCGCTCTATTTCCACTGCCTTGCGACTTCTCGCTGAGTATCAAACCTCACACCTTCGTTGTTGCCCATTTCTTAGGATTTCGCGCATAACATCTTAAACACCCCTTCCCCCCTTTTTCCAATTCTTTTCCACTTCTTGCCGTCCTTTTCCTATTTTGTTAGGCTTCCTCCGTTTCTTTTGTTTTTCACATTTCTATGTTATCTCTTGTTATTCTCTAGGTCACTCCGTTCTTCTGCTAAGTAATGGTGTTAGTTATTCAGATTCATTACCAATTTTTACAGTTTCAGGTACCTTCAGTTTGTATAGGACGAGTACGTGAGTTAGCTCCTTTTTGTTTTCTTTTTGTTAATTTATACTTTATTTTATTTATTCTTTTTATATGTAGCATCTCCCCGTCCCGCTGATGAGCCACCGGGGAGATGCTACATCAAAAGGTTCGTATGTGGATTAGTGGCGAAACGAACCTGATTTAAACTTGTTGATTTTATACATATTGGATGTACTGAGTGAATGTGTTCCAACGAGGGAAACCCGTGGGCACATTTTACTCAGCACCGTTTTACGGGTTTAATAGTTTTATATTTAAACTTATATTACCTTACACTCATCACAGGGGAACTAGCCCCAGTCACCAGTGGTGAATTTCGGGACCAGTGGTCCGCGTCAAGTTGACGCATTTTGCTTTCTTTTTATAATACATTTATGTTATATTGCACATGCATTTTATCATACACTCACAACATTTAACTGGATTTTTGTAAGGTACCATAACTAACTAACAAATAACAACCACTAACGTTATAGTTTATTAGTAACAATTTTAGTAATGCAACTATTAAAACAACAGATAAAACACAAATTGGATAATACCCTTGGTTCCTATCTACTTTAACTGGATTCCTCCTTTACTTTTTTGCACGCTTGTCGACAACTCTCGTCTCACTATTATTCGTTCTTTTTCGTTTCCTGACGTCCTGCTCAGAAGTGGTTCCGTCATCGCGAGATTCCTGGCTTAGGATACATTAATTACAACAGACTTTACAGGTATTACGATTATTTCTTACCGATGCAGACTGGTCGCTAGTATTGCTGGAACCTGGAGAGAATTCCGCGACGAGGTCTAAGGAACCCCAAGTTAGTTTGCCTTCCTTAATGAAAAACATACCTTCATTTCCATTATTTTACCTTCTAATTTTATGATTTTCACTAACTCGTCTTTCTCATATCTACTCATTCTAGTCTTATGCATAATCTCACATTCATTTTTAATCCTATCTTACCTCCATATTTCTTCGCTCTGTTACTGTCAACATCTTGTTTATGGCAGTGCCATTCCGGTCGTTATAATCTAAGCCTAGTAGCACACTAAGCTCTGTGGAACGGTATCGCTTAAAAACATTAGTATGCAATGCTATCATCAGGTTTCTTTATAGGGCTTACCTTAGTCCCCAGTTTCGGCATACCAGTTATGGTTACATAACCGTTCTTAACTACCATCTCTGGTGGAGTCATGTCCTGGTCGTTAAACAACTTGAGTATACGACGACGTAAATAGAGGCTAAAAATGATTTTTAATCACAACAATTACCTTTATCTAAGCATTTTGAGTATCCAAAAAATTTTAAGCCTACCTTAGATTTTCAACATCTGTTATGTTTACGGTATGATCCCGTATTATACGTACGCTAGTCCCATTTTTCCTGTTATACTCCTGTAGTTTGCGTTTCCCATCGTTCATGAAATGGGTCCAAAAAGCATTAGTCATCTTCACCTTAATTTTAAATATTGCTTCCGTAATATCAGTATAAGCTTTGCTGCTATGACTTACACGGAAATTGTAAAACTCTCCATTACGCCCGGTAGGCGTGGGCCAAGTTAATGGATAAGGGTCATCCTTGTTAGTATATCTGCAACATTAATTATAGTTTAAACAGCTAAGTTTTTAACTACCTGTTTTCCTCACTAATCTCTACCATTCCTATACTCACTTCACCACATCTTCCAAGAACTTCTCTACCAGCTCCGGCAATTGCAGTCTTGCTGGGTTGGGCATGGAGACCACCCTTACGTACTCGGATAGCACTCTGCGATTAATATGTTCTTGGCTTATCGCCAAGCGCTCCGCCTGATCCGTGTTTGCGTAGTCAAAGCCTGGACGCTGAAAACTTTAATGATTTAAACATTATATTTCTTGTAAGACACTTTGCCAGATACCACCCACCTGCATGATATAAACCTATAACGGTTAATAAAATGGTTTTCTTACTCTTATACCCCCTTTTATAGCGTTGGTTACGGTAAACCACCTATAGCATTTTTCTGCATGAGACCCACAGCTACAGTAATTGGTTGCCTCCCTAATCCTTTACATAACAACCACATTCCCTTCCCCTAACCCTTCCTTCATTCTCTTTCATGTTACAGGATTATACAAATCCGCCTTACAATTCATTTACTACACAAGAGGTCCTATCCTCTTACTAAAATTAGGGGTTAGTACTGATGGGGTTTATAAAAGCCAAAATAGTCGTGAGCAGTTATTTTGGCGCCTCCAGTGCTAGCCGTACCATATGGTACAAAACGGGTCTGACACCCCAGTAGGGCAGCCCCCTAGAACCCTTATGGGATACTGCTCACTGTACCTGGGTTGGACCTCCCAGGTGCTTTGATTTAAGGTCTAAAAAACAAAGCACCAACACCGCAGCAAGTTACCATACCCGCTCTACCTTTTACAAATATAACAATGGGAGCAATCAATACAATATTAGAGATTTTGGAAATTATAACAAAGGGTCTGCTTGCGATAATAATTGTAAGTACTGCAATATAATAAATTTCGAAAATTTTATAGATTCCTCGATCACTGGTTTTCACATAAACACTTATAAAAAAGAGGTTACTAACTGTAAATCTAAATCAGTGGTTTATTGTATCACCTGTGATAACTGTAGATTACAATACGTAGGGGTTACCACCAGAAGCTTAAAGGAGAGAATACGGGAGCATATTTATTACATAAAAAACAGAAAGAAATTTACTCCTTTATATCAACATTTTCAAGAATGTCTGTCCTCTTTATCGTTTACAGTTCTTGATTCATTAGACGAAAACACAGATAGAAACACTTTATTTAGTAAAGAAGTTTTTTGGATTAAATTGCTCAATAGTGCCTTCCCTTTTGGATTAAATGATAACATTAAAGGATATGGAAACGTATCTAATATAATAAATCCATTACAGTATAAAACTAGTCATCCGTATTATGCTTTAAAAATAATTAAGGAAAGAAAAAACAGAGGTTCTAAAAGAAAAAGAAGGAACAAAATACACTATGATGTTAACAAATTTATTGAATACGTAACTACAGGAGAAAATAATATACTAGTTTCTGACATCCATAATAAACTTAAAATGCTAAATAAACAAAACATAAAACAACTGATCAATTACAGTCTAAACCCAGATTTCTTAAGAAATCTAAAAAGTAAAACCAAATTTATAGTGTTATGCCTATTAGCTCACATCAAATATGGAATAGACAACGTGAAAAATATTAACAAAAATTACAAAGTTAAGCATATTACCATGAACTACAGAGGAACAATTTTTGATCACATAAACTTTAACAAAATTTTTAATAGTACTGAAGTTAAACTCTTTGCTAATAATAACTCTCAAAAAGAATTTATTCCCTTTAAAGTAGTTTATACATATTCGCGACCTATCTCCAGTATTATATTTAATTACAACAAACTACTTAAAAACATTACACTCGAAGAATGTGCTCACATTATTAAAAGTGATTGCATTTGTAAAACAAAATATAATGAATATAAAAATTTTATAGATACTGGTCACGACCACATTATTACAGGTGACCTAAATATTATTAAACATAAGCAGCTAAATAAAATTTTACAAAAGGGTACGAAATACAGACCATATAATGGTTACAATAAAAATGACATTATTATTGAGTACAAAAATACAGTGGAAAAAACAGTTAGGCAGATAAGCAAGTTTTACAATATACGAACACATAACAAAATCAAAAAACTATACGAATATTTTGATAAACAATTTAGAATTAAAATTAAGCCACTCATTAATGCTAAATATATGGACGATAAAGTGTACATACCCTATAAGGAAATTAAGGTATTACAAAAGGAATTCGTTTTCTGTCCTTTAGATAAAGCATCCAATAACTATGGCCTAGTATGCAAAAAGCTTTATCTTCTAACCTTAATGAATGAAATGGGAATCAAACTTAACAACACTCTGGATTCCTTTATCAATATAAATACCAATAACACATATACTATTGTTAATACTATAGATAAACAATCCATAATTTTTAAACATAGATATTTTCAGAGTAAACACAAACTTAAAGTTATTTCGGATGTGGATCTTCCTATTATTTATGCGTTGCCTAAATTACATAAAAATCCTATTAAGTTTAGATTTATTACTGGCGCCAGAAACAGTAGCGTAAAATCTATTGCCTTAGAGCTTTGTTGCATTTTTTCATTTTTTAAAAATCACTTTATCAACTACGCCAAAAGTATATCAAACAATAGCAGAACCATTAAAACATATTGGTCTATAAATAATACTAACATTGCAGAGGAAATTAATAACTTACGTAATAGTAATATGAAGTTATACTCCGCAGACTTTACAGACATGTTTACTAACATACCACATAACGTCATTATATCCAAAATGAAAGATCTCATGACTTTATGTTTTAAAAACGCAGGTAAAAAATTGGTTGCATGTAATGGTTTTAACGTTTTTTATACCCATTCTTCCATAGATAATTACAGATGTTACGATACTACCGATCTCTTATATTTAATTGATTATTTACTAAGAAATAGTTATTGTGTGTTTGCAGGAACAATATACAAACAAAACCTAGGAGTTCCACAAGGAGGCAATTTTAGCCCGCTTTTGGCAGATCTAACTATGTCTATGTTCGAGTTTGAATACTCGAAAAACACTAGAAACTATGGTAGGCAATTATTTATACCTTTTAGATATATGGATGATCTTCTTATAATACACAACTTTAATGAGGACTATGTAAATTGTGTCCTTACATTAATTTATAAAAATATGCTGGTACTAAAAAAGACCCATATTAATGAATACGAATGTAACTATCTTGATGTTACCCTCAAAGTAATAGGACACAAAATAGAAACAAACCTCTACAACAAAACAGACTCTTTTTGTTTTAGAGTCAACAGATACCCACATATAAATTCGGAAATATCCCTCAGAGTTAAAGGAAACACTATTTACACTGAGACTTTAAGAATAGCCAACGCATGTTCAAATTTGATAAACTTTAGTGATAAAGTAAAAGAAATGCAAAACATTTTCGCTCTCAATGGTTATAGCAAAGATTTTGTCATTTCAAGTATACTTAAATTGTTTATATAACAACAAACATATTCTCTATAAGTATGACATGTCAGACAAAGATAAAGATATAAAGAATTTTGTCAGGTCTATTTTTGGCGGCCCATAACTAATAGTACTTCGTATTCTTTCCAGGCGATCTTAATTATATATATGTATATATAAGTGTTTATATAATACACCAAGTACTTTAGTTGGTCGCTTACTATTATTGCAGTGGAGGTAGGGGATCCCACTCTTTATCTTGAGCAAAAACCGCGCTCTATTTCCACTGCCTTGCGACTTCTCGCTGAGTATCAAACCTCACACCTTCGTTGTTGCCCATTTCTTAGGATTTCGCGCATAACATCTTAAACACCCCTTCCCCCCTTGTTCCAATTCTTTTCCACTTCTTGCCGTCCTTTTCCTATTTTGTTAGGCTTCCTCCGTTTCTTTTGTTTTTCACATTTCTATGTTATCTCTTGTTATTCTCTAGGTCACTCCGTTCTTCTGCTAAGTAATGGTGTAAGTTATTCAGATTCATTACCAATTTTTACAGTTTCAGGTACCTTCAGTTTGTATAGGACGAGTACGTGAGTTAGCTCCTTTTTGTTTTCTTTTTGTTAATTTATACTTTATTTTATTTATTCTTTTTATATGTAGCATCTCCCCGTCCCACTGATGAGCCACCGGGGAGATGCTACATCAAAAGGTTCGTATGTGGATTAGTGGCGAAACGAACCTGATTTAAACTTGTTATATATATTTTATACATATTAGGAGTGCGCTGGGAGCAATGTATATAGAATCGAACCTATCAATCGAGTGGGGCAACCGCTCGCAGATTGCACGCGCGGGCGTTTTCAGAGCGCAGTAACTCTGTCAAATTCGAATCGTTTCGGCTGCAACTCCTCGATCTTGTAGTCAGTAGAACGGTCTAGTAGTACGCTAAAGTAGAGCGGGGTAGCTTAGGAAGAGGCGATGTTACAGGGGTGCGAACATATCTCTATCAAGTTCGAATCTTTCCGACTGCAACTTCAGGACATTATAGGCAGCACAAGTTTCTTGGCGTGATCTAAACACAACGGTGTAGCTGATGAATGGACTAAGTTACAGCGCTGCGAAAGTGCGGGTGAGGCTTGAGTGACATATTTTTCCGATTTCAGTCGACCTTCGTAATCAGCGCTCCAAATAATGACCTAGACGGTTTTGGACAAAGTTCGGACAAGAGAATTTGGCAAATTCCGAAATCGTCGACTTTCGATGACGTCATCGTCCGGGCAGGCTCGGCGAAGAGCGCCCCCGTCTTCGAGGGGTCGAATTGCCAAAAAAAAAAACAATTTTTCCGGAATTGGGCGTTATTGAAACTGTTCGATAGAGCTTTCCGAGCAGAACAGAACGGTACCATCAAGTGGGTCAAAAACTCAAATGTGGGCGAGTAAGGGCGGAAGAAGCTTCACCGCTGCCCTCAGCAGCTCTAAAATGGCAGATGGGGTAAAGGCAGTTTAGGCAGCTGGAGAGTTAGGAGCAGATCATCGTAAAGTGCCTTCGGTGCTTTGCTCGTCCGCGAGTTTGCATGCCGTTAGCTCTCCTCGTGTACCTGCAGCGGTCGACCGAAATCTGAAAAAATCGTGTCACACACGCCCAACCTGCATTTTCGCACCGCCGTAACCTTGCCAAATCAAAAGATACTTTGCTGTGCTTTGGCGCTTTACTAGAGCATATTACTGCCTACAGAATCTACACGCTCCAGCCAGAAAGATTGGAAGCTGACAGAGTTATCGAGCTCCGAAGACGCCCGCGCGTGCAATTTACAACGGTCTATGTTCTCCGTGCTCTTACTCACCCAGATAACAGCTCTCTTTAGGGGCGGGTCTTATTCGGGGTGCCGAACATGATGCCGAACTCCATTTGGACGTCTACGGCAGGAGACCACTCATACTGATAACTGAGGGTGATCGGTGATTCTGACCCCTCCACCCTCAAACGAGAAGTAACCTACTGAAATCTTGGAATTCGGCGGAATTTCTAAAAACGGATGTCGGATTCGTAATCAGCGCCCCAAATAACCCCTAGATGATTTTGGACGAGGAAATTTGGCCAATTTCGAAAACATCGATTTTCGATGACGTCATCGTCAGCGCAGGCTCGTCCCAGAGGCACCCGTCCACGATGAGAATTAGTTAAAAAATCGATTTTTCTGAAACTGGTCGAGATTTATATTGTTCGATAGAGCTTTTCAGGCTGAAGCTAATGGTGTTATTGCGAGTGTCGAAAACTCTAAAATGGGCGAGTAAGGGCGCAGGAAACTTCAACCGCTAGGTCCGCTACCCTAAAATGGCAGCTGGGGCTAAGGCAGTTTAAACAGCTAGGAAGCTGTGAGCACGTCGTCTTAAAGCACTTGAGGTGTTCTGCTCGCATGCACATTTGTAGGCCGTTAGCTCTCAGCGCCTTCCCGCTGAGGTCGACTGAAATCGGAAAAATATGTCACTCAAGCT
>OX375866.1:44748019-44889145 GCA_947359475.1 Heligmosomoides polygyrus bakeri
AAAGTACTTCAGGATGACATGCTTAGAACTCCTCAACTTCCTAAACTGCCTCAGCCTCAGCTGCCAGTTTAAAGCGGCGGAAGATAGCGGTTAGAGTTTCTTGCTCTCTTACTCGTCCAGATTTGGGTTTTCGACGCTCGCAATGGCATCGTTCTGTTCAGCACGAAAAGCGCTATCGAACTGTACCAGCTTCGACGAATTTTGGAAACATCGTTTTTTGACAGATTTGCATCGAGGATGAGGTTGCCTTACAGTTTTCTAAGGCCGCAGTAGACGGAGGTTGACGTCATTGAAAACCGATGTCTTCGAATTGGGCCATGCTTGATACCGTTCGATAGAGCCTTTCATGCTGAATTGAATGGTGTTATTGTGAGTAGGGAAATCTGTAAAATGGGTGAGTAAGAGCGAGGAGAACATCAACCGTTGTGCTGAATTGCACGCGCGGGCGTGTTCTGAGCGCGATAACTCTGTCATGATTGAACCTTTCCAGTTGCCGCTTGTGCATTTCGTAGCAAGCAAAATGTTCTAGCAGAGCGCTGATACACAACAATGTAGCTTATGATTGGACAAAGTTACAACAGTGCGAATATGCGGGTGAGGCTTATGTGGTACGATTATTTCCGATTTCAGTCGACCACTGCGGGAAGACGCAGAGAGCTAACGGCCTACAAATGCGCAGGTGAGCAGAGCGCTAATGGTTCTTTACGACGACGTGCTCACAACTCCCTAGCTGATAAACTGTCTTAGCACCAGTTGCCATTTTAGGGCGGCGGAGTTTTAGCGTTTGAAGTTTCCCTGCCCATATTTGGCCCACATTTGAGTTTTCAAAACTCGCAATAACACCATTGGCTTCAACATGAAAAGCTCTATCGATCGATGTGAATCATAACCAATTTCAGAGAAATCGATTTTTTGACCATTTCTCATCGAGGACGGGGCGGGCGCTCCAGGCCGAGCCTGCGCGGACGATGACGTCATCCTCAAAAATTTCGATAATTTCGAAATTGACCAAATTTCCTCGTCCAAAATCATCAGGGTTATTTGGGGCGCTGATTACGAATCCGACGTTCGTTTTTGAAAATTCCGCCGGATTTTTCCGTCGTCAACCGTCTTTTTGACCGCGCGACGCTCGCGGTATTGTATGTCAATGTTAAAATGGTTTATAATAGCTGCCAGCGGCTTCGGCACTGATTTTCGACTTTGTTGTCTGTTTAAAAAGATTTTCTCCCCTGTCCACTTGCACTTCTGGCGGGACTCTCTTAGACTCCGCAACAAACATTGTAATCGGCTTATGTTGACAACACCCAACTGGGATATTTCAAATACTTTACAGTATTCAAAGGCTAAAATAATGCGATTAGTTATCAGATGGGTAAGAACTATCCTTACCGCCCATCTTGAAAGTTTAAAGCGCTTCGAGAGCACATGTGTTCGTGCGGGGCGCTTATGAGGTTCTTTTGCACTGGCTTATGGTTTCACTATTTTCCATCGCACTGAAGAGGCTAATTCTAGGACGCAGTCCTTCATCCTCATCGGTGTTGAGCGCCGTGAAGCACTTGCTACTGTTTCTGTTTCTCTCAAAAGACCTCTATCAAACCACAGTCTAATGTCCCGACGTCTTTTTTGAAAGGGACAATCACCTAAATATAACTTTGCTACGTCTCCATCGTCCATTGAATGATTCAGAACCTCCACCAGCACTTTCTAGACAAATTTTAACAAAGAAAATGTATGAGGTTGTGATATTTTGTGGAATGTGTATTTAGACTGTCGGGTTATAAGTGTGACCTGTTTTCGATTTGTCATTTTTCTGCTATTGTTATTTCTTAGATCACATAACTTTACACGTTTATACGCATTGTACACGGCGCACACTTAAGTCTCGCCGGGACACATTGAAGCAATTCCCAAGTAGGGCGGTCGGAAATTTCTTATAAAGTTCTCAAACGGTGCAAGATATTCTTGAATGCTTTACGTTTTCCGTGAAGCGAAGATAGAAACCCAGTGGACATGCTTCTGCTCATTCGATTGATAGGTTCGATCCTATTTCGATCCTACATGCATTGTGCACGGCGCACTCTCGGAGCATTCCGGGCATGACGGAGCACTGACAACGCACGCCATGCTTGAGATACTCCGAAAACACTGCACGTAACATGCACTTCCTGGAAAATAAGGTGCTCTAATCGCAAAGCCTACTGCAGTTATCTTTTAGGTCACCCACGGCGAAAACGAGGTGCTCTGGTAAAGCTTTATATACGTTTGCGTAGATCTCGATGAGGCGAATCGAATGCTGTCAACAGTTTCTCAAACAACTTAAAACTAAAAGAGTTATGAGCATGCGACGGTTTGAGACGGATTTTTCCGTCGCAAACCGTCTTTTTGACCGCGCGACGCGGACGGTATTGTAGTTTATTTAATCCACTAGCATAGAACTCCGGAGATCTAGAAGCCATGAATTCTTCGAGAGCAGATTCGTCCTTCGAGCTCGCCGTTTGCAAGTATCATCAGCGCTCCTTCTACGCAACAAAAACGACCCGTTTCTGGAGCGAACTGTGACTTGTGACTAAAAATGAAACAATCGACGACGAAGTCGCTCAATGGTTGGACATTGACGAAGCACCTAAACACTGTCCAAAGCCGAATATGCACCAGGAAAAGGTGAAGGTGACCGTTTGGTGGTGTGCCACCGGTTTAATCCACTATAGCGTTCTCAAACCTGGTGAAACAATCACGGCGAAAAAGTACTGTCAGAACCTGGACGAGGTGCACAAGAATCTATCCAGCGCTGATCTACAGAAAGGGCCGATACTTTTGCGCAACAACGCTAGGCTGCACGTATCGATGATCACCAGGCAGAAGCTCCATTCTTTGCGATACGAAACACTCCACCCCATCCACCGTATTCGCCCGACCTATCGTCCACTGACTCCCATTTTTTCAAACATCCCGACGCCTTCCTTCGCAGAAAATACTTCAGGAACCGCATGATGCAGAATATGCTCTCGAAGAATTCATCGCTTCTAGATCTCCGAAGCTCTACGCTACTAAAATAAGTAAACTAGTGTCTCGTTGTCAAAGACGCGTAGATTGTAATGGTTCTCATTTTGAATAATGAAGGTATGTTTGGGCCGAGATATTTACATTTGAAGTTAGAGGTCAAAAAACGACAGATCTTAGGTAACGACCTAATAGAATGTAACGTTTTTTGTAAGCATTGCATTGTATTCATTCATTCAATGTTTTTAACGACTGAGCGTCGCTGTCTTTCCTTTTCCGATTTCGTATTAAGAACAGAACTTTCTGAAGAACGTAGTCGCGGGAGATGAGTCCTGGGTCTTATACGTCAACCATATCCGGAAGGACAGTGGCTCCCCCAAGAAGAACCATCCCCGAAGTAATGTTGGCTAACCATACATATTGTGGAGATTCCAAATATCAAATATCGAGAACTCAGTTGATCAGATGGCAGAATTTCAGCTGGTTAAAATGACGCCTTCTTTCAAAAGTGCGACTGACCTTCTACAGCGTTCCATGTTCAGTCTTCGTAGAATGAATGCTGGGAAGCCCAGCATTCATATTAGGCAACTTTTCGCTCAGCATTTCCAAAGTCTATATGCCAATATTTGGACGCACAGATCGAGCGCTGACGTAGAGGCATTCTTCGGTCATAATTGCGCTGACCTGACATGCCCCACAGAGACGTTGCACTCGGCTGCATGTCCAACGAATCCCTCATTTCTCTTTCTCGTGATTACGGGCCTGTTCACCTTTATGCTGGGCTTTCCAGCATTCATTCTACGAAGACTGAACATGGAACGCTGTAGAAGCTCAGTCGCACTTTTGAAAGAAGACGTCATTTTAACAAGATGAAATTCTGCCATCTGATCATCTGACTTCTCGATATTTGATATTTGGAATCTCCACATTATGTATGGTTAGCCAACATATTTATTGGACTAACTCATACTCTTAGGGCGTAGATATTCGCAGCCAAAGTCGGCGACAGAGAGTGTTGTTTGCCAAGGTTCACTTGCAGTTTTGTCGAATTGCAACCAGCACGCAAATGCCCAAAATAAACTTGAAACGTAAATTTTTCATGTCATTTCTCTCCTTAAAGATGAGTAGATTGTAAGCTACAATAACAGGTTCTAAACTGATGGTGAGGATCCTTCCGTTGAAATAATGAAATCGGTTGAAGCAGCGGCAGACACAGTGCATATTTGCCTGCCAAATTTGGTACCAAATAAATTGTCGCAGCAGAGGACGGTCATAAATGGAAGGAAAATATAATTTTATTAGGTTTAAGAATTTTAAAATTTAACTGGGCAGCACTATTTGTGCCTGGGGAGATAATTAAGCGAGACTCGGCGACGGTGTTGGCCCGGGTCATAGTAATTAGGACGCTCCTTGATTGCGGAACTGGTTTTCAGGCTTATATCCACTTTTTAATGGCGGTTGCATGCTCGTTGGTAGGTACATAAGATTATGTTATTAGTCCTTGTAAATTTTGGTTTGGAAAGCCGTTATTTTGAGCAAAGTTGTCGCAAAAAACGCGTTTTTGCGTCGCAAACGTCAATTGGTTGAATGTTTAGCGGCGGTACTGTATGTACTTGACAACATGCTGCAAAGATGTCTCGCCAAAAGTTACGGAAAGCTGATATTGAACTCGAAATGACTGCGCACGATGTTAAAACGAAGTGGGATGAGCTATTACTAGAGGAGAGTGGACATGTATTTCTAATGAGCACGAAATTTGGGCTTCAGTTCCACGTAGATCAATATCATTTACAATAAATTACGAATTAGAACCCAAAATGTCGCAAGTCTAAAATCGTAAAAAGTCGAAAATCGCCATAAATCGTAGATCGTTAAACGTAACTGTTCGCACCCCTGTTTTAAACTAACTTCTTCTTCCGAAGAGATTAACAAATGCACCCCTCCTGCATCTTCAGCGGTCCCGCTGTTCTTCACTTTGCTCAAATTCCATCTACATTTCCTTTGATCCTTCTAGCACATCAGAGCACGCTCTAGCTTGTTCTCGATCAGTGATCAATGAGAAGGACGACACATCATTCATTCATTGTTTTCACGAAGAAGCCCAACTATCACATTGAGTTGCATCGTGGTGTTTGTTTTTTGGCACCGCTCAAGTTTCAATTGTATACTCGTTTCTACCCCGTTTGCTCTTATTTAATGTAGAGTGATGTGATATAGTGATGCAATATAATGATATGATGTATATTCCATCTTACCTTTCTCTTTCTTTATTTTTCTTTTTCTTTTTTAATATGCTCTGTCATGAAGCTGCTGTGTTCAGTTTTCGTTCGAACGTATCACTTTTTAACTGAATTGCTACTACAGTACCGTCTGTAAACATCCGCCAAAACGCGGCCGGCGGCAGATTAATCCGCTGTTTCCGCCGCTTTGCCACAACTCCCTTCAAAGTCGATTATATTCAATGAAATACTCATTGTTGGAATCAGAACAACATGATCTACCCAATATGGTAAAAATCTTGACAAAATTTTAGAGTTTTTGAGTAGGAGATCACCTAGATTAATTGAGCCCGTAACTGTCTTGACCTGTCCCTCATTCGCACCTTAGCCTCGCCTAATCATGCACCCTAGCAGGAATTCTCCTGCCCAGTGAAATTTTAAAATTTTTGAACGCTAAAAAAAATGTATTTCATGCTAATTTTAGGTTTTGCCTTAAAATGTCGATCTATTTGATATCAAATTTTCCTAGATTAACTCCATCTTCGTCATTCTGTGCATTCTCAACTGCCGATTTTTTCATTTTCGCCAATTGTTTACGATCGTACCGCTGTTGTTTGAGTGCCGATTTTTCGCTCATCTTCTCGATTATAAAGTGTGTATTGCAAATTTAGGAATTGGGTTTACCTTGATCAAAAGTAAGATAGTAATCAGATACCAAATTGGCAGTGCATCGAGGTTTCAAGGAGACACGTCTGCAAAGGCTACTTCGCGCGTGTAGATCTGTGTCTCCACGCGGTGGATTACTATGGAAGCTGTATATGTGATCAGACATCATGTATAAATGCTGCACCACAAAAACGATGGAGCTGGCAGCTCACATCTCGCAGTTTCACTCCTCAAAAAGACAGTATACTTCTAGTTCGAACACGAGACTAAACACTGACGTCTGTCCACACCGCAAAGAAAAGTTCCTACCATTTAGCAAAGTCCATATTTGCAATATCTTCAGAAAAAAAATTCACTCGACATCAAAATAGTGTTCTATTCTGGTTCGAGCGTTAGACTCAACATCGACGTTAGTCCTCTGACCTCGCGTAAGAGTCTCTACCATTTAGCAAAGCCTATATTTTCAATATCTTTTAGAAAAATTCCAGTCGACGTCAATTTTTATTTTATACTGGAGGCAAGTTCGATACTTGAGCCCAGACTGCTGCTGTAATTGCAGTGACCTGGCCACCCGACCAAACATGACTTTTGGACATACAATCCTTTTTCTCACAATTCACACTAACGCAACTAAGGGTCAGGCCTGAGGTTCGAGAATCAAAGTCGTATTGTGACGTCGTTTTTGGGTGGGGGCGGGGAGCGTCACACTCTCTCTTCATTTCGGCGGAGTCTATTGAATTTTTTCATAGATTCTTCTATACTGCAAAGAATTCATTTTTTTAAATTTTGGCAGCATTGAAATCAGCTTGGTCCGCTTCAATTTCCGCAGATGCCATGTTATGGACACGACGCATTTTTCTACCTGAAGGAGCGACATCTGCATCTGAAATTGTACTCTATAAAATGTCGAGAGTTAATTACTAGTGATAACTCATCTTCTTTCCTTACAAATGTTTTTTGAACTGCTCTTAACACAGTAAAAAAAACAAGGTTCTCCGCCGCAAGTCCCGATATGACTTGGGCTCGTCTACAAATTTATCGTTGTTCATGAAAACAAAATTGTTTTCTACCTAAAGCAGACAACACATATAGCTGAAATTTTTCCTCAAATAGACTCAAGCTTTGCTTGATATACGCCGAAAAAATCGTGGATTTCTGAAGCGATCTTGAATATGATCTTTGTCAAAAAATTCCCCAAAAATCGAACCCCACTGATCGCATAGAAGGTCGCTGCATAACATCTTGATTTTTAATGCTCAAACCTTTGAAGTTTTTCTTCGAACATGAGAAAACTAATTCCGAGACAGGTTTGTTATTCGAATAGGACCATCAAAGTCAGAGATCGCGGTTGTCTGCACTTAAACTGTCATAAATCGGATAGCTTTTGGAACGTCTAAAAAAAACAGTAGCGTATTGAAAATTATTTAAAGATTAGATAGAAACTAGACTCTTCAACCCGAAAAAGCTTCCAAAAGTGGAATCTTTGATTAGGGGTTAGATTTTTGGCCGAAAATCGACCTAAAGTTGAACCCCTAATCATATCAAAGTTCGTATCGGAGAAGCTTGTTTTTTATTGTATGATACTTAAGGCATGAATTTTTTAAGGGTACAATTTTATTTCCTACTGTTGCTTACTACAGATGGAAAAAAATTATTTCCGTTACAAGTTAATCCCTCGGTTTCAACTCGGTCAAAAAATCAAAGAGCGGATCAAAAAAAATTGTAAGGAAAACACTCAAGTCATCATTAGTAATTAACACTCGATATTTTATAAAAGAGAACAAATTGTTAGTGTGAGTAGTGAGAAGAGAGAAGCACCGATTGTATGTCCAAAGGACATGCTTGGCGGGACAGGTAAGGTCACTGGAATTATAGAAGCAGTCTGGACCCCAGTATCGAACTTGTCTCAAGTAATAAATTAGGTCGAGTAACTTTTTTCAAAAGTTATTGCAAATATGGGCCTTGTTAAATGGTAGTAACTCCTCTACGAGGTGTGGACAGACGTCAGTGTCGAATTTCAATGTCGAATTTCAACGAAACTTCGTTTTCGAGGGAGTGAAACTGCGAGACGTGAGCTGTCAGGTCCATCATTTTCGTGAGTCAGCATCTCTGCATAATGTCTGACCAAATGCCCAGCTTCCGTACTGATCCGCCGCGTGGAGACACAGATCTACACGCGTGAAGTAGCCTTTGCAGGACGTGTCTCCTTGAAACCTCGATGAACTGCCAATTTGGTATCTGATTACTAGCTTACAAAGTAAACCCAAATCTTATATTTGCAATCTACACCTTATAGTCGAGAAGATGAGCAAAAATCGGTCCTTAAACAACAGTGGTACGATCGTAAATAATTGGAGAAAATGGAGAAATCGGCAGTTGAGAATGCACAGAATGACGTAGATGGAGCTAATCTAGGCAAATTTGATATCAAATAGATCGACATGATGGGGCAAAACATAAAAAATAGGTTTTCTTTAACGCTCAAAAATTTTGAAACTCCACTGGGCAGGTCCATTCCTGCCAGGGGCATAATTAGGCGAGGCTAAGGTGCGAATGAGGGGCAGGTCAAGACATCTACGGGCTCAATTAATCTAGGTCATCTCTAACTCAAAAATGTTTAAATGTTGCCAAGATTTTTACCATATTGGGTAGATCGTGTTGTTCTGATTCCAACGATGTGCATTTCATTGGATATGAGCGACTTTGAAGGGAGTTATGGCAAAACGGTGGACACGGCGGATTAATCCGCCGCCGGCCGCGTTTTGGCGGATGTTTACCGGCGGTACTGTAGTTTTTGTTCCACTTGCGTTTTACAGCAGTCTTTTCTTGTCTTCTCCTTGTGCTGAGAGAGCTGATTTTTGTGTCATTCCGTTTGTTCTTTGTTCTTTTGGTTTTTTTAGGATCAATAATACTCCTCCTTCCAATGCTAGACAATAACATGATGTGCGCGTAGTGACCAACAACCTCACCCAAAGAACCGCCCGCTGTTTCTAGCACTAGCAGCACATATTGTCCCTTCGTCGATCCGGCGATGCTGACTTTACCAAAATGCCAGCAAATGACCTCATTAACTCTTATGTTGTAAGGAAGGTATCTGCCACTTGTGCATTTTTTCCATTTTATTCCTCGCGTTTCGTACACACAATAACTGACGAGCAAATGCACTATTTTTATCTTCAACAGATGCATTACCAATTGTCAGCTTATTTAAAGATCCTGAATTTTTAGAACTAGTGAGGTTTTGACGAAGAAAACTCAGCGAAGCACTTTTCAAGTTGCTCCCTGTTGTCAAATTGCGTTTCCTGCAAATGGTTCGACGACGAAGGAAACAGATGTAAGTCCGTGGGTTGTGCGGTGAATGCGGTGGGTGAGCCAGAGCATGCCACCTGAAATAGTTTTTTATGAGTCTCCCATGCAACGTGTGAACGCGCGTTGTCGTGAAAGAAGAAGCCCTTGTCGACTTGTTTTCCACGAAGACCTGCTTCAACGCGATCCAACTGCCTGCAGTAGACATCGCTAGTGACAGCATTGTTTGCCAGGTAGCAGCTCCCAGTGACTGACTCCTTCGCAATTCCACCAGACACTGAGCACCACCTTTTTTGGATAAAGTTCCGGTCTTGGCGTAGAAACTCCTGCTTTGCCGCGACTAAGCGACTGACGCTGTGGTTAGCGAAGACTAACCACTTTTCGTCTCAAGTGACCAGATTCTCGAGCCAAGAGAAATTCCGTCGGAAAGTCAAGAAGTTCATGCACGCATCCTGGCGCACCTGTAGCTGGTGGCCGCTATGTTCATGCGGTATCCGTCATGTCTATACGTCTCCTCACGCAGGTGTTCAGCTACGGTGACTGCACTTGAGTTCCGCTGCCAGATCACGGGTGAAACGCCGGGAATCCTCCTGAACCAGTTCCAGAAGGCGCTCCTCATTCACTTTGATTGGCCTTCCAGACCGTGGTTGGTTCTTCAGGCAAAAGCCTCAGTTCTTGAACTTCCGGAACCATACTTTCGCTGTGTGTAGGAGACAGTGGTAGGACCCATCGTTCCACATGTGTTATCCATCGTGACTCTTGACAATTTTTGAACTCGTAAAACAGAAGCAGTTGAAAATGCTTGCAGTCAAATCGAGAACGATTTTCTCTGCTATGCCCGTGACGGAATACGACGACAGCAGTGGTAAATGTAGGTCATAGGTCAGCCTATATATGCGTTATTGGGAGAATACTCCAGAACACTTCTCAGAAATTTGATGGAACACAAAAGTGAGTGGCCTGCGACTTTCTTTACAACCTAACAGTTCTTTGAACGAAGCAAGGATCCAGTAATTGATGACAGACCGGTTGGTGGCAGCGTTATTGGTGAAATTTTTAAAGGAATTTTTAGAATGGAAGCAGAAAAACGCTCTCGCAGCACCGTAATTGCTAGCATTAAATAGGCAGTCAGAGACTGATCACGCTCTGAACGTCAGAACGATTTGGAAGGAAAGGCAGCGAAGGTGTTAGATGTTCTACAGGTTGAGTGCCGATCTGCAGAAGTTTATAGAATGGGGAAAATAGCCAGAACCGTGCAGCGTTAAAATAGTGTTTCTTTCCCCATTTCATTGGAGAAGAGCACTAGTGAACGCCCGCTTGCTTCGCACCGGCTCGTGCCGGTCTCGCGGACGTATTCGTAGTGGATTACTTTCTTTTGAACGTAAGCCATGTAACGCACTAAGGCCCTGGATTTGGCTACAATCAAACCACGACAATATAGGTGTTTTGTATCAGTTTCTCACTCTCACCTTATTTGCGAACACGATCGACAAGTACTATTTTGACCCATCATCACGTGCTCATCACTCGTCGAATTTCTACACAGACTTGTTTTATTTATTTCGAAATTTTCACTAATTTACTAATTATTACCAGAGAGTTATTTTCTTAACAATATTTTGCCAATCACATTTTATTGGTCGTCGCCCGATGTATTTCTTCCTCCTATTCTCCCCACACTTACCGCGGGTGTGGGGAGGAGTGATTGCAGATAGTAGCACTTGCCCTCTTTCGACTTTAGAAGTCGAAAAATATTTTTCGTCCAAAGTTCATTTACAGGATTATTTAGGATGCGGATCATCAATAAATAATATGACAACCTCTTTGGAGAAACAATAGATTGCAATAGGTTGCGATGGATGTACGCAAGTAAAGGGGTATACCTAGATAACCAGCACCACTACACCTTCCACGACTCCAGAGGTCAAGAGAAAATCTTAAGAAAAATTTTGTTCAAACATCGCCTAGGGGTTAATTTGGGTGCTGATAGTGGATATGATATTTAAATTTAAGATTTCGGTCGATTACGGCAGCTTACGGTAGGTGTGGCTGAGTAAAGCTTTCTACTTCAATAGAATCACTTTTGACACCCATTTTTCATCCTTTGACTTTGAAATAAAAGCAGCCACGAAAAATTGATTAATTAATTAGTGATTATTTTAGAAAAAAAAAGAGTGACAGATTCGCGGTCAACAGCTTAAATAATTCCCATAGGCGAAGTATGGACGAAATAGATGATCATGACCTCGTCACGCCTAATCATAACCACCCTGTAATACGACACTCTTCCGAGGTCAAAATATACTCTTCATTTGCAAAAATGGGAAGATACCACCCCGCAATGCAGGGGGCCCAGCTTCGGAATCGAACCCTCTAGCCTTCCAACAAGATCGCATCGATGTGCACACAGCCACCAAATCGCATCAAGGATTGTTGGGAATGATTCACCTGAAAGATATTATGATAAAAGGCACAAAATATAGACCAGTAACAGGTTACACCAGAGATATGGTACATAACACATATAAATGCACTGTCGAAAAAGTTGTTAATCACATAAGTAGATTCCATAGAATTTCGGCAGATCAAGTGAACCAGTTGAACAATTTCTTTGCAGTGGAATACAGAAACAAAATAAAACCATTGCTGAGTCATATCAGCATCAGTAATAAGGTTTATATACCGTACCATACAATACGAAGACTACAAAAAGATCTTATATTTTGCCCATTGGATAAAGCAAGCAATAATTATGGTAATATTTGCAAAAAATTTTACATGCCCAACCTAATGAAAGAAATGGGAATTACATATGATAACGAAAATGATGTCTTTAACAACAGTAACACTAATAATACATATGTTAATTTGAACGTTTCTAATAAGCTGCCCATAATAGAAAAGCATCAACAATTCCAAATAAGAAATAAATTAAGCGTAGATTCAAGTGTAGATTTACCAATTATTTATTCACTGCCTAAACTTCATAAAGACCCTGTAAAATTTAGATTTATTACCGGGACATTTAATAGTAGTGTTAAGTCCATTGCACTAGAGCTTTGTTGTATATTTACTTTTCTAAAAACACCCTTGTTAATTACGCCAATAATGTAGCTAGTAATCCAAAGTCGATTAAAACATATTGGGCTATCAAAAATTCTAACATGACACTAGAACTAGTAAGTATTGATGCAGATAATGTTAAATTGTATTCAGCTGATTTTACAGACATGTTCACTAGCATGCCTCATACTGATATTATTAGAAAAATGAAAAACCTTATTATTCGTTGCTTCAAAAATTCTGGAAAAAACTGCATAACATGCAATGGATATAAAACTTTCTATGCTAATGCTCAAAATGGTAAATATAGGTATTATAAAATAACGGATCTTTTATATTTAATAGACTACTTATAGAAGAATAGTTACTGCGTATTCGCCAGTATAATTTTTTAAACAAAACAAAGGAGTTCTTCAAGGAGGTAACTTCAGCCCTTTACTCGCTGACTTATCCATGTCTATGTTTGACTTTGAATACACTAAGAATACAATTTTAAATAGAAACCAATTGTTTAAGCCATTTAGATATATGGGCGACATACTTATAGTTCATTACAAAGAAAGCCACATTGATTACATACTTACTTTAGTTTATTAAAAACCATTGGAATTAAAAAAGACACACGAAATTGAATACAAATGTAACTATCTAGACATAAGTATTGAAGTCGTGAATAATAAAATTGAAAACAACCTATACAACAAAACAGATTCTTTCAGCTATAATGTAAATAGGTTCCCACACGTAGACTCACAGGTTTTAGTCAGAATTAAAAACAAAGTGATGTACACAGAAACGCGTAGAATAGCTACTGCCTGTTCAACGTTTCAATATTTTTGCACTAAGATAAGAGAACTTCACAGAATGCTTACACATAATGGATATAGCACAGAATTTGTTGCAGAAAATGTAAGAAAGTGTATGAATGAAAACAGGCAAATACTATATAAGTACAGCATGTTAAACAACTATAACAAGGCAATAAACTTTATAAAAACACTCAAATAGTTCGAAGTTGTTTTCAACCTCCTTCCATTGATCTTATAACTTTATTCTGAATAAACAAATAAATAAATATCGTAATTGCGTCAAAAAAGTAGCACTGTTCTAATAGAATCACTTGAAAGTAGCACCTCCATTCTCAGTGTGTAAAGAATAAGATGAATACCGTAATGATAACATGTATCACAATATCTATCCTGATACCGGACAATAGAGTACAGTATGAATTACTCTGTATAAAAAGAAGAAGGAATGTGGCCGTAGCAACAGAGTTTGGTAGTTTATTATTTTTCACTAACAATCTTTAGCAAAACATTGTTATAAAATTGTTTCAAATTTAAACAAATTGCAATAAATTCTTGTCTAAAATTAAATATATATACAATTCAATAAATATCTTTGTTTAAACATTTATATTAAAGAACTTTTAAAAATAATACTGACAAAAAATTAGGATAAATAAATAAATAAATAGTAAAAGTATAAAAGTAGTGTATCACCTGTATCACCTGTCGTCCCGTTGATCATCGACTTGCTCGAGCGGGCGCCAGCAGCGTCTCCATTCGTCCCTGTCGCGTGCCAGAGTGGTCCAATGGATCCTCCTCGCTCGAGGGACACGAAGAGCGTCATATCGGTCGTTCAGGGCTTTCACGAAGAAGTCCGACCAACGCGTTGGTGGGCGTCCCGGTGTTCTCTTGACATCCCGCGGAATCCAGTCGGTAACTGCTCTCGTCCAGCGGGTGTCTGCGGATCGCATTACGTGGCCGGCCCACCTAATTTTCGACAACTTGGCCCACGCGACAGCGTCTCTGATCTTCGAACGTCGGCGAAGCTCGGAACTCCGGAGGCCTTCTCTCACTTGCGTGAGTCGTGTCACTCCGAGCATCGTCCTCTCGATTCCACGCTACGCGACGCTGATCGCGTGTTCATCCTGCTTTCGCATAGCCCAGGTCTCTGAGGCGTATGTTAGGGCAGGAAGAACGGTAGAGTCGAATAGGTGGGCACGGAGTCGGACGTTCTTCGTCTTCTTCGCGACTTCTTCGACGCTCTTAAAAGCTCCCCAAGCCGCTCGTTTCCTCCTGCTCAGCTCCGGCGCTAGGTCGTTGGCCATATTGACTTCGCGACCCAGATACACGTAGCTGGAGCATTCGGAGATGTTCGTTCCGTTGAGCGAGAATGGGGCATCAGAAACTTGTCCGTTCCTCATGAACATCGTCTTCATAAGATTCAGCTGCAGTCCAACATTCCCACATACACGATCGAAGTCGGCCAGCATTCGCTCCGCCTGGCTGATGCTCGGTGTTATGAGCACGATGTCGTCAGCGAAACGAAGATGGTGCAGCTGCTGGCCGTCGACCTTCACTCCCATGTCTTCCCATTCTAGTTCGCGCATGACGTTTTCGAGGGTGGCACTGAAGAGCTTCGGGGATATGGTATCCCCTTGCCGAACCCCTCTCCTTACGTCGATGACGACGTCATTGTAGAATGGAGAGATCTTGGTCGTGAATCCACTGTACAGCTCCCGAAGGACTCTGATGTACTGAGTAGGAACGCCCTGAGTGAGCAGGGCTTCGTGGACCGCTTCAGTCTCGACGGAGTCGAATGCCTTCTTCAGGTCGATGAACGTAAGGCACAGCGGCAGCTTATACTCTCGCGACACTTCGATGAGCTTCGTAATGGTGTGTATGTGGTCGATCGTGCTGAATCCTCTCCGAAATCCTGCTTGTTCGCGTGGCTGTCCTTCATCCAGCGTTCTGCTGATCCTATTCAGGATGACTCGAGTGAACAGCTTGCAGACTACGGACAGCAGGCAGATCGGGCGATAGCTGCCAATGTCGCGCACGTCTCCCTTCTTGTACAGCAAGACGGTCTTGCTGGTCTTCCATTGAGATGGAACCTTGCACTCCGACAGGTATCGTGTGAAGAGCCGCGCCAGGGTGTTGATGAGCGCTGGCGGGAGGTTCTTCAGGTGTTCGGGTCTTATCCTGTCGGGACCGGGTGCTGTACGTTTCTTCACCGACAAGATGGCGTGTCGGATCTCGGAAGGGAGAACAGAGGGAACGACGTATCCATCCTGCGGAAGATGGCATGGGGGCAGGTGGACGTGGCTATCGAAGAGATCGGAGTAGAAGTCGTGGATGATCTTCTCCATGGTCCTTCTGGAAGAGGTGACGGTTCCGTCAGGACGTCGGAGAGCGGTCATCTTGGTCTTGAAGTTGTCGAAGTTTCGGCGGGCATTGCGGATGCTCAACCCTGCCTCTGCTGCTTCAGCCAACACTTCCGCCCTTCTCTCCTTGAGATCTTCCTTTATCGCCGCTCTGCATAGCTTCGCAAGCCCGGACGTCAGCTGGAAGTTGCCTGACTCTCGTGCTGCTCCACGCTGGTGTACAGGGTGCGTAAAAAGTATTGACGCACTAAACGTGGGCTATAGAAAAAACAACACAACGTAGAATTCAACAAGTTTATAACAAAAATGTCAACAATAATCTAGCAAACAGATGGTATTACTCGTATTCGATATGGGCTCCTTTGCTGCGAATACAGTCGCGAAGACGAAGAGGAAAGGCATCGACGGTGCGCCGCAAGTAGTCCACGTCGATTTCGTTCCAGGCTTTAACCAACGCGGCCTTCAGTGACTTGATACTTTTGTGGGAGGTAGCGCAGGCTTTGCTCTCCAAAACTCCCCATACGGAGTAATCCAGCGGATTCAGATCCGGGCTGTACGGAGGCCATTCCTCTGCCGAAATGAAGTCCTTCAAGTTGGCGCGGCACCAGTCCTGGACAGTCTTCGCCTTGTGCGCAGGAGCGGAATCCTGCTGAAAGACATATGGCTTACTTCCGAAGTGGGAATCGAGCCAAGGAACCAGGTGCTTCTTCAGGACGTCATCCAGGTAGTTCTGCTGGTTTATTTTCACTCCTGGATCCACAAAAACCAGAGGCGATTTGCCGTCGCTTGTGATGAATGCGCAGACCATGATAGTGGCTGGATGCGCCTTCCTAGCAACGAGCCTTCCACCGGAATTAGCGCTTTGGAGGTCCTTGGAGAGTATTCTGCAGTTTTGCCGGTTGAAAGCAGCTTCAACGCTGAAGAGCTTTTCGTCACTGAAGACGAAGTGGCGGTGTGCATCGTTGGCGGCGCGCCTGAGCAGCTCCTTGCATCTGCGCACCCTTGTCCGCTTGTTTTCTAAGGACAGCGCCTGGCACTTCTGTAGTCGATAGATACGAAGGTTGAGCTTCTTGTGGACAATAGCTCTAACAGATCCTTCGCTGATATTGAGGTCGTTGGCCATTTTCCTTATCGACTGTTGCGGCGAGCGCTTGATTCTCTTCCGGATGACATCTGCATTGCTTTTCGTAACAGCTGAGCAGGGTCGACCAGATCGACGACGGTCTGATGTTCCTCCAGTCTCCTTGAAGAGCTTTACCGCTCTTTGGACCGTTCGGCGAGGGACAGAGAGGGTTTTGACGATGTCTTTTGTGGCGAAGCCGGCGCAGTGAAGATCAATGATGGATTGTCGCTTTGGATGGGCGGCTACCATTCTAAAAATGAAATGGAATGTTTACAAATACGAACACAAATAATGATGGAACACAACAAAAATAACAAATAGAGCACGCGAAAAACTCCAAAACTGACCTTAACACCTTAACAAGACGACAGTTGTGACAAAAAGAGGTGCGTCAATACTTTTTACGCACCCTGTATAAGCTCGAGAGTTTCCGGAGACAGGCGTCTCTTGGTGGTCTTCAAGTTCTCGGCTCCCTTAGCACTATCGTGGAGATGGTGCACGAAGCGGTCGTATTCCTCGTCGATGTTGTCCATGACGGCATCTTCCCAAAGGCCGGCAAGAGAGGTGTAAAGGTCCCAGTTGATGGTCGTTCTGGGATTCCTCTTCTTGAACTTCGCGGCCTTCTCTCCTTGACGCGAAAAGCGAAACCTCGCGCGAAGGAGGCGGTGGTCCGATCCCGTGTAGAACTTGGGGACAACGGAGACGTCGGTCAGGCAATACTTGCGATTGAAAATGATGTGGTCGATCTCGTTGTGGAACTGGCCACCGGGAGATTCCCAGGTCCATCGTAGGGAGGGAGGCTCCTGGAACTGCGAGTTTCCATGGATGGTCTTGGTCGACATGATAAACTCAGACAGCCTTTCACCTTGCTCGTTCCACTCCAAACCGTGGGTTCCGATGTGAAGTTCTTCCGGCGACCTTCGCGGTCCGATCTTGACGTTGAAGTCGCCGACGATCACCTTGTAGAAGGTGTGATCTTCCTTATAGAACTTCTCCAGCTCCACGTAGAAGGCTTCGACCTCTTCGTCGTCGTAGTCGGATGTTGGGGCATACGCGACGAATACGGTCAAAGCTGGCACGGAACCACATCGCTTCAGTCGCAGACGTCCGATTCGGGTTGTCAGAGACTCGTACGAGTCGATGTTCATGGCCAAGTGCGTGTTGACGAGGACACCAACGCCACCTACTCCCCTGCTGTCGCATGTTCCGAGGAACAGTTCTTCTCCGGAGTCGTAGGCGGCGTGTAGGGGGTGGTGTCTTCTCGTCTCGGTCAGTCCGATGACGTCGTACTTGATCTTCCTGGCTTGCATCATCAGGTCCTCGACGGATGCTTCCGATGCAAGTGTGCGGGCGTTGTAAGTACAGATCGTCATCCTAGTCCTTCTCAATTTGCGCAGCCTGGTTAGGCCCTGAGATTTTAACAGCCTCTCCGTACTCGTCCTTCCCATCGCTGCAGAAATGGGGGCTCTTTCGGGGTCAGGGGAATGAGGCCCTTTAGTGCTGCTGTTTTTGACTGGAGTACACACGGGTAGCTAGTCGGGCTCTGTCGTGCGGGCGAAGAACTCCGGGCAGCCAGCCAGACTGCCCGAAGGGACGGGCGAGACTTTTGAGGCGGCCTCGAATCGCCTTATGTACTCCCAGTCTACCGAGTGCAAGCTTTTGGCCGAGCCGACACAGTTACAATCCGCGCAGTCACGGACACATCCGCGCACACTGTGCATGAACATGCCGCTCCCACGCACAAGGAACGCGTCGACCCGACACAGCAGGAGCAAGGAGTCCATCCCCTGCATCCCACCTGCGTCTCTGGGTAGTATACGGTCGCATTTGGTTCACGTTTAATTCCCCTATCCACCACCCGGGGACGCGCCACGTGGCCCTGCGACAAGCGGCCCGAGATCCCTCTTAACAAGAGAGCCCGAAGGCTCTCTATCGAGGGAGATCCGTGGAGTGTAATAAATAAAAATATAAAATCATTATATTAACAATAAATGAATAAATATTAAAATAAATTATAACACCTCTTTCTTCACTGATGAGTCATCGGGAAGGTGCTATAATTTACAAGGTTCGTCTGAAGGAAGGTGGCGAAAAGAACCATAAAAGTTATAGTCTTGGTTCTTCAAATTGTTAAAATACATTTGAATGTACACGGAAGGTTCGATCAGGAAACCCAGGAAATAATCAAATTGCAATGATCTAACCATAGATGAAGCTCCAAACCTTTTGTCGGTTAAATTTTAAGCACGATCAGACAACTCCAGGCGTCATTTCTGCATCGTCAGCCAGCCCTGAAGTGATGCCATTTTTGCCATTTTTGGTTCACCCAGGGACATTTAGCAAAAACAAAACACAGGTCTGTGATCCTCGTCCGATGCCATAAAAGACCATATAGGTGTCGTTCAGAATCTCCGGACCGAGCTCACTGACCCCGTCGCCAGATTTCTGCTGTGTTTCGTTCTTTGTTCGCCGCAACTTTTTCGGCACTATGTGTGTTTTATTTGTACCAATGAACATAAGCGAAGAAGTGAGGAAACCGCTGCTTCACACCGGTCTCCACTCTGCAATTTTCTCAGTGTTGAAACGATTCACTCTCGTTCCCTTTTAGGCAATAAAGATTCTGCTTGTCAACTTTTCAGCTTGAAGAATTTATGGGCACATTTCTCTTCGAGCTAACCATCATATACTGCTAGACCAGGAATTCAGCTTCATGTGAAAACACCGATGCGGTCAGAAGAAAACCTACACTACAGATGAGCTCAAGTACACAAACGTGACGTTCTCTTCAGATCAGGGTCGCGGAGTAGTCAACGCTTCAATAGCTGTTACTCGTTTTCTACTATTGCGAAGAACATTGAGTGCGACTCCATCCTCTTGTATTCGTTTGCAGTTTTCAGCATGTTATTGAAGCCATTTACAAAACGACTAACTAGTCCTGGAAGAGCAGCGCTGTGCAACAAATGTCAAGTGTAGACCACAGAGTAACTTACTACAGTGGCCGATCTTATTTTCTGAAATTCTTCTCGTAACGAAGGTATGTACCTTTTACTACAACTCATTCAATTCAGCAAGACCGAATCTCTGATGCAGTTCTTGATCAAAAGGGCCACTTAGAATGCACGCCGGTTAGAGAGGAGTCCTGTAATAGAGTACAAGAAGGTGACTGCTTTGACGTATGTTCTATTTGATGCATTTCCTAAGCACTTACGAAAAAAACTACATTTTATAGAAAACAAGTGAAAATTGGTCTCACCTACGTGCAGTGCGGTGTGGTACATTTCGAAGCGCGCACAATTCTCGTTTTCACGACAAACCTATGCTTTCGTTTCTGTCCAGGCCAACCGGGCCTTCCGATCTTCCGAAGTGGACACGAGGGACACAGTAGTCATACCAGGCGTATACGTGGAAGATAAGCTTTGAATCCTATAAGATGACCATTGACGCTAAAAAGGTGGACGGACTCTTCAGAGATCTTCGCATTCGCCTTTTTCTATTCTGAAATTCCAAATGGGTTGCATTTGCTCTTCATACCTCGACCAGGTTTATGGTCCCTCGAGTCCAGGTGCTAACTGTCGGAGACGCCTTTGTTGTTTCAACTCGGCCTCGGTAGCCTGACCCTCTCCGAACCTCTGTTCCTTTCCACACACACTCGCCTTTATTGGTTCAATATTAATGCGCGAGCGCCAATTACCGGGCGATATCGGGCTCCTCTCCATCCATCCCGGTCAACAAATAGCCACGGATGGGGAACTGCACTTCCTCAGAAACTCAAGGCGCAGCTTCTGCTGTGACGAACGACATGGAAGTTCTGACCGAAAATCTTGCCCGTCGAGCGAATAGAGCACCCGTCTGGGAGATGTGTTCTCATAGTTTATGAACTGCCTTGAATGACACCGCTGAGATGGCGCATTCGTTTGTTTGCCTCTTGGGAGACTTCCGCACTCACTGTAGGCGACACTGTGGGAATGTAAAGATAGGCTCGAGGCAAACAGATACTCAACGCCGAATAAGCGGCTGGAGGCAAAGCCGACACCTGAAGCGCCGGGCCAGCACTACGGAAAGGCCTTCTTCCGCTAACAAACTATAAAAGCTTGGTTTGCATCGGGGCAAAAAGTACATGAATGAGGTGTTCCGCGAAACGTTGAAGGTACGAAACGACGCAGAGCGCATCAAACCTTTTAGCTGCAGAAGCGCATCAATTCCCTGGTGCATCGAAAATGCGGTAGACAGCCGCAGTAGCTCCTCAAGTGTCTTAATTGTCTTGAGTTTAATTCTTTCAAATGGTAGGACGCAACAAGGCAGGGGTTCTATATTTGATACTTTAATCATCCAAGCGCCCTCGTTACCGCCCCTATTGTTTAGGTGTCTCTCCATGAGTAGCTTCCCTTCTTCGACAGTGTAGATTCGTTCGCAGCTCGTTCTCGTTTCTTTCATTCGTCACCTGAATTTCATTCATCCCTGCAATGAATATTCCTGAATGAATCAAAAGTTAGGTCCTTTGTTGCGCTACTCAGCCGTCATCCCGACTGGACTGCTGCCGAAACGTGTCACCAGAAGTCTGGCATAGTCTGGACGAATAGTGCGCAGCTTATTTGTAAATCACTGCGAACAACCTCAGTTGCGCATTTAGTGTCAGCTTACAAACCATGCGTTAGGCCTATACTCAAATTCGGTAGCACTGTAAATTCAGTCCTAAATGTAAACTTGAAGTGGCTAGACTTGAGGAAATGCAAAACAGCTTCACAAGGAAGCTCTGGACAAGAACACATGGCTGTAATTACATCACCATACATTTAGCATCACAGAGACCTTGCTCGTCAAAAGTTCCATTCGGTCTCTCCTTCTAACGCAAGTCTTGGCCAAAGGAAAATCCAAGTTCCCAGATCAAAATGCAGTGTAAGATCCTCATTTTTCACTAATTGGGCAGGAGCTGAATTTCTAAAAGTTTCAAAGAAAAATACCTACCAAGCAATCTGAGGTAATTCAAAAATCTAGCTTTATAGTTTGCTGTTTTATAGTTTTTGAGGTGTTGCTTTGTTGTAATTCAAGAATTCACACACTGAGTCTACCGCTGTTGTCTGTCGAGTTGTATTTGGTCTAACTGTATTTTTAATTATATCCGTGGCTGTCCACATCTTATTAGGTTGGAAAAAAAGTCTCTTCACACTTCGAAATTTTTTTTACCCTTCCCCTTGTGAACGCACTAGCCAATGTTGATTGCTGATTTCGTAATCCTATCACGCTTGTCTACTGTTCGCACGCGGACACAGGTTAAGACTCTTCTTGTAATTCGTTATCCATCCAATCTTCCGAACTCGTTGCCAGATCTACCTCATGGCCATTTTCAGCACGGCATTCTTCATGAATTCATTAAGGAATCCACAGCACGTCAAGCAGCAGACCAAATTGACCATATACATATATGGCTTGGGATCTACTACTCATCGCGCCTGTTATGAGTGGTTCGGAAAGTATTTAAAGGGAGATTATTCACTGAGGGCAAAGCATGGTCAGGAAGGCCAACTGAATAGGACGACACTGAATTACTCCACCTTCTTCGTACCGATAGTTGGCAGACGACACGTCAGCTGGCAGAGAAGCTCGAAGTGTCTCATAGGATAGTAGGAATCCATCTGAAGAATCTTGGCTTTCATGGAAATTTGGAGCTTGGATTCCACATGCCCTGTCAGACACTCAGAAAGGTCGATGGCTCTCCATCGCTGCTTCTCTTCTGTCCAGATAAGGAAGAAAATCGTTTCTTCCGCAGATTGTGACAGGCGAAGAGTCCTGGGTTCTGTGTGCCAACTTCCGAGGAAAAGGCAATGGGTACAAAAGGGAGAGAGCCCTAAGTCTGATCTCAAGCCCAATGTTCACGAAAGGAAGATTCTCTTCAGTGTTTGGTGGGATATCAGAGAAGTGATTTATCGGCAAACTCTCAGAAGTGGAGAGACACTTACTGCTGTCACATACTGCGGCCAACTCCACAAAGTCGTCGCAACTCTCTAAGAAAACAGGCCGGAGAAGTCGAAGGTGATGATCCTGCATGACGATGCAAAACCACATGTTGCAAGACTCACAAGAGAAACAATAAAGGAGATGGGCTGGGAGGTAATGCCACATCCACCGTATAGCCCTAACCTCGTTCGTGCCGACTGCCATCTCTTCCGTGCTCTCAAGCAAGAAATTGGAGAGAAATATTTTGGAACTGATGAAGACCTCAAAAATTGGATTCATCAATGGTTCGACTCCAGAACTGCAGTCTTTTAAGCGAGAGGAATTGGAAAATTACCCAGTCTTTGGAGAAGTGTAGTGGGACGAAATAGAGTTTATCTCAATTGATTTGACTTTGTAGTTGTGAAGTAATAAATCTTTGAAAAAAATGAAAAGACTTTTTTTCCAACCTAATATGTCCACAGAATAAATAAATAAATAGTTTAATTGTTGTGAACGTCTCCTCGCTATATACCATGTTTTCGTCAAATTTAGCAGTATTTCAAACAAGCTTGACGCTTCTAAAATCAATCTGAACATCTTATAAATTAAAACAAGCTTTCCCTAATTAAATTAAGGACTCCCCTAGACATAGACAATTATAACAATTTTTTGTTGAAAAAGAATTTAGTTTAACTTATTTGGGAATTTTTAGTTCATCCGCCCTAATAAGTGAGCTCAGTGTTTCAAAGGCGTGATGTAGCACAGGAGGAAACGGAACAACAAGAACAATTATATAAAGCAGGCATATCCACACATCTTTGTTTCAAGTGAGCACCATTTACACAACATATCAATAGAAATAAACATGCGACGATCCAGTTGAGTGCATGTATCGGCCTCTACGTTTACTGTACAAAACTCCTCGATTGGCTCCTTGCACTCTAAACCAAGCTTCAACTCATAATTTTTCCTCAAAAATGAGGGTTTTATAACATTTCAGACATTGTGCTCACTTATTGGGGCAGGTGATTTTAAAAATTTCAGGGAAATTCATGCCAAGTTTTCCTTGAACAAATAGATGTTCCAACCATCTTGTAGGGTGCTTATGCTTGTGAAAAAGCTTGTTTTGATTTGCAAAATGTACAGTTTGAAGTGCCAAACTTGTTTAGGAGAGTGTCCGAGTTGATTTCAAAAGTGTCCAATTTGACGTGGAAATGGTATACACTGCCGAAACTCTCAACTACCAACTTTCTAACAGCCATTCGATGCAAGTCGAAAGGCACGTTGCTAAGGGTTTAGATGTTTGCATCGGTAGAGACATGCGCTACTCTTCCATGTGGGCGACTGGCAAGCAGGGGCATAGAAATAGTTTAAGCCTCCCTACAGTACCGTCGGTAAACATCCGCCAAAACGCGACCAGCGGCGGATTAATCCGCCGTTTCCGCCGCTTTGCCATAACTCCCTTCAAAGTCGATTACATCGTATAAAATGCACATTGTTGGAATCAGAACAACATTATCTACCCATATGGTAAAAATCTTGACACGATTTTAAAATTTTTGAGTTCGAGATGACTTATTTAATTGAGCCCGTAACTGTCTTGACCTGACCCACATTCGCTCCTTAGTCTCGCCTAATTATGCCTCATGGCAGGAGTTGACCTGTCCAGTGGAATTTTAAAAATTTTAAACGCTGACGAAAATGTATTTCATGCCAATTTTAGGTTTTGCCTTATCATGGCGATCTATTTGATACAAATTCGACTAGATTAACTCCATATTCATCACTTCATGCAACTGCAACTTAACTGATGATTTTTTCCTTTCTGCTAATTAGTTACGACCGTACCACTCCTGTTCTAGGGCTGATTTTTGCTAATGTTCCCGACTATGAGGTGTGGATTACAATCATGGGGTTTGGGTTTACTTTGATCAAAAGTAAGATAGTAATCAAATACCAAATTGGCAGTGCATCGAGGTTTCAAAGAGACACGTCTTGCAAAGACTACTTCACGCGAGTAGATCTGCATCTTCATAAGCCGGATCGGTATAGAAGCTGGATATGTGGTCAGACATCATGCAGAGATGCTGCATCACAAAAATGATGGAGCTGGCAACTCTCGTCTGGAAGCTTCACTGCATCAAAAATGGTGTTTTCATACACTTCGGTCATGAGACTCAACACCGACATCTGTCCAGACCTCGAAGAATACTTTCTATCATTTAGCAAAGCCCATGTTTACAATATCTCTCTTTTTAATCTAGTCGACCTCAATCTCATTTATTACTGGAGACAGGTTCGATACTGGAGCCCAGACTGTTTGTCTAATTGCAGTGACCTGATCAGCCCCACCAAGCATGTCCTTTGAACATACAGTCTCTCTTCTCAGAATTCACACTAACCCAACAAAGGGTCAGGCCTGAGGTTGAAAAATCGTCGCATTGTTGCATCGTTTTTTTGGTGGGGGGGGGCGTCTCACTTTCTTCGTTTCGGCGGAGTTTATCGTATTTTTTCGTAGTTTCTCCTATCTTCAAGGAATTCAAATCTTTTAATTTTGGTAGTTTATAAATCAGCTTGGTCCGCCTCAATTTTCGCAGATTCCACCAGGATGTTATTGACACAACACATTTTTCGACAAAATGGATCTACGATTTACGAAAAACTTCTAAAAGTGGAATTTTTAATATGATTAGGAGCTGGATTTTTGGCCAAAGATCGACCAAAAGTCAAACCTCATAATCATATCAAAGATAGTACCGGGGAAGTTTTTTATAATATGATACGTAGAGGTTGAATTTTTGTGGGGCACAATTTCGTAACTTGGTGCTGCTTCCTACAAATGGAGGAAAATTATTTCAGTCATAAGTCAATCCTTAGGTTTCGACTCGGTCATGGATTCGAAAAGCGGCTCAAAAAGAAATCTGTAAGGAAAACACTCAAGTCACCATTAGTAACTAACGCTCGATATAGAGTATAAATGGTCAGTGTGAGTAGTGAGAAGAGAGAAGAAGCGATTGTATGTCCAAAGGATATGCTTGGTAGGGTAGGTCAGGTCACTGCAATAACCAAGACCTGGACTCCAGTATCGGACTTGTCTCAAGTAATAAATTAGATTGAGGTCGAGTGAATTTTTTTTCGGAAGATATTGCAAATTACATGAAGTACATAGAATCCAGTCCCTTGGACGTTGCTTTGTGCTCACCTTGCTCGTTCCACTCCAAACCGTGTGTTCCGATGTGAAGTTCTTCCGGCGACCTTCGTGGCCCGATCTTGGCGTTGAAGTCGCCGACGATCACCTTGTAGAAGGTGTGATCTTCCTTATAGAACTTCTCCAGCTCCACGTAGAAGGCCTCGACGTCTTCGTCGTCGTAGTCGGATGTTGGGGCATACGCGACGAACACAGTCAAGGCTGGCACGGAGCCACATCGCTTCAGTCGCAGGCGTCCGATTCGGCTTGTCAGAAACTCGTACGAGTCGATGTTCTTGGCCAAGTGAGTGTTGACGAGGACACCAACGCCGCCTACTCCCCTGCTGTCGCATGTTCCGAGGAACAGTTCTTCTCCGGAGTCGTAGGCGGCATGTAGGGGGTGGTGTCTTGTCTCGGTCAGCCCGATGACGTCGTACTTGATATTCCTGGCTTGCATCATCAGGTCCTCGACGGATGCTTCACACTGTGCATGAACATGCCGCTCAAACGCACAGGGAACGCGTCGACCCGACACAGCAGGAGCAAGGAGTCCATCCCCTGCATCCCACCTGCGTCTCTGGGCAGTACACGGTGGCATTTAGTTCGCGTTTCATTCCCCTATCCACACACCGGGGGCACTTCACGTGGGTCTGCGACAAACGGCCCGAGAACCCTTTTAACAAGAGAGCCCGAAGACTCTCTATCGAAGGAGAACCGGGGGGAGAAAGTATATCAGATACAAATCTGCTACCTGAGAAGAGCCCGTGTTTAGATTTATATATGCCACCATAGCTCCCTTTGCGGTAGATGAAGATTATTTTTACAATATTGCTCACTGCGTACACATTGCAATCTCCATATCTTTATTAATCCCATTGAAGGGGAATTACAGAAGGCATGTAATCTTCCTTATTCAAACTTAGCCAAACTACCTATGTCCGAACGAATCGTTGGAGGGCAAGTGAGAGCAATTCATAAAATATTGCACATACTGGAGCGGTTTTTGCAAAAACTAGCCGAGTTATAGTGTGGTTTATATGAAATTCACTAATTTCGAGCGACATTCTGGGCTGGTCACACTTTAGCATAAGGGCGTAGCCTTTCGAGCATACGATTAGGCGAGACAGTGCTTCTTTCAATGACAGCCTTTGTTGCTTCTATTAGGGGGGGGGCAAAAGTAATGAGACAAATTGAAAAAAAATCATTATCTCTATATAACTCATTTACAACTCAGCGATGCTGAGGAATGTGTTCGTCATTAAGATCAATGACTTGCTGCCATCACTCAGCCAACTTTCTGACCCTTCCAGAACTGCTTGGGTCTTGTGTCCCTTCCGATCAGGAAGTCTTGTAGGCTCAAGAAGTAGCGGTAGTCGGATAGAGAGATGTCCGGCGAATACGGTGGGTGAGGCATGTGAAAGTAGTCCAGCTGAACAAGCTTATCCGTGGTCACCTTTGCCCGATGGGGTGCGACGTTGTCGAAGAGGAGGACCTTCTTGAAGCGCTAAGACCGCATAGGTGCGAGTCGTCGGTCTCTTCCATTTCGTTCACCATGGCGTTGGAGTCCATCGTCGTGCTTTTGGTTAACAAGTTCCACTAGACCGGTCCATGGACGCAGACCCAAAAGCTCAGAAGGTGCTTCTCGCCGTGAGCATCCCGCCGAACGAAGGTCGGTAACAGGTCACCAGGACCCACCCAGACTGGCTGCCTGGCAAGGTTAAGGTGGAAGACGTACTTCTCATCCTGCGTGAAGATTGAATCCAGGCTGCTCGAGGTTGGGAATCAGGAGAGATTTGCGCGACACCAGTCGACTCTTCGGGCTGGGGTTTCGGCATGAGACAGACTGCGGTTTTGGCATGCTTCTGGAAAGGCCGGAAGCCGTCACTTCTCAGGTGGCCTTCAGTAGGTAGCATACAAACATACAAATACGATAAGCACGAAACCAGACTGCAGTCAGATATATGGACACGGCATGGAGAACCTCATTACTTTTGGCCCTCCCTAATATGAACACAGATGGCCACAAGGCCGCAACAATGAGTCGAGTGACAGGAAGTTTTCGGAATGTTTTTAAATATTTTATCGCTTTTACTATCTTACTTATCATTCGGTGCACATTCAAGTGCATTATACCACTGACAATGAAAAAAGAGAGGAGATGACTTCATGTATCGAGAAGGAACTAAGGGGCACAACTGGACAGCATTTCTTTGACGTCCTGAATAACGCAAATGAGGGAGGTGGGCTCTCAGTCTAAGCAGAGTCATGAGACCAAGTGTGAAAAGACACAGAAAATGAACAATCTTCATACCGCAGTGTAGGAGAACGAATGCCGTAATGCATTATAATAATGTTCACCAACCCCGGAGGGGTGGAAGGCTTCGTTGGCCTGGGCTTGAAATCCTACCCAAGAACCTTGTATCTAGTGCACGCGACAGCCAGCAATGCCTCCTAGGGGCTTCATGCGCTCAAAACTAAGAAATCAATCGAAAAAGAAACTAAAAAGAAGATCGATAAAAAGCTGTCGGAGTGGTGTCTCTTCGCCGAGCCTGCCCGGACGATGACGTCATCGAAAGTCGACGATTTCGGAATTTGCCAAATTCTCTTGTCCGAACTTTGTCCAAAACCGTCTAGGTCATTATTTGGAGCGCTGATTACGAAGGTCGACTGAAATCGGAAAAATATGTCACTCAAGCCTCACCCGCACTTTCGCAGCGCTGTAACTTAGTCCATTCATCAGCTACACCGTTGTGTTTAGATCACGCCAAGAAACTTGTGCTGCCTATAGTGTCCTGAAGTTGCAGTCGGAAAGATTCGAACTTGATAGAGATATGTTCGCACCCCTGTAACATCGCCTCTTCCTAAGCTACCCCGCTCTACTTTAGCGTACTACTAGACCGTTCTACTGACTACAAGACCGAGGAGTTGCAGCCGAAACGATTCGAATTTGACAGAGTTACTGCGCTCTGAAAACGCCCGCGCGTGCAATCTGCGAGCGGTTGCCCCACTCGATTGATAGGTTCGATTCTATATACATTGCTCCCAGCGCACTCCTAAGTCTTGCCGGAGACAGTACAGCAAATCCTGAGTAGGGCGGCTGCGAACTTCGCATAAAACTCCCTAAATGCTCACTCTACAAATGTCCCCCCCCCCTCGATTTATAGGTTAGATCCTATATGCATTGTGCACGGCGCACTCTCAGAAGATTCCTGGCATGACAAAACACTTCACGCCATGCTTGAGATGCTCCGAGAACATGCAAGTCCTGGAATATAAGCTTCTCCAATAGCAGAAAGTCTGCTCCAGCCATCTTTGACCACCCACTGCGAAGATGCGGTGGTTTGGCGAAGTTGTATACATGGTTGTGTAGATCTCGAAGAGACGAGTCGAACGGTACCAATCGTTTCTCATAAAACCTCAAATTAGAGGAATTGTGAGCCTGCAACCTTTTCGGCGCCTTGCGGCCGACAACTCGTCCGCGGCAGCCCTTCTCGATGGAGCGCAAGTTTTCAATTTTGGCCACTTTTGATCTTTCACATGAATTGTATATACCATACGATAGCGCTTGATCTCCTGAGCTCAAATATGCTCTTGGGTTTTCAAATGGATGACATTCCGGCGAGTTATAGCAAAAAGACGCAAAAACCGCAAAAGTGCGGTTTTTTCGGCGTCTATTCAAAAGACGCGTCCGGTACTGTACAAAGGTAACTTTGAGCCCTAAAAGGACTTCTCTAAGTTTGTTAGTTTGAATAAGCTCGCCTGGTTAGTTCTGCGAATACAGAAATCGCAGTAGCTATGTACATATCTATATCTAATGCACTTTAGGGTTGGCGATGTTGTAAAGAATCAAAGCTTGCCAATAAATATGCGTCTGGAAAGCCTTGGCTGCTTAAAGAGAAGAAGGAGTTCTTACGGCGGGTATTTGAGGAACCGAGTTCGTGTTTTTCCGAAAGCAAAGAATACCGATAAAGCGTCATAAACATCTTTATGACGAGTTTCGCAGAACCCTTGGTGAACATCATTTATGAAGAGATAATGGTTGAGTAATATTAAAAAGCTTGTGCCACTCAAATAATTATTCAATTCCGAATAGTTGACGTTTAAAATCTGGTACGGTAGGTGTTTCTGAGTCAACAAAGCGCATAGGTAAGTCAGGTGAGACCATATTGTGATGTCGCCAATGGTGGAAGGACATCTAAATTATAAATAACCAAAGACGAACTGAAAGCTAGATCGAGGCTGGCTTCTTGATGTGTGGGCTGACCAGCATGTTGCCGATAGCCTTGAAGAATTGTATGTAGATAAGTGGAGCTCTCGATGATTGGTCCAATCGATCTGTAGGTTGAAGTCTCCCAGCAGGATGGTACTAGTGTGGTAGACACAAGTTCTTCACGAGTCTCAATCAAGGTGTCATCTTCGCTTCTAGTTGAATCTCCCATTTTGTAGGAGATATTTCCGCAGTACTGTTGCTACACAAACTCTAGTAATCGCGCGCTTTGTCATCATTGATGGCATTTTGCAATTCGACGTATACAGCTTATCACGGCTAAAGAAACCCTATTTGCCACTACCCAAACTTATGAATCTTTGAACTCCACGTCACAATGACGCGAACTAGCAAAATTAGAAGTGACGATCTATGCCACGAGTTCATGCACCACTTCGAATATGGGGTTCGTGTGTCCAACACTGGGTGAAGTCTCTCTGCAGTAAGTACTGTGACGCTAGCAGTTCGCGGTTGATAGAATTAACGCGTTAAAAGTGCAACCTTCTCCAAAGACGTGGGGATATTTTGCATTATTTTTTGCTCAAACTTCGCAAACCGATTTCTTATATACAATAGAGAGTATCTTTGTTGTATACAAGAAACTTGTCTAATAGTGCTGTTTAATGATCGACTCAGCATCGGAGCCGACGCGGCAACCAAGGACGTTAATTCTTCTGACCTCACATCTGCCCTGAGAAGACCTGACACTTGCCAAACCTACCCCTAGGCGAAGAAGTAGTGAATGCTCTTCCCCCACTGTACAAAACAATCTATTCAGTAATAACAGTCTTTACGGACGTGGCTAAAATTGCCGTCACTCCTTTAATAAACCTCTGTCTCCGTAGTTCAACATCATCACTTTACTCATCAGCTCACTCTTTCTGAATTCATTCATTTTTTTCGAATACGTTTCGACACTCATTCAGACAATTATAAACGGCGGATATCAGGACTGGTTCACCGTAACCTTAGGCGTCGAGTGAGACGTCCATTGTGCAATCGCAGGACAAGGCTAGGGAAGGGACTTCAGGGTGTATGCCATACAAGCTGCTCGTATGGAGACTGTTTTCTTCGCTCGGGGAATTCGCGGCTGGGTGCTGTGCTCTTCGAGCGGCGAAGCGCATATGGCTGAGACAATGCAACGTCGTGTAGACGTCGAAACCTCCCAGATCCCAGATACTCAGTCGAAGTGCAAGAACCGCGCGACTCACGGGAACCGAACCCCGACATCCCTCGCATGAGGCAAACCCTCTACCTACTGCACCACGACCCACTTGCCCACGGCGCCATCGCGGCCGCACAAGACATGGATCGGACGTCGCAGCGTGGACACCGACGCGCGATCTCTGAGCCAGGAGGGCGCAGACAGCAAAAGTCTCGGCGCGACCCGCACTGCGGTTACGGTGAGCCGGTCCTGATATCCGCCGTTTATAATTGTCTGAATGAGTGTCGAAGTGTATTCGAAAAAAATTAATAAATTCAGAAAGAGTGGGCTGATGAGTAAAGTGATGATGTTGAACTACGGAGACAGAGGTTTATTAAAGGAGTGACGGCAATTTTAGCCACGTCCGTAAAGACTGTTATTACTGAATAGATTGTTTTGTACAGTGGGGGAAGAGCATTCACTACTTCTTTGCTAGGGGTAGGTTTGGCAAGTGTCAAGTCTTCTCAGGGCAGATGTGAGGTCAGAACAATTAACGTCCTTGGTTGCCGCGTCGGCTCCGATGCTGAGTCGATCATTAAACAGCACTATTAGACAAGTTTCTTGTATACAACAAAGATACTCTCTATTGTATATAAGAAATCGGTTTGCGAAGTTTGAGCAAAAAATAATGCAAAATATCCCCACGTCTTTGGAGAAGGTTGCACTTTTAACGCGTTAATTCTATCAACCGCGAACTGCTAGCGTCGCAGTACTTACTTCAGAGAGACTTCACCCAGTGTTGGACACACTAACCCCATATTCGAAGTGGTGCATGAACTCGTGGCATAGATCGTCACTTCTAATTTTGCTAGTTCGCGTCATTGTGACGTGGAGTTCGAAGATTCATAAGTTTGGGTAGTGGCAAATAGGGTTTCTTCAGCCGTGATAACTGTATACGTCGAACTGCAAAATGCCCATCAATGATGACAAAGCGCGCGATTACTAGAGTTTGTGTAGCAACAGTACTGCGGAAGTATCTCCTACAAAATGGGAGATTCTACCGACCAAATCTGAGAGAAGATCGTGGAGTGAATATTTCAAAGGCAAATTTGGTGTCATATAGGTCGTCAAAACGAGAGAAAGCCAATGAACATAGTAAAATATGTTTTAATTTAATTTTGCAGCTTTTAAAATTCAACTGGCAAAAGCTACTTCTGCCCAAGGACATAATTAAGCGAGACTCGACGGAGATAATGGGTAAGGTCAAGGCCATTAAACGGCTGCCTAAATTTAATACTGGATTTCAGGTTTCATCCCAATTAGAAGTGGCAATCGCATGCCATATGATAGAATGGATAATTGTAAAAGCCGCTGCGAATTTTTATGCGAAAATCTTCGCTTTGAAAAAAATCACCATGAAGTGACGCAAAAAGCGCGTTTTTCGCAAACGCTATTTAGTTGAATGTTTAGCGGCGGTACTGTAGCATCGTTGTTTCGGAAAGATGCAATTTCTATCGACCATTGCATAGCAACCTCGACCTCGTTCTTCCTAACTTCGT
The DNA here is from genome assembly GCA_947359475.1 of Heligmosomoides polygyrus bakeri. Taxonomy (NCBI): domain Eukaryota; kingdom Metazoa; phylum Nematoda; class Chromadorea; order Rhabditida; family Heligmosomidae; genus Heligmosomoides; species Heligmosomoides polygyrus. Next base: position 44,780,657 of record OX375866.1, read on the forward strand.
CCCTGTTTGACTTGAATGCAATTCATAGCTAACATCTCAAGATGTAGAACAAGTTCGAATTGAACTAATCGTAAGAATAAGCGGATAAAGGGCGAAGTTAACCATTCCTTTTTTGGAGCGCGCCATGCATTCTCCTTCAACGAGCTTGCTGACTGCTTGAATGCGCATTTAGTTTATATTAGGTTGCCCGGAAAGCTCTAAGCGTTTTGAGTGCTTCACTTTCAACTACCATAACTTTCTCAAGTCTTATCGGTTTTAATCGAAATAAGCACCGTTCGAATCAGCACACTTATACCAATGGCTACGTACCACTCGAGTTATTCCATCAGCGAAAAAATTAGGTGGTCGAGATTCGACAAAATCCACGAAAGCTGTTTTGGCTTGGTCCTGATTGGTGAAGGTTTTACCAGCCAGAAAGTTCTGGAAGTGTTTGAAAAGGGGTAGTCGGTTGGAGTAAAAGAATCGGGCTTCTTCTGTTGGCCAATGCTGGCCGAAATTGACGCAATTTTCGGTTCACTTCCTCGATCTATTTACAGTAGGAGTCTGCTGTGCTCGTTTGGCCTGGTGCCAAAAAGTTGTAATGGATCACACCAGCCGCCGACCACCACACAGTGAGCATTACCTTTTTGGTAGAGGTTCGCCTTTGGAAAATGCCTACGGGGTTCCAACCACTGTCCGGAACGATTCATTTACCGCTCACCAACCGACTACCACTTTTCAATCACTTCCAGAACTTTCTGGCTGGTAAAATCTTTTATCATGCGAAATCCACTTTTCATCACTTGTGATGAATCGATCCAAAAACGTATCAGTTTTGTTGCGTAAAAGTAGTGAAGAGAGGTTCTTGAAGAACCTCTCGCCAGCGCTCATCAACACCCTGGCGCGGCTCTTCACACGATACCTGTCGGAGTGCAAGGTTCCATCTCAGTGGAAGACCAGCAAGATCGTCTTGCTGTACAAGAAGGGAGACGTGCACGACATTGGCAACTATCGCCCGATCTGCCTGCTGTCCGTAGTCTACAAGCTGTTCACTCAAGTCATCATGAATAGGATCAGCCGAACGCTGGACGAAGGACAGCCATGCGAACAAGCAGGATTTCGGAGAGGATTCAGCACGATCGACCACATACACACCATTACGAAGCTCATCGAAGTGTCGCGAGAGTACAAGCTGCCGCTTTGCCTTTCGTTCATCGACCTGAAGAAGGCATTCGACTCTGTCGAAACTGAAGCAGTCGTCAAAGCCCTGCTCATTCAGGGCGTTCCTACTCAGTGCATCAGAGTCCTTCGAGAGCTGTACAGTGGATTCACGACCAAGATTTCACCATTCTACAACGACGTCGTCATCGACGTAAGGAGAGGGGTTCGACAAGGGGATACCATATTCCCGAAGCTCTTCAGCGCCACCCTCGAAAACGTCATGCGCGAGCTAAAATGGGAAGACATGGAGTGAAGGTCGACGGCCAGCAGCTGCACCATCTTCGTTTCGCTGACGACATCGTGCTCATAACACCGAGCATCAGCCAGGCGGAGCGAATGCTGGCCGACTTCGATCGTGTGTGTGGGAATGTTGGACTGCAGCTGAATCTTACGAAGACGATGATCAAGAGGAACGGACAAGTTTCTGATGCCCCATTCTCGCTCAACGGAACGAACATCTCCGAATGCTCCAGCTACGTGTATCTGGGTCGCGAAGTCAATATGGCCAACGACCTAGCGTCGGAGCTAAGCAGGGGGAAACGAGCGGCTTGGGTAGCTTTCAAGAGCGTCGAAGAAGTTGCGAAGAAGACGAAGAACGTCCGACTCCGTGCCCACCTATTCGACTCCACTGTTCTTCCTGCCATAACATACGCCTCGGAGACCTGTTCTATACAAAAGCAGGAAGAACACGCGATCAGCGTCGCGCAGCGTGGAATCGAGAGGACGATGCTCGGAGTGACACGACTCACGCAAGTGAGAGAAGGCCTCCGGAGTTCCGAGCTTCGCCGACGTTCGAAGACCGAAGACGCTGTCGCATGGGCCAAGTTGTCGAAAATTAGGTGGGCCGGCCACGTAATGCGCTTCGCAGACACCCGCTGGACGAGAGCCGTTACCGACTGGATTCCGCGGGATGTCAAGAGAACACCGGGACGCCCACCAATGCGTTGGTCGGACTTCTTCGTGAAAGCCCTGAACGACCGATATGACGCTCTTCGTGTCCCTCGAGCGAGGAGGATCCATAGGACCACTCTGTCACGCGAAAGGGACAAATGGAGACGCTGCTGGCGCCCGCTCGAGCAAGTCGATGATCAACGGGACGACAGGTGATACAGGTGAAAAGTAGTGAAGAACAAATCACGAAACGTGACAATTTTTGCTGTTCACTCAACTCGTGCGGCAACTACTTTTCAGGCCTTTTCACCTTACCAGGAATTTCAACATCCGCAACAGGAGTTTTACTGACGTCTAGCTCATCCCCGATCCCGCGATCTGTTTCGGATGGTTCAGTTCCCTCCAGTTCCTTCAATTCGTCGTCCAGGATTGCCCTAGGTCGACCGCTACAGGGGTCATCTTCCAGGCTGAAATCTCCTGTCCGAAATTTACTGAATCACTGGCGCTTTCTCCAACAGTATTAGGCTCCCACGCTTGATTGATTTGTCGAGCTGTCTCGGCAGCGGATTCTCACAATTTGAGGTTAAAATATAAATATTGTTCGGAATCGCTTCTTCGACATACTTCAATGAGTCCTTCAAGAACAGAAATATAAAACAACGCTTGGGCGTAAATTATTTAGTCAGATAGAGCGGAAAATTTTGCACGGAAAGTAGCGTTAATGCGCAATGCAAGCTGAATGCTTACTTAATAATAAACGAATGAAAATAGTAACACAAAACGCTGAGTACTTTCCAGACAACCTAGTATTAGGTTGTTGCATACGCAATGGCCAATTTTGTTACCTCAATTTCTTGTCAAATTTTCGTGGCTACGAATGTTCTCGTTTTAGGCATTGTATGTAGTTTCTGCAGTTACAGATTCTATGCCTCCTCACCATTTATGGCTTTTGTGACATAATTGCCTTTTGCTGAGTTCTTGACATCGTTTTTGCAGTATGAATCGACTTCATATTCGTGTGCTCCACTTATGTGAATGGAAAAGTGGACCCAACGCAGCGGCCGCATCTCCTAACATCAACGATGCATTTGGGGAGGATTTCATTAAGGTACGTACAATTCGCAACTGGTTCGAAAGGTTTCGATCTGGAGATGAAGGTCTCGAAGGTGAACAGCGAGGTAGGCCACCAACACTCCTTAACGACGACCAACTCAAAGCCATGGTGGAAGTGGATCCGCGTCGTACTGTGAGAGAGCTCGCACAGCATTTCGGCGTTCACGGCAACACTATCAGTTGCTACTTAAATGCGATCGGAAAAGTAAAGGAATTGGATAGATGGATCCCGCAACTGACTGCCGGGCAGATGCTGAAGCGCCACGACACCTGCATTTCTTCTTCATTCAGTTTCCCACTGTTTCTCACTATACCGGCCAGTTCAGAACTGTTTCGTGAAATCATTGTTGAGCTGTTAAGCAGTCTCATCCACACTCTTCAATATCGTGCTGAGGTTGAACTTTTGATGTTGAGGTTGTCATTCCGTTCTGTTTTTCACATTATTTTTTTAAAGTGTACTGTGTCCATATGTTTGTCTGTGCGCACAATTATGGTGCAAATAAATAAAATAAAATTTCACTGAGGTTGCGCAATCTAAGGGAGCCGTTTGGAGAGGATCGTGACATGCGGCAAAAAGTGGATCCTTTATGACAACCGCCATTGCTCTGCACAATGGCTGCGCAAGAATGAGAGTTCCAAGGAGATGCCGAAACCAAGTCTCCATCCAAAGAAGACCATGGTGACCGTACGGCGGACAATGGGTGGTATAGTCCGTCGCCAGTTTTTGAACACTGGAGAGACTATCACATCGGAGAAGTACTGTGCCGTAATTGAAGTGATGCACTAGAAGCTGATTGAAAACCAGCCGGCTTTTGTCAATTGAGGCGAAATCATATTGCATGGTAACAGTCGTTGGCTCGTCTCCAAAATTGTTGTCCAGAAACTGGATGCGAAACTCTGTCACATCCAGCACATTCATCAGATCTGTCCACTACCGATCATCACTTTTCAGGCATTTAGATAGCCATGTGAAGGATAAAAAAATCTGCAACCAAGATGATGTCGAAAATCACTTCTTATGTTTTATTAATTCTCGTAGTTCTGATTTCAAGAAATGTAATGTCTAAGCTACTGTCGCGTTGGAAGAAGTGCATAAACTGCAATAGTGCTTATTTCGATTCATGAAATTGCTTCCAAGCAAACTCATGATCTGTCAAAGTTTTCAGTCAAACTCGGCCATTTCATATAATCTGGAGGGGCTTGGATGATCTAGTTGGAAAACCAAGAACTTGGATTCAGGGTGTGGACGACAAGCTGCGCCTACCCGAATGACTACCATGCGCCTCGAAGCAATGTTGTAATGGCGTAGCATGCTGCCCGAAGTCTATTATTATATCAATACTCCGCACTCACACGAAGTCGCAATTTTTCCTGACTTATTCTCCGCTCACTGGTATCGTTCTAGCTTTCAGTTTCTGAAGTCTCGCCTTGAGAATCAAATCCTTAAAGGAATCTGGAAGGCCCCCGTTTCCAGCTCTGCACAGGCGACAGTCAGCAAGAGTCGCACATCACGACTCGTTTTATTGGTCTTCCCCAAAAGTTAATACGCCTACGATGAACGGCCTGCGATAAAGGCGCTGATTTAAGAGTTGAATCAACATAGGTTTCCAAGGTTTCTGATTCCGTGGAGAATAATTATCCTGAAAGTGGCTGCTCTTTCATGAGTATTGTTTACGACGCTGAGGCGTTTGAATTACTTCTACGTTTTGCATTGATTGAAATGGTAGTGTTTTTGTTGCAAATTTTTATTTAAATATTTAAAGGATAAGGATAAAGGACCGCGTCACTTAATCACATTTGGGACACGCCACGCATTCTATCTACTTCTGTGGGATGTCGTGGACGCGATTTGAATGCGCATTTGGCTATACAATGAATTGCAGTGGTCAGCCGCTGCACAAGTCAGCGCTTTAACCTTCTCAGACAACTCTTGTACCAACTCACCAACCCCGGAGGGGTGGAAGGCTTCGTTGGCCTGGGCTTGAAATCCTACCTAAGAACCTTGTATCTAGTGCACGCGACAGCCAGCAATGCCTCCTAGGGGCTTCATGCGCTCAAAACTAAGAAATCAATCGAAAAAGAAACCAAAAAGAAGATCGATAAAAAGCTGTCGGAGTGGTGTCATTCTAGTTTTATGGATTTTATAGAGTTATGAGACCTAGGCTGTGTCCTCGACCATGCCAAACTGGTGCGTCCCTGCTGTTTCTCTACTGCCCGCAGCGTTCCATATAACGTTTTTCTATCACGGTGGCCTCTATCCATGGGTTTTGCTGACAACCGTACTGCAGAGTGACACCTACCGGCCTCTCGGCACACAAGTGAGGGTAGTATGTGTGGGTATCACAAGAGGCTGTGCATATAGAACTCTCTTGTGATACCCACACAAAGTTAGCACGGGAGATACGAAATAAGGCAGGAAGTTTGATTAGTTGAATATATTTACTAACACCACAGGGTTCAGTACATGTACTGATGGTGAGACCAATCCCCGTTGCTAAAGGGCTGAAGAAAAAATGGAAAGACAATTAAGTGGAGAAATTAGCAAGTGAAAACAAAAGGCAAGCAGGAAAGGAAGACATGTTCTCCTTGTCAACGACATACATATAACGGCAGATAATGTCAGATAATATCAGCAGTTAACATTTAACATTATTATAATGCATTACGGCATTCGTTCTCCTACACTGCGGTATGAAGATTGTTCATTTTCTGTGTCTTTTCACACTTGGTCTCATGACTCTGCTTAGACTGAGAGCCCACCTCCCTCATTTGCGTTATTCAGGACGTCAAAGAAATGCTGTCCAGTTGTGCCCCTTAGTTCCTTCTCGATACATGAAGTCATCTCCTCTCTTTTTTCATTTTCAGTGGTATAATGCACTTGAATGTGCACCGAATGATAAGTAAGATGGTAGAAGCGATAAAATATTTAAAAACATTCCGAAAACTTCCTGTCACTCGACTCATTGTTGCGGCCTTGTGGCCATCTGTGTTCATATTAGGGAGGGCCAAAAGTAATGAGGTTCTCCATGCCGTGTCCATATATCTGACTGCAGTCTGGTTTCGTGCTTATCGTATTTGTATGTTTGTATGCTACCTACTGAAGGCCACCTGAGAAGTGACGGCTTCCGGCCTTTCCAGAAGCATGCCAAAACCGCAGTCTGTCTCATGCCGAAACCCCAGCCCGAAGAGTCGACTGGTGTCGCGCAAATCTCTCCTGATTCCCAACCTCGAGCAGCCTGGATTCAATCTTCACGCAAGATGAGAAGTACGTCTTCCACCTTAACCTTGCCAGGCAGCCAGTCTGGGTGGGTCCTGGTGACCTGTTACCGACCTTCGTTCGGCGGGATGCTCACGGCGAGAAGCACCTTCTGAGCTTTTGGGTCTGCGTCCATGGACCGGTCTAGTGGAACTTGTTAACCAAAAGCATGACGATGGACTCCAACGCCATGGTGAACGAAATGGAAGAGACCGACGACTCGCACCTATGCGGTCTTAGCGCTTCAAGAAGGTCCTCCTCTTCGACAACGTCGCACCCCATCGGGCAAAGGTGACCACGGATAAGCTTGTTCAGCTGGACTACTTTCACATGCCTCACCCACCGTATTCGCCGGACATCTCTCTATCCGACTACCGCTACTTCTTGAGCCTACAAGACTTCCTGATCGGAAGGGACACAAGACCCAAGCAGTTCTGGAAGGGTCAGAAAGTTGGCTGAGTGATGGCAGCAAGTCATTGATCTTAATGACGAACACATTCCTCAGCATGGCTGAGTTGTAAATGAGTTATATAGAGATAATGATTTTTTTCAATTTGTCTCATTACTTTTGCCCCCCCCCCCTAATAGAAGCAACAAAGGCTGTCATTGAAAGAAGCACTGTCTCGCCTAATCGTATGCTCGAAAGGCTACGCCCTTATGCTAAAGTGTGACCAGCCCAGAATGTCGCTCGAAATTAGTGAATTTCATATAAACCACACTATAACTCGGCTAGTTTTTGCAAAAACCGCTCCAGTATGTGCAATATTTTATGAATTGCTCTCACTTGCCCTCCAACGATTCGTTCGGACATAGGTAGTTTGGCAAAGTTTGAATAAGGAAGATTACATGCCTTCTGTAATTCCCCTTCAATGGGATTAATAAAGATATGGAGATTGCAATGTGTACGCAGTGAGCAATATTGTAAAAATAATCTTCATCTACCGCAAAGGGAGCTATGGTAGCATATATAAATCTAAACACGGGCTCTTCTCAGGTAGCAGATTTGTATCTGATATACTTTCTCCCCCGGTTCTCCTTCGATAGAGAGTCTTCGGGCTCTCTTGTTAAAAGGGTTCTCGGGCCGCTTGTCGCAGACCCACGTGAAGTGCCCCGGTGGGTGGATAGGGGAATGAAACACGAACTAAATGCCACCGTGTACTGCCCAGAGACGCAGGTGGGATGCAGGGGATGGACTCCTTGCTCCTGCTGTGTCGGGTCGACGCGTTCCCTGTGCGTTTGAGCGGCATGTTCATGCACAGTGTGCGTGGATGTGTTCGCGTCTGTGCGGATTGTAACTGTCGGCCCGGCCAAAAGCTTGCACTCGGTAGACTGGGAGTGCATCGTAAGACGAGGCCGATTCGAGGCCGCCTCAAAAGTCTCTCCCCGTCCCTTCGGGCAGACTGGCTGGCTGCCCGGAGTTCTTCGCCCGCACGACAGAGCCTGACTAGCTACCCGTGTTGTATTGCAGTCAAACGCAGCAGCAGTAAAGGGCCTCATTCCCCTGAGCTCGAAAGAGCCCCCATTTCTGCAGCGATGGGAAGGACGAGTACGCAGAGGCTGCTAAAATCTCAGGGCCTAAACAAGCTGCGCAAAGTGAGAACGACTAGGACGACGATCTGTACTTACAACGCCCGCACGCTTGCATCGGAAGCATCCGTCGAGGACCTGATGATGCAAGCCAGGAAGATCAAGTACGACGTCATCGGGCTGACCGAGACAAGACACCACCCCCTACACGCCGCCTACGACTCCGGAGAAGAGCTGTTCCTCGGAACATGCGACAGCAGGGGAGTAGGCGGTGTTGGTGTCCTCGTCAACACTCACTTGGCCAAGAACATCGACTCGTACGAGTTTCTGACAAGCCGAATCGGACGCCTGCGACTGAAGCGATGTGGCTCCGTGCCAGCCTTGACTGTGTTCGTCGCGTATGCCCCAACATCCGACTACGACGACGAAGACGTCGAGGCCTTCTACGTGGAGCTGGAGAAGTTCTATAAGGAAGATCACACCTTCTGCAAGGTGATCGTCGGCGACTTCAACGCCAAGATCGGGCCACGAAGGTCGCCGGAAGAACTTCACATCGGAACACACGGTTTGGAGTGGAACGAGCAAGGTGAGCACAAAGCAACGTCCAAGGGACTGGATTCTATGTACTTCATGTAATTTGCAATACCTTCCGAAAAAAAATTCACTCGACCTCAATCTAATTTATTGCTTGAGACAAGTCCGATACTGGAGTCCAGGTCTTGGTTATTGCAGTGACCTGACCTACCCTACCAAGCATGTCCTTTGGACATACAATCGCTTCTTCTCTCTTCTCACTACTCACACTGACCATTTATACTCTATATCGAGCGTTAGTTACTAATGGTGACTTGAGTGTTTTCCTTACAGATTTCTTTTTGAGCCGCTTTTCGAATCCATGACCGAGTCGAAACCTAAGGATTGACTTATGACTGAAATAATTTTCCTCCATTTGTAGGAAGCAGCACCAAGTTACGAAATTGTGCCCCACAAAAATTCAACCTCTACGTATCATATTATAAAAAACTTCCCCGGTACTATCTTTGATATGATTATGAGGTTTGACTTTTGGTCGATCTTTGGCCAAAAATCCAGCTCCTAATCATATTAAAAATTCCACTTTTAGAAGTTTTTCGTAAATCGTAGATCCATTTTGTCGAAAAATGTGTTGTGTCAATAACATCCTGGTGGAATCTGCGAAAATTGAGGCGGACCAAGCTGATTTATAAACTACCAAAATTAAAAGATTTGAATTCCTTGAAGATAGGAGAAACTACGAAAAAATACGATAAACTCCGCCGAAACGAAGAAAGTGAGACGCCCCCCCCCCCCCCCACCAAAAAAACGATGCAACAATACGACGATTTTTCAACCTCAGGCCTGACCCTTTGTTGGGTTAGTGTGAATTCTGAGAAGAGAGACTGTATGTTCAAAGGACATGCTTGGTGGGGCTGATCAGGTCACTGCAATTAGACTAACAGTCTGGGCTCCAGTATCGAACCTGTCTCCAGTAATAAATGAGATTGAGGTCGACTAGATTAAAAAGAAAGATATTGTAAACATGGGCTTTGCTAAATGATAGAAAGTATTCTTCGAGGTCTGGACAGATGTCGGTGTTGAGTCTCATGACCGAAGTGTATGAAAACACCATTTTTGATGCAGTGAAGCTTCCAGACGAGAGTTGCCAGCTCCATCATTTTTGTGATGCAGCATCTCTGCATGATGTCTGACCACATATCCAGCTTCTATACCGATCCGGCTTATGAAGATGCAGATCTACTCGCGTGAAGTAGTCTTTGCAAGACGTGTCTCTTTGAAACCTCGATGCACTGCCAATTTGGTATTTGATTACTATCTTACTTTTGATCAAAGTAAACCCAAACCCCATGATTGTAATCCACACCTCATAGTCGGGAACATGAGCAAAAATCAGCCCTAGAACAGGAGTGGTACGGTCGTAACTAATTAGCAGAAAGGAAAAAATCATCAGTTAAGTTGCAGTTGCATGAAGTGATGAACATGGAGTTAATCTAGTCGAATTTGTATCAAATAGATCGCCATGATAAGGCAAAACCTAAAATTGGCATGAAATACATTTTCGTCAGCGTTTAAAATTTTTAAAATTCCACTGGACAGGTCAACTCCTGCCATGAGGCATAATTAGGCGAGACTAAGGAGCGAATGTGGGTCAGGTCAAGACAGTTACGGGCTCAATTAAATAAGTCATCTCGAACTCAAAAATTTTTAAAACGTGTCAAGATTTTTACCATATGGGTAGATAATGTTGTTCTGATTCCAACAATGTGCAATTTATACGATGTAATCGACTTTGAAGGGAGTTATGGCAAAGCGGCGGAAACGGCGGATTAATCCGCCGCTGGTCGCGTTTTGGCGGATGTTTACCGACGGTACTGTAGGGAGGCTTAAACTATTTCTATGCCCCTGCTTGCCAGTCGCCCACATGGAAGAGTAGCGCATGTCTCTACCGATGCAAACATCTAAACCCTTAGCAACGTGCCTTTCGACTTGCATCGAATGGCTGTTAGAAAGTTGGTAGTTGAGAGTTTCGGCAGTGTATACCATTTCCACGTCAAATTGGACACTTTTGAAATCAACTCGGACACTCTCCTAAACAAGTTTGGCACTTCAAACTGTACATTTTGCAAATCAAAACAAGCTTTTTCACAAGCATAAGCACCCTACAAGATGGTTGGAACATCTGTTTGTTCAAGGAAAACTTGGCATGAATTTCCCTGAAATTTTTAAAATCACCTGCCCCAATAAGTGAGCACAACGTCTGAAATGTTATAAAACCCTCATTTTTGAGGAAAAATTATGATTTGAAGCTTGGTTTAGAGTGCAAAGAGCCAATCGAGGAGTTTTGTACAGTAAACGTAGAGATCGCTACATGCGCTCAACTGGATCGTCGCATGTTTATTTCTATTGATATGTTGTGTAAATGGTGCTCACTTGAAACAACGATGTGTGGATATGCCTGCTTTATATAATTGTTCTTGTTGTTCCGTTTCCTCCTGTGCTACATCACGCCTTTGAAACACTGAGCTCACTTATTAGGGCGGATGAACTAAAAATTCCCAAATAAGTTAAACTAAATTCTTTTTCAACAAAAAATTGTTATAATTGTCTATGTCTAGGGGAGTCCTTAATTTAATTAGGGAAAGCTTGTTTTAATTTATAAGATGTTCAGATTGATTTTAGAAGCGTCAAGCTTGTTTGAAATATTGCTAAATTTGACGAAAACATGGTATATAGCGAGGAGACGTTCACAACAATTAAACTATTTATTTATTTATTCTGTGGACATATAAGATGTGGACAGCCACGGATATAATTAAAAATACAGTTAGACCAAATACAACTCGACAGACAACAGCGGTAGACTCAGTGTGTGAATTCTTGAATTACAACAAAGCAACACCTCAAAAACTATAAAACAGCAAACTATAAAGCTAGATTTTTGAATTACCTCAGATTGCTTGGTAGGTATTTTTCTTTGAAACTTTTAGAAATTCAGCTCCTGCCCAATTAGTGAAAAATGAGGATCTTACACTGCATTTTGATCTGGGAACTTGGATTTTCCTTTGGCCAAGACTTGCGTTAGAAGGAGAGACCGAATGGAACTTTTGACGAGCAAGGTCTCTGTGATGCTAAATGTATGGTGATGTAATTACAGCCATGTGTTCTTATCCAGAGCTTCCTTGTGAAGCTGTTTTGCATTTTCTCAAGTCTAGCCACTTCAAGTTTACATTTAGGACTGAATTTACAGTGCTACCGAATTTGAGTATAGGCCTAACGCATGGTTTGTAAGCTGACACTAAATGCGCAACTGAGGTTGTTCGCAGTGATTTACAAATAAGCTGCGCACTATTCGTCCAGACTATGCCAGACTTCTGGTGACACGTTTCGGCAGCAGTCCAGTCGGGATGACGGCTGAGTAGCGCAACAAAGGACCTAACTTTTGATTCATTCAGGAATATTCATTGCAGGGATGAATGAAATTCAGGTGACGAATGAAAGAAACGAGAACGAGCTGCGAACGAATCTACACTGTCGAAGAAGGGAAGCTACTCATGGAGAGACACCTAAACAATAGGGGCGGTAACGAGGGCGCTTGGATGATTAAAGTATCAAATATAGAACCCCTGCCTTGTTGCGTCCTACCATTTGAAAGAATTAAACTCAAGACAATTAAGACACTTGAGGAGCTACTGCGGCTGTCTACCGCATTTTCGATGCACCAGGGAATTGATGCGCTTCTGCAGCTAAAAGGTTTGATGCGCTCTGCGTCGTTTCGTACCTTCAACGTTTCGCGGAACACCTCATTCATGTACTTTTTGCCCCGATGCAAACCAAGCTTTTATAGTTTGTTAGCGGAAGAAGGCCTTTCCGTAGTGCTGGCCCGGCGCTTCAGGTGTCGGCTTTGCCTCCAGCCGCTTATTCGGCGTTGAGTATCTGTTTGCCTCGAGCCTATCTTTACATTCCCACAGTGTCGCCTACAGTGAGTGCGGAAGTCTCCCAAGAGGCAAACAAACGAATGCGCCATCTCAGCGGCGTCATTCAAGGCAGTTCATAAACTATGAGAACACTGCTCCCAGACGGGTGCTCTATTCGCTCGACGGGCAAGATTTTCGGTCAGAACTTCCATGCCGTTCGTCACAGCAGAAGCTGCGCCTTGAGTTTCTGAGGAAGTGCAGTTCCCCATCCGTGGCTATTTGTCGACCGGGATGGATGGAGAGGAGCCCGATATCGCCCGGTAATTGGCGCTCGCGCATTAATATTGAACCAATAAAGGCGAGTGTGTGTGGAAAGGAACAGAGGTTCGGAGAGGGTCAGGCTACCGAGGCCGAGTTGAAACAACAAAGGCGTCTCCGACAGTTAGCACCTGGACTCGAGGGACCATAAACCTGGTCGAGCTATGAAGAGCAAATGCAACCCATTTGGAATTTCAGAATAGAAAAAGGCGAATGCGAAGATCTCTGAAGAGTCCACCTTTTTAGCGTCAATGGTCATCTTATAGGATTCAAAGCTTATCTTCCACGTATACGCCTGGTATGACTACTGTGTCCCTCGTGTCCACTTCGGAAGATCGGAAGGCCCGGTTGGCCTGGACAGAAACGAAAGCATAGGTTTGTCGTGAAAACGAGAATTGTGCGCGCTTCGAAATGTACCACACCGCACTGCACGTAGGTGAGACCAATTTTCACTTGTTTTCTATAAAATGTAGTTTTTTTCGTCAGTGCTTAGGAAATGCATCAAATAGAACATACGTCAAAGCAGTCACCTTCTTGTACTCTATTACAGGACTCCTCTCTAACCGGCGTGCATTCTAAGTGGCCCTTTTGATCAAGAACTGCATCAGAGATTCGGTCTTGCTGAATTGAATGAGTTGTAGTAAAAGGTAGATACCTTCGTTACGAGAAGAATTTCAGAAAATAAGATCGGCCACTGTAGTAAGTTACTCTGTGGTCTACACTTGACATTTGTTGCACAGCGCTGCTCTTCCAGGACTAGTTAGTCGTTTTGTAAATGGCTTCAATAACATGCTGAAAACTGCAAACGAATACAAGAGGATGGAGTCGCACTCAATGTTCTTCGCAATAGTAGAAAACGAGTAACAGCTATTGAAGCGTGGACTACTCCGCAACTCTGATCTGAAGAGAACGTCACGTTTGTGTACTTGAGCTCATCTGTAGTGTAGGTTTTCTTCTGACCGCATCGGTGTTTTCACATGAAGCTGAATTCCTGGTCTAGCAGTATATGATGGTTACTGCTGGTTTTCTGCCATTTATAGAGCAGCTCCGTTGGCTCGAAGAGAAATGTGCCCATAAATTCTTCAAGCTGAAAAGTTGACAAGCAGAATCTTTATTGCCTAAAAGGGAACGAGAGTGAATCGTTTCAACACTGAGAAAATTGCAGAGTGGAGACCGGTGTGAAGCAGCGGTTTACTCATTTCTTCACTTATGTTCATTGGTACAAATAAAACACACATAGTGCCGAAAAAGTTGCGGCGAACAAAGAACGAAACACAGCAGAAATCTGGCGACGGGGTCAGTGAGCTCGGTCCGGAGATTCTGAACGACACCTATATGGTCTTTTATGGCATCGGACGAGGATCACAGACCTGTGTTTTGTTTTTGCTAAATGTCCCTGGGTGAACCAAAAATGGCAAAAATGGCATCACTTCAGGGCTGGCTGACGATGCAGAAATGACGCCTGGAGTTGTCTGATCGTGCTTAAAATTTAACCGACAAAAGGTTTGGAGCTTCATCTATGGTTAGATCATTGCAATTTGATTATTTCCTGGGTTTCCTGATCGAACCTTCCGTGTACATTCAAATGTATTTTAACAATTTGAAGAACCAAGACTATAACTTTTATGGTTCTTTTCGCCACCTTCCTTCAGACGAACCTTGTAAATTATAGCACCTTCCCGATGACTCATCAGTGAAGAAAGAGGTGTTATAATTTATTTTAATATTTATTCATTTATTGTTAATATAATGATTTTATATTTTTATTTATTACACTCCACGGATCTCCCTCGATAGAGAGCCTTCGGGCTCTCTTGTTAAGAGGGATCTCGGGCCGCTTGTCGCAGGGCCACGTGGCGCGTCCCCGGGTGGTGGATAGGGGAATTAAACGCGAACCAAATGCGACCGTGTACTGCCCAGAGACGCAGGTGGGATGCAGGGGATGGACTCCTTGCTCCTGCTGTGTCGGGTCGACGCGTTCCTTGTGCGTGGGAGCGGCATGTTCATGCACAGTGTGCGCGGATGTGTCCGTGACTGCGCGGATTGTAACTGTGTCGGCTCAGCCAAAAGCTTGCACTCGGTAGACTGGGAGTACATCGTAAGGCGATTCGAGGCCGCCTCAAAAGTCTCGCCCGTCCCTTCGGGCAGTCTGGCTGGCTGCCCGGAGTTCTTCGCCCGCACGACAGAGCCCGACTAGCTACCCGTGTGTACTCCAGTCAAAAACAGCAGCACTAAAGGGCCTCATTCCCCTGACCCCGAAAGAGCCCCCATTTCTGCAGCGATGGGAAGGACGAGTACGGAGAGGCTGCTAAAATCTCAGGGCCTAACCAGGCTGCGCAAATTGAGAAGGACTAGGATGACGATCTGTACTTACAACGCCCTCACACTTGCATCGGAAGCATCCGTCGAGGACCTGATGATGCAAGCCAGGAAGATCAAGTACGACGTCATCGGACTGACCGAGACGAGAAGACACCACCCCCTACACGCCGCCTACGACTCCGGAGAAGAACTGTTCCTCGGAACATGCGACAGCAGGGGAGTAGGGGCGTTGGTGTCCTCGTCAACACGCACTTGGCCATGAACATCGACTCGTACGAGTCTCTGACAACCCGAATCGGACGTCTGCGACTGAAGCGATGTGGTTCCGTGCCAGCTTTGACCGTATTCGTCGCGTATGCCCCAACATCCGACTACGACGCCGAAGAGGTCGAAGCCTTCTACGTGGAGCTGGAGAAGTTCTATAAGGAAGATCACACCTTCTACAAGGTGATCGTCGGCGACTTCAACGTCAAGATCGGACCGCGAAGGTCGCCGGAAGAACTTCACATCGGAACCCACGGTTTGGAGTGGAACGAGCAAGGTGAAAGGCTGTCTGAGTTTATCATGTCGACCAAGACCATCCATGGAAACTCGCAGTTCCAGAAGCCTCCCTCCCTACGATGGACCTGGGAATCTCCCGGTGGCCAGTTCCACAACGAGATCGACCACATCATTTTCAATCGCAAGTATTGCCTGACCGACGTCTCCGTTGTCCCCAAGTTCTACACGGGATCGGACCACCGCCTCCTTCGCGCGAGGTTTCGCTTTTCGCGTCAAGGAGAGAAGGCCGCGAAGTTCAAGAAGAGGAATCCCAGAACGACCATCAACTGGGACCTTTACACCTCTCTTGCCGGCCTTTGGGAAGATGCCGTCATGGACAACATCGACGAGGAATACGACCGCTTCGTGCACCATCTCCACGATAGTGCTAAGGGAGCCGAGAACTTGAAGACCACCAAGAGACGCCTGTCTCCGGAAACTCTCGAGCTTATACACCAGCGTGGAGCAGCACGAGAGTCAGGCAACTTCCAGCTGACGTCCGAGCTTGCGAAGCTATGCAGAGCGGCGATAAAGGAAGATCTCAAGGAGAGAAGGGCGGAAGTGTTGGCTGAAGCAGCAGAGGCAGGGTTGAGCATCCGCAATGCCCGCCGAAACTTCGACAACTTCAAGACCAAGATGACCGCTCTCCGACGTCCTGACGGAAACGTCACCTCTTCCAGAAGGACCATGGAGAAGATCATCCACGACTTCTACTCCGATCTCTTCGATAGCCACGTCAACCTGCCCCCATGCCATCTTCCGCAGGATGGATACGTCGTTCCCTCTGTTCTCCCTTCCGAGATCCGACACGCCATCTTGTCGGTGAAGAAACGTACAGCACCCGGTCCCGACAGGATAAGACCCGAACACCTGAAGAACCTTCCGCCAGCGCTCATCAACACCCTGGCGCGGCTCTTCACACGATACCTGTCGGAGTGCAAGGTTCCATCTCAATGGAAGACCAGCAAGACCGTCTTGCTGTACAAGAAGGGAGACGTGCGCGACATTGGCAGCTATCGCCCGATCTGCCTGCTGTCCGTAGTCTGCAAGCTGTTCACTCGAGTCATCCTGAATAGGATCAGCAGAACGCTGGATGAAGGACAGCCACGCGAACAAGCAGGATTTCGGAGAGGATTCAGCACGATCGACCACATACACACCATTACGAAGCTCATGGAAGTGTCGCGAGAGTATAAGCTGCCGCTGTGCCTTACGTTCATCGACCTGAAGAAGGCATTCGACTCCGTCGAGACTGAAGCGGTCCACGAAGCCCTGCTCACTCAGGGCGTTCCTACTCAGTACATCAGAGTCCTTCGGGAGCTGTACAGTGGATTCACGACCAAGATCTCTCCATTCTACAATGACGTCGTCATCGACGTAAGGAGAGGGGTTCGGCAAGGGGATACCATATCCCCGAAGCTCTTCAGCGCCACCCTCGAAAACGTCATGCGCGAACTAGAATGGGAAGACATGGGAGTGAAGGTCGACGGCCAGCAGCTGCACCATCTTCGTTTCGCTGACGACATCGTGCTCATAACACCGAGCATCAGCCAGGCGGAGCGAATGCTGGCCGACTTCGATCGTGTATGTGGGAATGTTGGACTGCAGCTGAATCTTATGAAGACGATGTTCATGAGGAACGGACAAGTTTCTGATGCCCCATTCTCGCTCAACGGAACGAACATCTCCGAATGCTCCAGCTACGTGTATCTGGGTCGCGAAGTCAATATGGCCAACGACCTAGCGCCGGAGCTGAGCAGGAGGAAACGAGCGGCTTGGGGAGCTTTTAAGAGCGTCGAAGAAGTCGCGAAGAAGACGAAGAACGTCCGACTCCGTGCCCACCTATTCGACTCTACCGTTCTTCCTGCCCTAACATACGCCTCAGAGACCTGGGCTATGCGAAAGCAGGATGAACACGCGATCAGCGTCGCGTAGCGTGGAATCGAGAGGACGATGCTCGGAGTGACACGACTCACGCAAGTGAGAGAAGGCCTCCGGAGTTCCGAGCTTCGCCGAGGTTCGAAGATCAGAGACGCTGTCGCGTGGGCCAAGTTGTCGAAAATTAGGTGGGCCGGCCACGTAATGCGCTTCGCAGACACCCGCTGGACGAGAGCAGTTACCGACTGGATTCCGCGGGATGTCAAGAGAACACCGGGACGCCCACCAATGCGTTGGTCGGACTTCTTCGTGAAAGCCCTGAACGACCGATATGACGCTCTTCGTGTCCCTCGAGCGAGGAGGATCCATAGGACCACTCTGTCACGCGAAAGGGACGAATGGAGACGCTGCTGGCGCCCGCTCGAGCAAGTCGATGATCAACGGGACGACAGGTGATACAGGTGATACACTACTTTTATACTTTTACTATTTATTTATTTATTTATTTATTTATCCTAATTTTTTGTCAGTATTATTTTTAAAAGTTCTTTAATATAAATGTTTAAACAAAGATATTTATTGAATTGTATATATATTTAATTTTAGACAAGAATTTATTACAATTTGTTTAAATTTGAAACAATTTTAAAACAATGTTTTGCTAAAGATTGTTAGTGAAAAATAATAAACTACCAAACTCTGTTGCTACGGCCACATTCCTTCTTCTTTTTATACAGAGTAATTCATACTGTACTCTATTGTCCGGTATCAGGATAGATATTGTGATACATGTTATCATTACGGTATTCATCTTATTCTTTACACACTGAGAATGGAGGTGCTACTTTCAAGTGATTCTATTAGAACAGTGCTACTTTTTTGAGGCAATTACGATATTTATCTATTTGTTTATTCAGAATAAAGTTATAAGATCAATGGAAGGAGGTTGAAAACAACTTCGAACTATTTGAGTGTTTTTATAAAGTTTATTGCTTTGTTATAGTTGTTTAACATGCTGTACTTATATAGTATTTGCCTGTTTTCATTCATACACTTTCTTACATTTTCTGCAACAAATTCTGTGCTATATCCATTATGTGTAAGCATTCTGTGAAGTTCTCTTATCTTAGTGCAAAAATATTGAAACGTTGAACAGGCAGTAGCTATTCTACGCGTTTCTGTGTACATGACATTGTTTTTAATTCTGATTAAAACCTGTGAGTCTACGTGTGGGAACCTATTTACATTATAGCTGAAAGAATCTGTTTTGTTGTATAGGTTGTTTTCAATTTTATTATTCACGACTTCAATACTTATGTCTAGATAGTTACATTTGTATTCAATTTCGTGTGTCTTTTTTAATTCCAATGGTTTTTAATAAACTAAAGTAAGTATGTAATCAATGTGGCTTTCTTTGTAATGAACTATAAGTATGTCGCCCATATATCTAAATGGCTTAAACAATTGGTTTCTATTTAAAATTGTATTCTTAGTGTATTCAAAGTCAAACATAGACATGGATAAGTCAGCGAGTAAAGGGCTGAAGTTACCTCCTTGAAGAACTCCTTTGTTTTGTTTAAAAAATTATACTGGCGAATACGCAGTAACTATTCTTCTATAAGTAGTCTATTAAATATAAAAGATCCGCTATTTTATAATACCTATATTTACCATTTTGAGCATTAGCATAGAAAGTTTTATATCCATTGCATGTTATGCAGTTTTTTCCAGAATTTTTGAAGCAACGAATAATAAGGTTTTTCATTTTTCTAATAATATCAGTATGAGGCATGCTAGTGAACATGTCTGTAAAATCAGCTGAATACAATTTAACATTATCTGCATCAATACTTACTAGTTCTAGTGTCATGTTAGAATTTTTGATAGCCCAATATGTTTTAATCGACTTTGGATTACTAGCTACATTATTGGCGTAATTAAAAAGGGTGTTTTTAGAAAAGTAAATATACAACAAAGCTCTAGTGCATTGGACTTAACACTACTATTAAATGCCCCGGTAATAAATCTAAATTTTACAGGGTCTTTATGAAGTTTAGGCAGTGAATAAATAATTGGTAAATCTACACTTGAATCTACGCTTAATTTATTTCTTATTTGGAATTGTTGATGCTTTTCTATTATGGGCAACTTATTAGAAACGTTCAAATTAACATATGTATTATTAGTGTTACTGTTGTTAAAGACATCATTTTCGTTATCATATGTAATTCCCATTTCTTTCGTTAGGTTGGGCATGTAAAATTTTTTGCAAATATTACCATAATTATTGCTTGCTTTATCCAATGGGCAAAATATAAGATCTTTTTGTAGTCTTCGTATTGTATGGTACGGTATATAAACCTTATTACTGATGCTGATATGACTCAGCAATGGTTTTATTTTGTTTCTGTATTCCACTGCAAAGAAATTGTTCAACTGGTTCACTTGATCTGCCGAAATTCTATGGAATCTACTTATGTGATTAACAACTTTTTCGACAGTGCATTTATATGTGTTATGTACCATATCTCTGGTGTAACCTGTTACTGGTCTATATTTTGTGCCTTTTATCATAATATCTTTCAGGTGAATCATTCCCAACAATCCTTAATGCGATTTGGTGGCTGTGTGCACATCGATGCGATCTTGTTGGAAGGCTAGAGGGTTCGATTCCGAAGCTGGGCCCCCTGCATTGCGGGGTGGTATCTTCCCATTTTTGCAAATGAAGAGTATATTTTGACCTCGGAAGAGTGTCGTATTACAGGGTGGTTATGATTAGGCGTGACGAGGTCATGATCATCTATTTCGTCCATACTTCGCCTATGGGAATTATTTAAGCTGTTGACCGCGAATCTGTCACTCTTTTTTTCTAAAATAATCACTAATTAATTAATCAATTTTTCGTGGCTGCTTTTATTTCAAAGTCAAAGGATGAAAAATGGGTGTCAAAAGTGATTCTATTGAAGTAGAAAGCTTTACTCAGCCACACCTACCGTAAGCTGCCGCAATCGACCGAAATCTTAAATTTAAATATCATATCCACTATCAGCACCCAAATTAACCCCTAGGCGATGTTTGAACAAAATTTTTCTTAAGATTTTCTCTTGACCTCTGGAGTCGTGGAAGGTGTAGTGGTGCCGGTTATCTAGGTATACCCCTTTACTTGCGTACATCCATCGCAACCTATTGCAATCTATTGTTTCTCCAAAGAGGTTGTCATATTATTTATTGATGATCCGCATCCTAAATAATCCTGTAAATGAACTTTGGACGAAAAATATTTTTCGACTTCTAAAGTCGAAAGAGGGCAAGTGCTACTATCTGCAATCACTCCTCCCCACGCCCGCGGTAAGTGTGGGGAGAATAGGAGGAAGAAATACATCGGGCGACGACCAATAAAATGTGATTGGCAAAATATTATTAAGAAAATAACTCTCTGGTAATAGTTAGTAAATTAGTGAAAATTTCGAAATAAATAAAACAAGTCTGTGTAGAAATTCGACGAGTGATGAGCACGTGATGATGGGTCAAAATAGTACTTGTCGATCGTGTTCGCAAATAAGGTGAGAGTGAGAAACTGATACAAAACACCTATATTGTCGTGGTTTGATTGTAGCCAAATCCAGGGCCTTAGTGCGTTACATGGCTTACGTTCAAAAGAAAGTAATCCACTACGAATACGTCCGCGAGACCGGCACGAGCCGGTGCGAAGCAAGCGGGCGTTCACTAGTGCTCTTCTCCAATGAAATGGGGAAAGAAACACTATTTTAACGCTGCACGGTTCTGGCTATTTTCCCCATTCTATAAACTTCTGCAGATCGGCACTCAACCTGTAGAACATCTAACACCTTCGCTGCCTTTCCTTCCAAATCGTTCTGACGTTCAGAGCGTGATCAGTCTCTGACTGCCTATTTAATGCTAGCAATTACGGTGCTGCGAGAGCGTTTTTCTGCTTCCATTCTAAAAATTCCTTTAAAACTTTCACCAATAACGCTGCCACCAACCGGTCTGTCATCAATTACTGGATCCTTGCTTCGTTCAAAGAACTGTTAGGTTGTAAAGAAAGTCGCAGGCCACTCACTTTTGTGTTCCATCAAATTTCTGAGAAGTGTTCTGGAGTATTCTCCCAATAACGCATATATAGGCTGACCTATGACCTACATTTACCACTGCTGTCGTCGTATTCCGTCACGGGCATAGCAGAGAAAATCGTTCTCGATTCGACTGCAAGCATTTTCAACTGCTTCTGTTTTACGAGTTCAAAAATTGTCAAGAGTCACGATGGATAACACATGTGGAACGATGGGTCCTACCACTGTCTCCTACACACAGCGAAAGTATGGTTCCGGAAGTTCAAGAACTGAGGCTTTTGCCTGAAGAACCAACCACGGTCTGGAAGGCCAATCAAAGTGAATGAGGAGCGCCTTCTGGAACTGGTTCAGGAGGATTCCCGGCGTTTCACCCGTGATCTGGCAGCGGAACTCAAGTGCAGTCACCGTAGCTGAACACCTGCGTGAGGAGACGTATAGACATGACGGATACCGCATGAACATAGCGGCCACCAGCTACAGGTGCGCCAGGATGCGTGCATGAACTTCTTGACTTTCCGACGGAATTTCTCTTGGCTCGAGAATCTGGTCACTTGAGACGAAAAGTGGTTAGTCTTCGCTAACCACAGCGTCAGTCGCTTAGTCGCGGCAAAGCAGGAGTTTCTACGCCAAGACCGGAACTTTATCCAAAAAAGGTGGTGCTCAGTGTCTGGTGGAATTGCGAAGGAGTCAGTCACTGGGAGCTGCTACCTGGCAAACAATGCTGTCACTAGCGATGTCTACTGCAGGCAGTTGGATCGCGTTGAAGCAGGTCTTCGTGGAAAACAAGTCGACAAGGGCTTCTTCTTTCACGACAACGCGCGTTCACACGTTGCATGGGAGACTCATAAAAAACTATTTCAGGTGGCATGCTCTGGCTCACCCACCGCATTCACCGCACAACCCACGGACTTACATCTGTTTCCTTCGTCGTCGAACCATTTGCAGGAAACGCAATTTGACAACAGGGAGCAACTTGAAATGTGCTTCGCTGAGTTTTCTTCGTCAAAACCTCACTAGTTCTAAAAATTCGGGATCTTTAAATAAGCTGACAATTGGTAATGCATCTGTTGAAGATAAAAATAGTGCATTTGCTCGTCAGTTATTGTGTGTACGAAACGCGAGGAATAAAATGGAAAAAAATGCACAAGTGGCAGATACCTTCCTTACAACATAAGAGTTAATGAGGTCATTTGCTGAAATTTTGGTAAAGTCAGCATCGCCGGATCGACGAAGGGACAATATGTGCTGCTAGTGCTAGAAACAGCGGGCGGTTCTTTGGGTGAGGTTGTTGGTCACTACGCGCACATCATGTTATTGTCTAGCATTGGAAGGAGGAGTATTATTGATCCTAAAAAACCAAAAGACAAAGAACAAACGGAATGACACAAAAATCAGCTCTCTCAGCACAAGGAGAAGACAAGAAAAGATTGCTGTGAAACGCAAGTGGAACAAAAACTACAGTACCGCCGGTAAACATCCGCCAAAACGCGGCCGGCGGCGGATTAATCCGCCGTGTCCACCGTTTTGCCATAACTCCCTTCAAAGTCGCTCATATCCAATGAAATGCACATCGTTGGAATCAGAACAACACGATCTACCCAATATGGTAAAAATCTTGGCAACATTTTAACATTTTTGAGTTAGAGATGACCTAGATTAATTGAGCCCGTAGATGTCTTGACCTGCCCCTCATTCGCACCTTAGCCTCGCCTAATTATGCCCCTGGCAGGAATGGACCTGCCCAGTGGAGTTTCAAAATTTTTGAGCGTTAAAGAAAACCTATTTTTTATGTTTTGCCCCATCATGTCGATCTATTTGATATCAAATTTGCCTAGATTAGCTCCATCTACGTCATTCTGTGCATTCTCAACTGCCGATTTCTCCATTTTCTCCAATTATTTACGATCGTACCACTGTTGTTTAAGGACCGATTTTTGCTCATCTTCTCGACTATAAGGTGTAGATTGCAAATATAAGATTTGGGTTTACTTTGTAAGCTAGTAATCAGATACCAAATTGGCAGTTCATCGAGGTTTCAAGGAGACACGTCCTGCAAAGGCTACTTCACGCGTGTAGATCTGTGTCTCCACGCGGCGGATCAGTACGGAAGCTGGGCATTTGGTCAGACATTATGCAGAGATGCTGACTCACGAAAATGATGGACCTGACAGCTCACGTCTCGCAGTTTCACTCCCTCGAAAACGAAGTTTCGTTGAAATTCGACATTGAAATTCGACACTGACGTCTGTCCACACCTCGTAGAGGAGTTACTACCATTTAACAAGGCCCATATTTGCAATAACTTTTGAAAAAAGTTACTCGACCTAATTTATTACTTGAGACAAGTTCGATACTGGGGTCCAGACTGCTTCTATAATTCCAGTGACCTTACCTGTCCCGCCAAGCATGTCCTTTGGACATACAATCGGTGCTTCTCTCTTCTCACTACTCACACTAACAATTTGTTCTCTTTTATAAAATATCGAGTGTTAATTACTAATGATGACTTGAGTGTTTTCCTTACAATTTTTTTTTTGATCCGCTCTTTGATTTTTTGACCGAGTTGAAACCGAGGGATTAACTTGTAACGGAAATAATTTTTTTCCATCTGTAGTAAGCAACAGTAGGAAATAAAATTGTACCCTTAAAAAATTCATGCCTTAAGTATCATACAATAAAAAACAAGCTTCTCCGATACGAACTTTGATATGATTAGGGGTTCAACTTTAGGTCGATTTTCGGCCAAAAATCTAACCCCTAATCGAAGATTCCACTTTTGGAAGCTTTTTCGTGCTGAAGAGTCTAGTTTCTATCTAATCTTTAAATAATTTTCAATACGCTACTGTTTTTTTTAGACGTTCCAAAAGCTATCCGATTTATGACAGTTTAAGTGCAGACAACCGCGATCTCTGACTTTGATGGTCCTATTCGAATAACTAACCTGTCTCGGAATTAGTTTTCTCATGTTCGAAGAAAAACTTTAAAGGTTTGAGCATTAAAAATCAAGATGTTATGCAGCGACCTTCTATGCGATCAGTGGGGTTCGATTTTTGGGGAATTTTTTGACAAAGATCATATTCAAGATCGCTTCAGAAATCCACGATTTTTTCGGCGTATATCAAGCAAAGCTTGAGTCTATTTGAGGAAAAATTTCAGCTATATGTGTTGTCTGCTTCAGGTAGAAAACAATTTTGTTTTCATGAACAACGATAAATTTGTAGACGAGCCCAAGTCATATCGGGACTTGCGGCGGAGAAGCTTGTTTTTTTTACTGTGTTAAGAGCAGTTCAAAAAACATTTGTAAGGAAAGAAGATGAGTTATCACTAGTAATTAACTCTCGACATTTTATAGAGTACAATTTCAGATGCAGATGTCGCTCCTTCAGGTAGAAAAATGCGTCGTGTCCATAACATGGCATCTGCGGAAATTGAAGCGGACCAAGCTGATTTCAATGCTGCCAAAATTTAAAAAAATGAATTCTTTGCAGTATAGAAGAATCTATGAAAAAATTCAATAGACTCCGCCGAAATGAAGAGAGAGTGTGACGCTCCCCGCCCCCACCCAAAAACGACGTCACAATACGACTTTGATTCTCGAACCTCAGGCCTGACCCTTAGTTGCGTGAATTGTGAGAAAAAGGATTGTATGTCCAAAGGTCATGCTTGGTCGAGTGGCCAGGTCACTGCAATTACAGCAGCAGTCTGGGCTCAAGTATCGAACTTGCCTCCAGTAATAAAATAAAAATTGACGTCGACTGGAATTTTTCTAAAAGATATTGAAAATATAGGCTTTGCTAAATGGTAGAGACTCTTACGCGAGGTCAGAGGACTAACGTCGATGTTGAGTCTAACGCTCGAACCAGAATAGAACACTATTTTGATGTCGAGTGAATTTTTTTTCTGAAGATATTGCAAATATGGACTTTGTTAAATGGTAGGAACTTTTCTTTGCGGTGTGGACAGACGTCAGTGTTCAGTCTCGTGTTCGAACTAGAAGTATACTGTCTTTTTGAGGAGTGAAACTGCGAGATGTGAGCTGCCAGCTCCATCGTTTTTGTGGTGCAGCATTTATACATGATGTCTGATCACATATACAGCTTCCATAGTAATCCACCGCGTGGAGACACAGATCTACACGCGCGAAGTAGCCTTTGCAGACGTGTCTCCTTGAAACCTCGATGCACTGCCAATTTGGTATCTGATTACTATCTTACTTTTGATCAAGGTAAACCAATTCCTAAATTTGCAATACACACTTTATAATCGAGAAGATGAGCGAAAAATCGGCACTCAAACAACAGCGGTACGATCGTAAACAATTGGCGAAAATGAAAAAATCGGCAGTTGAGAATGCACAGAATGACGAAGATGGAGTTAATCTAGGAAAATTTGATATCAAATAGATCGACATTTTAAGGCAAAACCTAAAATTAGCATGAAATAAATTTTTTTAGCGTTCAAAAATTTTAAAATTTCACTGGGCAGGAGAATTCCTGCTAGGGTGCATGATTAGGCGAGGCTAAGGTGCGAATGAGGGACAGGTCAAGACAGTTACGGGCTCAATTAATCTAGGTGATCTCCAACTCAAAAACTATAAAATTTTGTCAAGATTTTTACCATATTGGGTAGATCATGTTGTTCTGATTCCAACAATGAGTATTTCATTGAATATAATCGACTTTGAAGGGAGTTGTGGCAAAGCGGCGGAAACAGCGGATTAATCTGCCGCCGGCCGCGTTTTGGCGGATGTTTACAGACGGTACTGTAGTAGCAATTCAGTTAAAAAGTGATACGTTCGAACGAAAACTGAACACAGCAGCTTCATGACAGAGCATATTAAAAAAGAAAAAGAAAAATAAAGAAAGAGAAAGGTAAGATGGAATATACATCATATCATTATATTGCATCACTATATCACATCACTCTACATTAAATAAGAGCAAACGGGGTAGAAACGAGTATACAATTGAAACTTGAGCGGTGCCAAAAAACAAACACCACGATGCAACTCAATGTGATAGTTGGGCTTCTTCGTGAAAACAATGAATGAATGATGTGTCGCCCTTCTCATTGATCACTGATCGAGAACAAGCTAGAGCGTGCTCTGATGTGCTAGAAGGATCAAAGGAAATATAGATGGAATTTGAGCAAAGTGAAGAACAGCGGGACCGCTGAAGATGCAGGCGGGGTGCATTTGTTAATCTCTTCGGAAGAAGAAGTTAGTTTAAAACAGGGGTGCGAACAGTTACGTTTAACGATCTACGATTTATGGCGATTTTCGACTTTTTACGATTTTAGACTTGCGACATTTTGGGTTCTAATTCGTAATTTATTGTAAATGATATTGATCTACGTGGAACTGAAGCCCAAATTTCGTGCTCATTAGAAATACATGTCCACTCTCCTCTAGTAATAGCTCATCCCACTTCGTTTTAACATCGTGCGCAGTCATTTCGAGTTCAATATCAGCTTTCCGTAACTTTTGGTGAGACATCTTTGCAGCATGTTGTCAAGTACATACAGTACCGCCGCTAAACATTCAACCAATTGACGTTTGCGACGCAAAAACGCGTTTTTTGCGACAACTTTGCTCAAAATAACGGCTTTCCAAACCAAAATTTACAAGGACTAATAACATAATCTTACCTACCAATGAGCATGCAACCGCCATTAAAAAGTGGATATAAGCCTGAAAACCAGTTCCGCAACCAAGGAGCGTCCTAATTACTATGACCCGGGCCAACACCGTCGCCGAGTCTCGTTTAATTATCTCCCCAGGCACAAATAGTGCTGCCCAGTTAAATTTTAAAATTCTTAAACCTAATAAAATTATATTTTCTTTCCATTTATGACCGTCCTCTGCTGCGACAATTTATTTGGTACCAAATTTGGCAGGCAAATATGCACTGTGTCTGCCGCTGCTTCAACCGATTTCATTATTTCAACGGAAGGATCCTCAGTTTAAAACCTGATATTGTAGCTTACAATCTACTCATCTTTAAGGAGAGAAATGACATGAAAAATTTACGTTTCAAGTTTATTTTGGGCATTTGCGTGCTGGTTGCAATTCGACAAAACTGCAAGTGAACCTTGGCAAACAACACTCTCTGTCGCCGACTTTGGCTGCGAATATCTACGCCCTAAGAGTATGAGTTAATCCAATAAATATGTTGGCTAACCATACATAATGTGCAGATTCCAAATATCAAATATCGAGAAGTCAGATGATCAGATGGCAGAATTTCAGCTTGTTAAAATGACGTCTTCTTTCAAAAGTGCGACTGAGCTTCTACAGCGTTCCATGTTCAGTCTTCGTAGAATGAATGCTGGAAAGCCCAGCATAAAGGTGAACAGGCCCGTAATCACGAGAAAGAGAAATGAGGGATTCGTTGGACATACAGCCGAGTGCAACGTCTCTGTGGGGCATGTCAGGTCAGCGCAATTATGACCGAAGAATGCCTCTACGTCAGCGCTCGATCTGTGCGTCCAAATATTGGCATATTGACTTTGGAAATGCTGAGCGAAAAGTTGCCTAATATGAATGCTGGGCTTCCCAGCATTCATTCTACGAAGACTGAACATGGAACGCTGTAGAAGGTCAGTCGCACTTTTGAAAGAAGGCGTCATTTTAACCGGCTGAAATTCTGCCATCTGATCAACTGAGTTCTCGATATTTGATATTTGGAATCTCCACAATATGTATGGTTAGCCAACATTACTTCGGGGATGGTTCTTCTTGGGGGAGCCACTGTCCTTCCGGATATGGTTGACGTATAAGACCCAGGACTCATCTCCCGCGACTACGTTCCTCAGAAAGTTCTGTTCTTAATACGAAATCGGAAAAGGAAAGACAGCGACGCTCAGTCGTTAAAAACATTGAATGAATGAATACAATGCAATGCTTACAAAAAACGTTACATTCTATTAGGTCGTTACCTAAGATCTGTCGTTTCTTGACCTCTAACTTCAAATGTAAATATCTCGGCCCAAACATACCTTCATTATTCAAAATGAGAACCATTACAATCTACGCGTCTTTGACAACGAGACACTAGTTTACTTATTTTAGTAGCGTAGAGCTTCGGAGATCTAGAAGCGATGAATTCTTCGAGAGCATATTCTGCATCATGCGGTTCCTGAAGTATTTTCTGCGAAGGAAGGCGTCGGGATGTTTGAAAAAATGGGATTCAGTGGACGATAGGTCGGGCGAATACGGTGGATGGGGTGGAGTGTTTCGTATCGCAAAGAATGGAGCTTCTGCCTGGTGATCATCGATACGTGCAGTCTAGCGTTGTTGCGCAAAAGTATCGGCCCTTTCTGTAGATCAGCGCTGGATAGATTCTTGTGCACCTCGTCCAGGTTCTGACAGTACTTTTTCGCCGTGATTGTTTCACCAGGTTTGAGAACGCTATAGTGGATTAAACCGGTGGCACACCACCAAACGGTCACCTTCACCTTTCCTGGTGCATATTCGGCTTTGGACAGTGTTTAGGTGCTTCGTCAATGTCCAACCATTGAGCGACTTCGTCGTCGATTGTCGTAGACAATTCATTTTTGGTCACAAGTCACAGTTCGCTCCAGAAACGGGTCGTTTTTGTTGCGTAGAAGGAGCGCTGATGATACTTGCAAACGGCGAGCTCGAAGGACGAATCTGCTCTCGAAGAATTCATGGCTTCTAGATCTCCGGAGTTCTATGCTAGTGGATTAAATAAACTACAATACCGTCCGCGTCGCGCGGTCAAAAAGACGGTTTGCGACGGAAAAATCCGTCTCAAACCGTCGCATGCTCATAACTCTTTTAGTTTTAAGTTGTTTGAGAAACTGTTGACAGCATTCGATTCGCCTCATCGAGATCTACGCAATCGTATATAAAGCTTTACCAGAGCACCTCGTTTTCGCCGTGGGTGACCTAAAAGATAACTGCAGTAGGCTTTGCGATTAGAGCACCTTATTTTCCAGGAAGTGCATGTTACGTGCAGTGTTTTCGGAGTATCTCAAGCATGGCGTGCGTTGTCAGTGCTCCGTCATGCCCGGAATGCTCCGAGAGTGCGCCGTGCACAATGCATGTAGGATCGAAATAGGATCGAACCTATCAATCGAATGAGCAGAAGCATGTCCACTGGGTTTCTATCTTCGCTTCACGGAAAACGTAAAGCATTCAAGAATATCTTGCACCGTTTGAGAACTTTATAAGAAATTTCCGGCCGCCCTACTTGGGAATTGCTTCAATGTGTCCCGGCGAGACTTAAGTGTGCGCCGTGTACGCATTGTACCGTATGAAGATGAACCTATCAATCGAGTGCGTGCGACAACTGGTAGAGTGAGCGTTTGGGTAGTTCAATCGCCAACCGCCTTACAAAAAATTGCTATAATGCTGTACAGCTAGTCTTTGGAGTGCGCTGTGAACAATGCTTACAGAATCGAACCTTTTAATCAAAGGGGCGACCGCTTGCAAACTGCACGCACGGGCGAGTTCGTAGCGCAATAACTCTTTCAAGTTCATATCGTTTCGGCAGCAACTCGTAGGTCTTGTAGGCCGTAAAACGGTCTAGTAGCACGTCAAAGTATAACGGTGTAACTTAGGAACAGGCAATGTTACAGGAAAGCGACAATGCAGGTGAGGCTTGTGTGACGCATTTTTTCCGATTTCAGTGGACCACTGCGGGAAGACCCGGCGAGCAAACGGGCTTGAAATGCGAACGTAATAAACAGAGCGCTTAAAGTACTTCAGGAGACATGCTTAGAACTCCTCAACTTCCTAAACTGCCTCAGCCTCAGCTGCCAGTTTAAAGTGGCGGAAGATAGCGGTTAGAGTTTCTTGCTCTCTTACTCGTCCAGATTTGGGTTTTCGACACTCGCAATGGCATCGTTCTGTTCAGCACGAAAAGCGCTATCGAACTGTACCAGCTTCGACAAGTTTTGGAAACATCGTTTTTTGACAGATTTGCATCGAGGATGAGGTTGCCTTACAGTTTTCTAAGGCCGCAGTAGACGGAGGTTGACGTCATTGAAAACCGATGTCTTCGAATTGGGCCATGCTTGATACCGTTCGATAGAGCCTTTCATGCTGACTTGAATGGTGTTATTGTGAGTAGGGAAAACTGTAAAATGGGTGAGTAAGAGCGAGGAGAACATCAACCGTTGTGCTGAATTGCACGCGCGGGCGTGTTCTGAGCGCGATAACTCTGTCATGATTGAACCTTTCAAGTTGTCGCTTGTGCATTTCGTAGCAAACAAAATGTTCTAGCAAAGCGCTGATACACAACAATGTAGCTTATGATTGGACAAAGTTACAGCAGTGCGAATATGCGGGTGAGGCTTATGTGGTACGATTATTTCCGATTTCAGTCGACCACTGCGGGAAGACGCAGAGAGCTAACGGCCTACAAATGAGCAGGTGAGCAGAGCGCTAATGGTTCTTTACGACGACGTGCTCACAACTCCCTAGCTGATAAACTGTCTTAGCACCAGTTGCCATTTTAGGGCGGCGGAGTTTTAGCGTTTGAAGTTTCCCTGCCCATATTTGGCCCACATTTGAGTTTTCAAAACTCGCAATAACACCATTGGCTTCAACATGAAAAGCTCTATCGATCGATGTGAATCATAACCAATTTCAGAGAAATCGATTTTTTGACCATTTCTCATCGAGGACGGGGCGGGCGCTCCAGGCCGAGCCTGCGCGGACGATGACGTCATCCTCAAAAATTTCGATAATTTCGAAATTGACCAAATTTCCTCGTCCAAAATCATCAGGGTTATTTGGGGCGCTGATTACGAATCCGACGTTCGTTTTTGAAAATTCCGCCGGATTTTTCCGTCGCCAACCGTCTTTTTGACCGCGCGACGCTCGCGGTATTGTATGTCAATGTTAAAATGGTTTATAATAGCTGCCAGCGGCTTCGGCACTGATTTTCGACTTTGTTGTCTGTTTAAAAAGATTTTCTCCCCTGTCCACTTGCACTTCTGGCGGGACTCTCTTAGACTCCGCAGCAAACATTGTAATCGGCTTATGTTGACAACACCCAACTGGGATATTTCAAATATTTTACAGTATTCAAAGGCTAAAATAATGCGATTAGTTATCAGATGGGTAAGAACTATCCTTACCGCCCATCTTGAAAGTTTAAAGCGCTTCGAGAGCACATGTGTTCGTGCGGCCGCTTATGAGGTTCTTTTGCACTGGCTTATGGTTTCACTATTTTCCATCGCACTGAAGAGGCTAATTCTAGGACGCAGTCCTTCATCCTCATCGGTATTGAGCGCCGTGAAGCACTTGCTACTGTTTCTGTTTCTCTCAAAAGACCTCTATCGAACCACAGTCTAATGTCCCGACGTCTTTTTTGAAAGGGACAATCACCTAAATATAACTTTGCTACGTCTCCATCGTCCATTGAATGATTCAGAACCTCCACCAGCACTTTCTAGACAAATTTTAACAAAGAAAATGTATGAGGTTGTGATATTTTGTGGAATGTGTATTTAGACTGTCGGGTTATAAGTGTGACCTGTTTTCGATTTGTCATTTTTCTGCTATTGTTATTTCTTAGATCACATAACTTTACACGTTTATACGCATTGTACACGGCGCACACTTAAGTCTCGCCGGGACACATTGAAGCAATTCCCAAGTAGGGCGGCCGGAAATTTCGTATAAAGTTCTCAAACGGTGCAAGATATTCTTGAATGCTTTACGTTTTCCGTGAAGCGAAGATAGAAACCCAGTGGACATGCTTCTGCTCATTCGATTGATAGGTTCGATCCTATTTCGATCCTACATGCATTGTGCACGGCGCACTCTCGGAGCATTCCGGGCATGAGGGAGCACTGACAACGCACGCCATGCTTGAGATACTCCGAAAACACTGCACGTAACATGCACTTCCTGGAAAATAAGGTGCTCTAATCGCAAAGCCTACTGCAGTTATCTTTTAGGTCACCCACGGCGAAAACGAGGTGCTCTGGTAAAGCTTTATATACGATTGCGTAGATCTCGATGAGGCGAATCGAATGCTGTCAACAGTTTCTCAAACAACTTAAAACTAAAAGAGTTATGAGCATGCGACGGTTTGGGACGGATTTTTCCGTCGCAAACCGTATTTTTGACCGCGCGACGCGGACGGTATTGTAGTTTATTTAATCCACTAGCATAGAACTCCGGAGATCTAGAAGCCATGAATTCTTCGAGAGCAGATTCGTCCTTCGAGCTCGCCGTTTGCAAGTATCATCAGCGCTCCTTCTACGCAACAAAAACGACCCGTTTCTGGAGCGAACTGTGACTTGTGACTAAAAATGAAACAATCGACGACGAAGTCGCTCAATGGTTGGACATTGACGAAGCACCTAAACACTGTCCAAAGCCGAATATGCACCAGGAAAAGGTGAAGGTGACCGTTTGGTGGTGTGCCACCGGTTTAATCCACTATAGCGTTCTCAAACCTGGTGAAACAATCACGGCGAAAAAGTACTGTCAGAACCTGGACGAGGTGCACAAGAATCTATCCAGCGCTGATCTACAGAAAGGGCCGATACTTTTGCGCAACAACGCTAGGCTGCACGTATCGATGATCACCAGGCAGAAGCTCCATTCTTTGCGATACGAAACACTCCACCCCATCCACCGTATTCGCCCGACCTATCGTCCACTGAATCCCATTTTTTCAAACATCCCGACGCCTTCCTTCGCAGAAAATACTTCAGGAACCGCATGATGCAGAATATGCTCTCGAAGAATTCATCGCTTCTAGATCTCCGAAGCTCTACGCTACTAAAATAAGTAAACTAGTGTCTCGTTGTCAAAGACGCGTAGATTGTAATGGTTCTCATTTTGAATGATGAAGGTATGTTTGGGCCGAGATATTTACATTTGAAGTTAGAGGTCAAAAAACGACAGATCTTAGGTAACGACCTAGTAGAATGTTCGCGCTGCGCTATAAACTACTGGCACTAAGCCAAACCGTAACAGGTTTTGTCAAATCTTAAAAAAATGATTGAAAATTTTGTTGCAAGACTTTTCCGACAGCCCAGTGGAAAATCTAAGACCTTTTGGTGCGTCATAAGATAAAGTTTCGCCATGCATTAGCTCAGTGCTCGATGTTTGATAAAGTTCGGTTTTTTTAGTTTTCGGTTTCGGCGAGTTATTGATCGGTGAAATGAGTTTAAAAAATTGTTCCGATAGTGACATTTACAATAGCTTTTCACGCATCTAAAGAACTGCTAAGATTCGAAAGGTTAGAAGGTTGGAAATTAAACGGTCATTTAAACGTGAAAGCTTTTTGTTGAAACACCATGCATAGTCAAGGCAAAGTTTTCGCATCCACTACTTTTCGGCTTTCTTAAAACGTGAAAGTTTGATTTGAAAGGTGTCTGACCAAAAGGAAAAGTAAAAGTAAAAAAGGGAATAGAGTTCTGGCAAGAAAACTGCCCAGCCTCGGCCAAAAATAACACGATAAATAAATCTTGTATCTCCTTGAATTAACATTATCAGATAACCTATCAAAATTCCCATGTGTTGCACTGCACATCAGGTGACTCTCAGAATTTTCTGCCTACGATTTACGACGGTTTTTTCGTAATTACGATTTACGAATTACAAAACTTCCAATTTCATTTAAGTACAGCATCTGTTCCGAAGACAGACCTTGTTAAGCGCGAATCACAGGGGGTGGGTGAGGAGTTCGTTACTCCTGAAGTTATCCTTCTACATCGGTAAACAACGGTATGTGCACTTGTTCCTATCACCTAGTTTCACGGAGGCGCTACTTTGGAGCCATGAATACACCGAATTAGCATTTTCTGCTCTGGATCATTGTGTCCATCTGCAAAGAAAGTGGCGCTGATGGCGCGGGCGCCCCACATGCGTTCGGGCCGAGTTTTTCCACCGTTCGCCACCTTCCATTAACCTCACTTCGAACTGCTTTCGCGAGGGCCTCATTCCCGAACTGTGCTGACGTCTGCGGTTCAACGCATGAGACAACGTTCCTGTTTCGTCTCGTTCCTCCTTCTCTCGACCATGCATCGATCCTACCATTAGTTCTCTCCACTGATGATAGGCACCCGGTGAACGTGAATACTAATCACAGTCATGTGGGTTTCGTGAGTGGCGATGATCTGCCCATCAATCCCTCTTAAGTCAACCTCAAGTTGACTGCCACTTAATAAATTTTGAAACATTCGCCGCTCTAACATACACAGGTGGTTCTACGCATCTTACAGCTGGGATTTAGGTGCAGCCTCGTATTACTCTCCAGATCAGCTCAGTTCCTTCACTCTTACCCACTTCGCCACTTCTTTTAAGGGTTGTTGGAAGGTTCTGTCAGTTTTCGCTACCTATACATATATATATATGTATATATATGTATATACATTCAACCAGAAAACATACCTTACAGAATCTAAAAAACAATTAAATATTATGAAAGCTGTAGGAGCGAAAAAATGCAGGCGACAGGCTCTAATGACAGTTCGGCCTACGAACATTCTGTGTCATATCATATGGTTGATGACGTTACAGAGTTCTCGAGATAATGCTACGGCGTCCGCGGGAGCCGACGCGCACTCGCAAAGCCCGGCGAGTGTGAGAAGTATGCGAGGGTCCCTGATGCGAGGACGGCATCGGGGGGCAACTGAGCTAGTCCGAAAGTCCCGCAACGTAGGCAAGACCCGCTTAGCAACGTTGAATGTGGGTACGTTGAAGGGCCGCTCGTGCGAGTTGGTAGAAGCACTGGAGCGAAGAAAGATAGATTTCTGTGCGGTGTAGGAGACGAGGTGGTCCTGCTGCAAGTCGAGGGACATTGGCCGCGGCTTCAAGGCCGTTCTGTGCGGCAGTCCCAGGACTACCAGTTGTGTCGGTATGATCGTGTCCGAGCGTTTCCGTGACGCGATTGCAAGCGTAGAACGTTTCGATGACCACTTGATGAAGATTGTTGTCGCCGTAGAAGAGCGATAATGTCATTTCTTTTCCGCGTATGCTCCGCAGACAGGTTGCTCCGAGCACACCAAGGACGAGTTCTGGTCCCTGCTTGATGAGAAGACAGCGGAAGTGCCGTCAGAAGATATGATTGTTGTGGCAGGTGACCTTAATGGTCACGTCGGAGTAGCGAAAGACGGTTACAGCTGTCATGGTGGTTTTGGCTATGGGTCACGCAAAGCCGATGATGAGCGTATACTTGAGAATGCAGACTCACATGACCTCATCATCGTGAATACCACATTTCGAAAGCGCGACTCCCACCTCATCTCGTTTTATAGCGGGAACGCCAAAACGCAGATTGACTATGTCCTTGTTAGGCGTCGCGACCAAGGCCTTGTCACAGACGCGAAGACCGTGCCATATGAGACCGTTGCCGCGCAAGCCGTCCACTGATCTGCTCGCTGAAGATGACACCTCCGAGGTGTAAACGTGTCGAGCGGTGCGGGAGGGGTAGAATTAAATGATGGCGATTGAAGGAGAAGGAAGCAGCTGTTATCTCTCGCATTCGGTTGCCGACGGTAACAACTGTCGACGAAACCTGGAAAGATGCTACCGATGAGATAACCCGGACTGCACGCCTCGAACTCGGCACAACGAAGCCTGGGCGGCGTTGGGTCGACAAGCAGGCTTGGCTGTGGACTGACGATGTCAGAGAGAAGGTCAGGGAAAAGAAACGGCTGTATCACGTATTTATCGGAGACAAAATAGTCTGTAATTGGCGGAATTATCGAGAAGCGAGGAAAGCGGCAAAGAAGCCAGTGGCTGCTGCAAAAGCCGCATACTACGCTGAAGTCAGCGAAAAACTGGAAACGCGCGATGGTGAGAGTTATCTTTACCGACTTGCGCAAGCTCGCTGTCGCCAAGCAGAAGACATCGAGAAGTTCTTTGGCATTAACGATGAGAAGGCCATCTTCTGATGGATCGTAAAATAGCTGTGAAGCGATGGCGCGACTACTTCGAGGAAATCTCGAATGTAGAATTTGAATATCCTGCCGTTCCTTTTGCTTCACCTGTATACAGTTCCGTTCAGAAAATCACAGTGAGCGAAACTGAAGCAGCCCTGAGGAAGATGAAGTCAAGCAAAGCCACTGGTCCAGACGACCTGCCGACCTGTGGAAGTCGAAGGGTTGGTGCCCTGCCGACTGGATGACAGAGTTTTTCAATCAGGTTGTTGCTGAGAAGAAAGTGCCTGACAGTTGGCAGCAAAGCACGACTATCCCGATTTGGAAGAAGAAAGGCAGCCCTGCGGACTGTGCTAGCTACCGTCCAATTCGCCTACTTTCGCACACCATGAAAATCTTTGAGCGAATCGTGGATAGACGTATACGGGATGTCGTCCAGCTTTCCAATAATCAGTGTGGTTTCGTTGCCGGCTGTGGGGCGGTTGATGCCATACACGCCGTTCGCCTTCTGCTAGAGAAGCACCACGAGAAACAGAAACCGGTGCATTTTGCCTTCCTGGACTTGGAGAAGGCCTTCGACTGCGTCCCGCGAGAAGTTATATGGTACGCTTTGCGACGACACGGCGTCCCTGAAGAGCTTATTGAGTGGGTGCGCATCCTCTACTCGTGCCCAATAAGCCGAGTACGAGCACCAGCGGGTACCTCGATGGAGTTTCCGATCTCTGTCGGAGTGCACCAGGGGTCTGCGCTATCCCCACTGCTCTTCGTGGTCGTCATGGATGCAAATACACGAGATCTCCAAAAGGCAGCTCCTTGGACGCTGCTGTATGCCGATGACGTCAAGCTTGCATGTGAAGAAGAAGCCGAACTCGAACGAGAGGCACAGGAATGGTGCGATCGCTTGGCATTGTTCGGACTCAAGCTAATCGTCAAAAAGACGGAGTACTTGACGACGTATGTGAATGAGCCCGGATCTATCAAGATCAATGGTGCTGAGCTCTCACGAGTCACATCTTTCAAGTATCTCGGATCAACAGTTACGCCCGATGGCAGCCTAAAGTTGGAGGTGAATGCGCGCGTAAGTGCAGCCTGGTCCAGTTGACTGGGGTTCTCTGCGATAAGACAATACCCGAGTACCTCAAGTCGAAGGTTTATAGAACAGTCGTTCGTCCAGTAACGACGTACGATGCTGAGTGCTGGCCCGTGACGAAGGAAATTGAAAGCCCCCTCAGTGTAATGGAGACGAAGATGTTAAGGTGGACGGCCGGAGTAACGCGATTGGACCGCGTTCGCAATGACACCATACGACAGAGGTTCGGTGTCGTCCCGATAGCCGACAAGTTGCGCCAAGCTCGTCTACGATGATATGGCCACGTCCTTCGCGCTAACGACGACACCGTCTGTAAGATTGGCCTGCATCTTGAAGTCCCTGGAAAACGGCCCAGAGGACGCCCAAAGCAACGTTGGCTAGACTTAAAGATAGCTGGTGTGCATCCCGATCAAGCTTTTGATCGGGAGAAATGGCGTCACCACACCAGAAGAGCGGACCCCGCCACCAAGCGGGACAAACGCTACTGAAAATGATGATGATCTCATTTCCAGCAGTTACAACTACTCCCTCACTACCTTAAAAATGGCAGATCTCCAGGTGTGAAGAAACACAAAAATGCACTGTGTTTCAGAAGTGGCAGTCGCATGGTGGCACTGATTTCTTCGACGGAATGCAGCCTTTGTCCAAACGAATTTACAGCGATTGAAATGCTCATGGACGTTGGGAGACATCTGCAGAAGCTTGCGAGTAGGAGAAAATGCGAGAAAACACTCACGTTGCTGGCAGGGCGAAGGTTTATGCCTAAGCGTATGTGTTTTAATCAAAAAGATATTCGATGTAGAAGCGAGTCTGGACATGGCACCGAAAAGCTTCCAGGGGCTGCGAGTAGAACACCATGTTGACTCCGCTTTTCATCACAGGGCAGCCACGCACTTTCTGTGAAGGTGACAGTGCTGTACTCTACGTGGCTTCACTGCAAAAGCTTTCCTGCGGGTGCGGGTGAAGTCGTTAAATCTTCGAATACAATCAGTCTATACAGGAAACATTGCTTCAGAGAATGCCGTTTGGAAGAATAGTAAAAGGCAGTGCAGTTGTGGTAAGTAAGCTGAAAGGGCGAATTTTGGAGTAAATGCTCACCGCACTAGGACATGATGTCAGGTGTAAAGGTGCCTGCCCAAAAGGGAATAGAACATTATGAAATGAAATCACCAAATTTCTCGTAATGGCATGGCATCAAAAGACTGTAGATGTCACTACCCAGTTCTAGATTCCAGCCCCCATAATGGAAATTGTACAGCTATTATTGGTTCACTGAACGAAGAACGTTGATCTCCAGTCGGTTTAGGCGCTTGCGTAGCAATCGTTTAAAGGTACGCATACCATTCGTCGTCCAAGAAGCAAGGGACAATTCTCCGTTTAAAAGTTTGAAACACAGCTGTATAAATTCCACATCAAGATTTTAACGAGGCGCCGGTTTAATGGTTCCTCACATACAGAGCAACTCGTTGAACTGTACTCGAACAGATCTTCCTCTACGACGTCGCGATTTTGCTTCGATTGGCTGGGCGGAGTGGTTACCTTCCTTCTACGATCACCAGCAACCACTCGGATGGGTGGGCCCCGAATCTTTCTGACTGTGACCTTCCTCGACCTGCTTCGTACTCTCGATGGAGAAGTCGAGGAGCGCGTGCTTCTTTGTCACCTTCGCTATCCGATGGACCCAGAGCGGCTCGACGAGAGCGTCTTGAAGGCGATCTTCGTGAGTTCGATCGCCTGCTTGCTCCTCGGTCGCGGCAGCGCTTCACCGATTGCCTCGTCCTGCAGATCAGCTGCTGTTCCCTTCTTGTAGGTGAAGGTGCTCTCGCAAGCTGAATGCACAGGTTCTGGCAACTT
Source organism: Heligmosomoides polygyrus bakeri (assembly GCA_947359475.1). Lineage (NCBI taxonomy): Eukaryota > Metazoa > Nematoda > Chromadorea > Rhabditida > Heligmosomidae > Heligmosomoides > Heligmosomoides polygyrus. Next base: position 44,820,059 of record OX375866.1, read on the forward strand.
CTACACCTCCTTCTGAGGGTGTCGGAATGTCTTGTCGTAAAAAAACGGAGTGATAGAAATCCGAGGTGAATTAAATAGTAAGGAAGCGGTCATCACTGGACTACGTTGTATGTAATGCCCTATCATTTCCATGTCATGTTCACTTGCAGGGCCGTGAAGAGAACCTTTTCGAGCGGCCGATGGTGTTCTCTGTTTTCAGTTGCTTGAGGGACATCAGTTTTGACGCAAAACGTATTACGAGTTGAATGCTGTTAAGTAGAAATGTTTCTCCATGAATCGCAGTCTCCTCTCGAAGTTGCTCGGATACGCACCGGCCAACAAGCAAGTCTTTCGCTACGTTCCTTGGCATAGATGTCTTATTTACTTCACTGCTCGACGTTAATTTTGTATTCTATTATTTATCAGAAAACCCACCTCATTGCTTTCTTCTAGCTTACTTCGTATTTCCTTGGTATAGCCGACATTTTCATCCCCGCGTTTCATGCTCAACCAGCAAGTACTCACGATCGATTGCTTCGTCCAGAAAATTCCAAAAAGAGATTTTTGAAATCACGACATTCTGCCATGAGCGCTACAGTCGTCATTTAACGAAACCACATTAAGACTCGCTACTTTTTTAACTGTTTTCTCACCGCTGATCATCTTCACAGGCACAGCAGCATTCCACATATAGATTTATCTCGGACCCTTCAGACCTGTGCCATAGTTCGCTCTTTGAAACCATCAGGCGTTTTTCTTTTCTAGGATTACTGTCCGTTAGTGGTTCTTATTGGCTTTGCATAGGGCCTGGTTCAAGGTGGGTCACATATTTTTATGCTGCGTCCTTCCTGGAATTGGAATCAGCCTTTTCAGCCCCTCCTTCTGAGCAAAGTTCTTTGTTCAGTGCAAACTGGTCACCTAAACCACACGAGTCGTGCTACTTCATGCCCTGCTTCGCAATGCTAACTGTTAAGAAATTAAAACTATCTTGAGTCATTGTGATCCCTAAACGACGGCGAGGCCTCACCTACATACTATGTACAAACCTCTACGTATAACTGATTCTTTTAGAACTGGACGTTTTCCCAAACCGTCAGTTATAATGCCTCACAGTATCATGTTTTGCAGCATTGATGAAACCGAGGGCACTTCAAACCTCATCCGACGTTCCTGGCTTCCTTTCACAATAGACAATGGGTCGCGTGCACTATCAAGTCAACTGTCTCTTACCGAACTCGCAGCATTTGGCAACAAGTATAATTCATGGCAGAGGAGAGCAGGGCCTCTAGTTAAGAGCCAAAGGATAAAGATCAACGTCGAATAATCTCTGCGTGTGAAGAGCCACTCATTCCACTTCCTCGAAATGTATGCAGTGGAGGCAGTTTGAAGGTGTGGTTGGCCTGCACATCACTCTCTGGTGGTAAATCGCTAGGCAAATCAGAATCCTTATCTTTCAAGGACATGGCTGGAACCAGTTCACCTATCTTGAGGACCTCAAGGCGAAAGCAACCGACTGCTTACAACAGACCAAGTTACGCCTCCCGCCGAAGCGCCGCCGACGCCCATAACCTTTCGGTTTTCTGTAGACGGCTTCAGGTAGAACGGACGTACAGTAGCGGCTTTGCCGCTTCGTCCAACCAGCAGAAGCGGCGTGAAAGATGAAGAGCGGCACAGCCGGTGCTGTATCATACAGACCCCATCCGTGCTCTACTCATCAAAACCTATTTTTATCCGTCAACTTCAGAGCGAAACGATGTTCTTGCTCTTCCACCACAACGACCGTCCTCCTGGAAACCTGGTCCGCTGTAAGAAATGATGTATTCTACCAAGCGTGTAATAAAAGTGTTCTTTGCTCGAAATAGTGTCATATAGTTTTTTGCACTTTTTCATGAAAAGATTAGAAATCTGTTCCAAATAACAGCTCCCTTCCATCAAACGGAATGCATAGTGATTTTTAGCTACTGCCACTGTTCGAGACGCTAACAAAAACGCGCCTCACCTGGACATTCATGGGAACGGGATGCCCTAAGAATTGGAAGACTAAGCGTCCTGAATAATGTGATTTGCAGTCGGGTGTGAGAGGTGTGTTCCGTTCCGCTCGGAGGCGGAAGTAGGAGTCGTAAAACATGATGCCCCTTCTTATGGTCTTAGACAGCCACTTCTGATGCTGGCTCGCCTGGCGCCAGTTGTCTCTAACGGTTGCCGGTCGAGCATCGCAAATGTGAGACCAATGGTGTCACCCCTCGTCTTCAAGGGTCTGAATTCCAAGGTGTTAGAATTCTTTTCATGTTCCACGACTATACATGCATCCACCTCAGCTGAATGTCGACTCTGGATGCGTGCGGTAGTCATTAGGCAGATCGGCTCCTGCCCTTCTCAGGCAGATTTCCTAACAATTCAGCTCTCCAGCGGATGGCCGCGAATCGGACTTACAGTCGTCCCGCTGATGGCACATGGTCTAACGCCTCTTCTCCTCTACCCTTTACTCTTTTATGCAACAAAATCAACAGCTTTTTTTATAAATATGGATGAAGAGCTGCACCTCGAAAATACAAAATATAAAGCATCGAAATTAAGCTAACATTACACATTTTCCATTCCAACACCTAGTATACATATATGTATACTGTAGGAGCATACGCGGTTCGCTCTTGCCTTTTCTCATAGAAGCATAGTGTACTCCATATGTACAAGTTGTTGATGAGTTCAGCCCACGAAGAAGCTCATGCTTCTGCAGCAGTAACTATTACGTAGGTTGTTGCGAAAGTTCCCGCCATTTTATGAATGTGCTTTTTTTCTCACTCACGCTACCTTATGGCAACATATCTTTTGCTCACGTAAAGAGATCAGGTATATACAAATTTACTATTATTGCTAGCTCCTCACTCTCGTGTAACTATTAGGTTGTCACATAAGCTCTGTCCGATCCCGATAGGCGTTAACTTTGTGATTGTATAGAGAAAGTAATTGTATATATGTTGTATACTATTTTGTAGCGCTTGTTTCGCTTTATAAAACTTGGTGTGTTGCCTTTAAAAAGTCGTGAGCATTGCTTCGTTTTAGGTGCTGGACGAAACCATGGAAAAAACGCACTTGCGGGTAATAATGCTTCATGAGTTCAAGCTTCGCAGCAGTGTTAGCGAGGCAACTCAAAACATCAAGATGGCATGGGGAGAGGACTCCGCTAATGAACGCACCGTGCGCAGATGGTACCAGAAGTTCCGGGTTGGAGACGTGGACCTCGAAGACAAGGACCGCTCAGGACGACCAGCCAAATGTGATGACCGACGTTTGAAAGAACGACTGGAGGCCGATTCACGAGGAACTGTGCGTGAGATGGGAAGAGAACTTCAGGTCAGTCGTACAACCATTTCGAGGCACGTAGAGGCGATAGGAAAGGTGAAAAAGCTGGACAAGTGGGTGCCCCACGAACTCACTGAGGAGCAGCAGAGGTGTCGCCTGGAGATCTGTTCTTCCCTTACTATAAGGAACGAAAACGATCCATTTCTTGACCGGATAATTACCTGTGACGAAAAATGGATCGTGTACGACAATCGAAGAAGATCAGCGCAATGGCTGGATAAGGAAGAACCGCCGAAACACTTTCCCAAACCTAGCCGCCATCCGAGGAAGGTCATGTTCACTGTCTGGTGGGCTACAACTGGTATTATCCACTACGACTTCTTGAAGCCTGGTCATCACGGCAGAGAGGTACTGTCGTGAATTAGACGTGGTTCACCAAAAGTTGCTTGAAATGCGTCCTGCACTGGTGAATCGAAGAGGACCGATCCTTCTTCACGACAACGCCCGTCCACATGTCTCGCATCTGACCACCCAAAAATTAAACCAGTTGAGATATGAAGTTCTCCCGCATCCCGCTTATTCACCAGACCTAGCTCCAACGGACTTTCATCTTTTCAAGCATCTCAATGGTTTCCTCAAGGATAAAAACTTTACTAATTTAGCAGATATCGAAATTGCCATCGAGTGTTTCATTGCTTCTAGAAATTCAGATTTCTTCCGAAATGGAATTAACGCTCTTGTATATCGTTGGCAGAAGTGCATTGATTGTAACGGTTCTTACTTTGATTAATAAACTTTATTTTCTGCTGAGATACTACACCGCAAAATTGCCGTCGAAAATCGGACAGAACTTATGTGACAACCTAATACTTCTAGAAAAATGGAGCCTTCAAAGAGTACATCAGAGCTCTCTTATTGTATGACTTCAAATTTGGTGAGTCAGCAGCCGCCTCCTGTCGTCGTATCAAGATGCATTTGGGGAGGGCGCAGTGTCCGATCGCGTTGCACGAGAATGACTCACACGCTCTCGCAAAGGTGAGTTTAACCTCCAAGTCGTTCAGGTCAGGACGTGAACCCGGTGTCGACAACGACCGATTGCGACAACTGGTGGAATCGGACCCACGGCGGACTACTAGTGAACTTGCGCAGGACTTGGGTGTGCACTATGCCACCATCGCCAGGCACCTACATCGACTGGGTAAGATGCACAAGTTGGCACAGTGTTTTGTTCCCCATGACCTTACCGAACGCGAGCTCAGCGACTTGCTCAGGTGGTCACTCAGTTTCTCTCGTACAAGCGCACAGATAGTTGGCTGAAAGTCTATCATCACAGGAGACGAGAAGTGGTGACTGTACGTCAACATCAAGAAGAGCAGACACTGGATTGACACGGATGGGCAGCCTGAGCCACAGCCAAAGGAGGTACCTCACCCGTCGAAGATCGTGCTTTCTGTTTGGTGGGATTACAAGGGTGTCATCTACTACGAACGAAGCTCTAGCAGCGGACTTCTACTGTCAGCAGCTGAATGTATTGGCCGCCAAGATTGCAGAAAAGCGTTCGAATCATGGCACAATCCGATTCTTGCACGTCAATGCTCTACCACACACTGCAAGAATGACTCGCCCAAAGCTTCTCGATCTTGGATGGGAAGTGCTGCCTCACCCACCGTACAGTCCAGATAGTGCACCAACAGACTACCACCTTTTCCTGTCTCTCTTCAATGCCATGCAAGGAAAAACGTTCGATGACGAAGACGACATGGAACGCTGGCTGGCTGGCTTTTTCGCATCAAAGCCATAAAAGTTCTGCGCTGACGGGATCGGGAGTCTGCCTGAAAGGTGTAGAAGACTGATAGAACATGATGGCGGTTACTTCGTTTCTTGACGTTTTTCGCATTTTTGTAAAACAAAAAATGTGGTGTCTTGAAAATGGCGAGAACTTCTGCGACAAACTAGTATATCCACAGCAACGACAACGTGAATGACCAACAAACCAAACATTCCCGATAGCAGCCTCAAAGATAGCGAGAGTGTATTCACAAGGATTTCAAACATATGTTTAGGGAGTTTGAATGTCACGATCCTGGGTTTCAGAGTTTCTATTGCATCTCTTTTAAACCCTTCAAACAAAATACTGGCGCAAATGTGGGAAAATTTCTGCTTGACGGATTGCTTAGCTTCTCTGTATCCAACTCCCAGTTCCACGCCTGTGTCTGGTGTTCTGAGTCGAAGTAACTCATGTGACTTCAAATCTGATTGACCGGACAAGCTAAATTGCATTAATATATGAACGCGCCCTTCCTACCAGCATTTTACTCGCAAAATTATTTTGCACTCTCTTATGACATTAACGGTGCCGTACGTGTTCTATACTTCCAGAGACTTCCACGGACGCAAGGATTTCTAGTAGTGAGACCGCTGAATGCCCTGTACATCATTGTGGCTGCACGACGCGCTATTCTCCTACAACGGGCACCGAGGAGAGGTTTTTCCTTACCCAAGTTCTTACTCTGAACCTCCTCGAGTTCCACTCCTTCACCAGCATGCTTTGAGACCGTTTTCGCTTGAAGGATTCGTATCTTTACCCTCTATTAAAGATTACTCCAATTTAATTACCAGTGATGCAAATTACCGGGAGCATTTTGCAGGAAAAATAAAAAATGAAATGAAACTGAAATAATGAAGCAAACGCCGTGCACCTAGGTTGCAATACTAGGTAATTTGTAGGTAAACTTTTTTTACGAAACGACAGTTCGTTGAGAAACACCACCAAGGAGGTTTCGAAAATTAGAAGCTATCAGCAAATTTCCCTCTAGACAAAACTAAAGGAATCCTGGAAACGATCCTAGACTGAATACCTACTTCATGTTGCTCTCCTGTGTAGGAGTTTCCAATGCGGTACCTTGTTAAAGGCTTTTGTGAAGTTGACGAATCCCTGTTTATCCCTTGTCCTTCCCTGACATAAATATGTGGTCTGGGCGATAACGGTCTGCAGGGCGGCGATAGCTGTCCACTTCGAAACCCATGCTGTTAATCATAGTAATGAACCTAATGCCGCAACAACCCCACAGCGGCCTCATTTCATTTCATTTATTGCTGGTTACAATTGAATAGCTCAGTGATTAGTACAGAACTTAGCTCTATATGCCCAATAGAGATCCAGTGAGAAGAACGATTAGAAAAGATTTGCAACCAACTCCATGTGGCTTTCCCTTATGGAGAAGTTTTTCCCAAAAAGAGGCATCGGGTGCGGTCTTGATTCAGTTCAAGTGATGGGGTCAAGCCTTTCGCTCCCGGCTGCCAATCAACATGACGAAAGCGTTGAATTCCTCAGTTCTGACCATGTAACTGCTGGATGATGTCTTGCGTTTGAGTTGCTGGCACGGTATCGCACATGCTACCCTGCTGAAGGTTGCGCGTAATCGCTACTTGCACATTACACCCACAATGATGGCTTTCAGTGTAATCACGAATACACGAAAACTGTTACTATGTAGGCGAAAACCCTTCGTTGAGTAATGTTTGGCACTGACCCTTCATCTAGGTAGTTAATAGACACGCACCTCACGCTACTTTCGGACAACGTTCGAAGGTCCACAGTCCGTGCTGCGATACATATCGAACACGTATTCTATTCTTCCGCGTACGGAAAAAGGGCTACAATTTTACCTACAGTCTTCAAGTTCATACGAGTACTAAAATCACCGCACAAAATAATCCTGAAGCGAACTTCTCGAAGAGCAAGTGTCACCTGCTCTCACATTACCAGTCACATGCTTTGCATGCAGCACTTGACGACATTGCGCAGTTGTTCTGATTGTGTGCAGTTACGACTTGCCATTACGATTTGCTCTCACTTTGGATCGCAAATCGAAAATTTTCGTAAATCCGGTCTTCGATTTACAAACAAGTGGCTTTTAAATAACGTGATTAAGCCCGGAGTACAAAAATGTGTCCACTTTAGGATACTCTCCTTAAAGGGTCAAGTCGCATTATGTGGACAGCATTAGGAGGTGGGAACGCGCCAGCCAATCATACAAGTAGAGCACCGATCAACACACGCCAGCCAATCAGGGTGCCTTCCGTCCACGCCTTCTCTGAATAGTGAGTCCGTTCGAGGCGGCCTGGTACTCTGGCGCGTTCCCACCTTGCAATGCTGCAGAGATTGGCGACGTGAAGTATTGTACATTCGAGGCAGCATTGTGGGGAAAGAGGGAGCACCGTTCGCTGATCCGTATTCTATTCGGTAACTGTCGTCTAGACAGATCGTTTATAAACACTTCATTCCAACCCCACCGAATAGGACTTTGACGACAATTTGACGCGAAGCCATGGTGGCATATCTCTCGTGATTGGAAGCGGGGTCTAGAACAGTTACTAGACTCTTACGGGAAGAATGAACCACTGATGTTTCTATCAGATTAGCCCTGTATGTCGTAGTGCGGAGCAACTGGGTATACAAACGCAGACGTATAAGATGTTTCCAGAAAACGTCGAAGTGGTTTTGGCAGTTTTTCAGTGGTGTGCTCAAGTTTTTCGCCCTCACCCTATCTTATTCCTTTTGAATGAGTTGGACGCCAGAAAGCAAACGTGCGTTCCAGAACTTTCCAGGGCTAGCCCTTGCGAGTGCAGACAATTATTAAATTGTAGTGCAATATCTTAACTATTTCGAAATCGGACAGTTGCAGGCAAACTTGCGAAGGAACTCGCTCCCTCTGTGGATGATTCATGCTGTGGATTGACACTTCAGAAATTGTTAATGCCTTTAAAGTGAAGGAATGTTATTGCTACATCTCTAAACAACTACTAGCTCCTGAATTCGGGTCGGGGTCGTGCAGTGGTTATTGCTTGGTACTCTCTCGTTAAGCAGTGGTCTTCATGTCGTGGCTTAGATGCCGTTTTCCGTTGTTGCGTCTAAAATGAACGTTCACAAATCAAACTGAAACTTCTTCGATTTAAACAGCATTCTTTCCTACTCATATTCTTGGATTCTTTTCAAAGCAGACCTAACACTTTGCAAACCAAAGTGGGCGTCTACGCTGTATCAGGGTGTGCATTTAACGATTAACGATTTACCGATTTATCGGATTTAGCGGCGTTTTTTGTTAACATTTTTAACGGAATTCAACGACGAAAGTTTCCGTTAAATCGCATTAACGATATTATATGCACCATTTTTGAATTTTTACTTGCTCTCCATGTACGTGCATTTTGGACGAATTTTTTGATGAGTTTTCGCAGTATCGTTGCGGTCTTCTAGTAGGAAACGCTTTACTTAATTAAAGTGGAAATAGGCGGTTGATATCGTCCTGGTACTTCGAGAATTATTCTTTCTTGCTTCTTGACCAATTTATTTGCGTGCGCTGCTACCCTTCTCTCACGTAGTTTCACATTTTTGGGCTCCTAGGCCTATTCTCTCATTTGAGTGTTACACATTGGCTCTTCATGTTACCAACACGTCAGTTGTTTCACAGTTCTTTTGTGATATTTGTTGCATAAGTGGGGTTGAATAAGCATAGACGAAGGCGCTACCAAACAGAAATAATGTGAGAAAGCAAGGATAAGAATCGGAACACAGGGAGGAGTCCTTCCATCTTCCTCTCAGGTTTTCTGGAAAGTTGGATGGTTTCCTCGCGCAACATTGGTGATGATTGTAAAATTACGTTTAGGCAATGTTGAGCCCCGCCTAACCGATACTGCTGGTAATGCTTCGCTTCTATTGAATTTCGCACCGTGCATGCCAAGGATCTTACTCAATCTTTCATCTTCTTCAAGGGCAGATGTCTTTGGGAGTACCATTTTTTTGGGGCCAGCTTACATGTAAAACAGTGAATATATGTCTATAAAATTAAATAAAAATGAAGAAGTCCCACTGTTCATCAGCTATTATATACGCGGTTAGTATAAAAACTGGTACTTTACATGCACTCTATTGCAAGTGTTTTTTTAGAGTTCCACGGAAAAGGTATATCTTTGAGGGTGCAGATCTGTTCTAGCAAGAAATATCTTTTATACCTATGGACCTTTTCGTCTAATTTGCGGACCTACTATAATAGCATTCACCATTCCAAACTGTGTTCAAAAAATCCAAAACATGTTCGAAACTCAAGCAAATGTGCTCTACGCTGTGGTACCAGGTGCATTAAAAGGAAATCCAGAGTGGCTAATTTCTAAAAAGTAGTGGAGTGACAGACAATTCTACACGGAGCAATGAGAAAGGATAAAGACAAGATAGACCACTGTTAATATAGGATGAGAAACACCCTCTTAAACACACCCTCTTAAATGCTCATGCATTTTCTTTGGAATACAGGGGAAAGAGAGCTTCTTCTTCTTCTCCTGAGCGTTTAGTCCCGCGCAGTCGCAGGGTCCGCTGTTCATGTAATCTGTCGCCACCTCATCCTATCAAGGGCGTCATCTGCAGTGGCGCCGACTTCGGCGAGATCTCTCTTGATGACATCCTTCTATCTTTTCCTTGGTGCTGCTCTCGGACGCTTTCCAGGTGCCTCGAAATCTAGGGCCAACCTTGTGGGATGATCCTCTGATCTTCTGAGGACGTGTCCATACCACCTCAGGCGCTGCTCTCTCATCTTCAGCTGGATCGGGGCTGTCTTCATCACTGCCCTAACATCCTCATTTCGCACCCTGTCCCGACGGGTCCATCCACATGCCCACCTCAGCATCCTCATCTCCGCCGCGTGCAGTTGCCGCTCCTGCGCCTTAACCAGGGCCCAGCACTCACTGCCATAGAGGAGGGCAGGTCTCACAACTGTTCTATAGAGCTTGCCTTTGAGCGTCCTGGAGCATCTACGGTCGCAGAGGATCCCTGTGGACTCCCTCCACTTGAGCCAGGCTGCGTTTATCCGTCCCCTGACCGCCTGGTCCACACTTCTTTCCTCGGATAGGTCACTTCCGAGGTAGCAGAATTCTTCCACCTTCTCGATCGTTTCCCCTTGGCAGTCTAGGATCGATCCAGCGCACTGCTCAGAGCTGATGAACTTCGTCTTCTTCACGTTCAGCCGTAGGCCGTTGTCTGCGAGGGCTCTCTACCACAGCTGCACCTTCTCCTCCAGCTCCTCCTGGTTGTCGGCTACTAGGGCGACGTCGTCCGCGTAGAGGATCGTTCTGAGAGGGCCTTCCTCAAGGTGGTTCACTATAGAGTCAAGTGTCAGCAGGAAGAGGAATGGGCTCAGGGCCGACCCTTGGTGTACCCCCACTGTGATGTCCACTTTCCTTGTCACCCCGTGTGGAGTTCGTATCACCGCTTTCGAGCCCTCGAACATGTCCCTTATGACCGTGATCAGACGTTCCGGGACACCCCTCCCTCGAAGGGCATTCCAGATTACTGCCCGAGCTAGCTTGTCGTAGGCCTTCTCCAGGTCCATGAATGCCAGGTAGCAGGGTTTTCGTTTCTTCCGATATTTCTCCATTACCCTACGAGCGATGAAGATGGCGTCTGTGGTGGACCTCTCAGGCATGAAGCCCCACTGCACCTGGGAGATGGGTATCATCTCCCTCAGCCTTGAGTCGACCAGTCGTTCGTAGATCTTCATCGTGTGTGAGATCAGTTTGATCACTCGGTAGTTGGAGCATTCGGAAGCGTCTCCCTTCTGCTTGAAGATGGGGACTATGGTGCTGTTCCTCCAGTCATCCGGCATCTTACCTTCTTTCGTGATTCTGTTGAGGAACTGCGTCAGCCAGTTGATTCCGATGTCCCCGAGCACCTTCCAAGCCTCTACTGGCACATCGTCAGGCCCTGCTGCCTTTCCAAGTTTCATCTTCCCTATGGCCTGGCGAACCTCTTCTTGCGACCAGGGTGGGATGGGTCCTTCCGTTGGTTCTTCTTCCTCGGCCTCCCGGAGGGAGATGGGAGGAGTACTTCAGGGAACTCCTCGTTCAGGAGTTCCTTGAAGTACTCCTCCCATCTCCCTCTGACCTCAACCGGCTTTCGCAACACCCTACCGTCAGCACTCTTCACAGTCTTCACTACTCGAATGTCGAGGCTAGCTCTATGACGCGCCTTGGCCAGGCGGATAGCGAACTTACAGAGGAAACCCAGAGGAGAGAGAGCTTAACAGCTGAAATCTACATACGTCACTTGGGTGGAAAAGGCAAAATTGCTCAGCGCAGAAGAATTCGACTCGTCTAAAATTTCAACGGTCGGTGACTTTTCGTAATATTATCTGTTGTCGTCTGCAGTGAGAAAGGGCCTTGTAGGAAAAAAGGAAGCCTTATCTCAAGCAGGCGCAAAAAGGTCTAAGAACTTCGTAAATGTCTTTCAAATACGAACTGTACTGAAGAACACGTTGTAGTCACTGTGTGGTAGTAATTCTTCATTAAAACATTCCGTGGTTTTCCACAACAGTTAAGGCCCTATAGAAAAATGTTGGGCCAATAGAAGTCTACTTAGCGAGAGCAACTTCAGCGAAGAGTTTTGCGTGGAAGAAGAATGCTCAAAGACGTTGACCCGCCCCTGACGCATACTACTTTGGATTTTACAAGAAGCTGGACGACTTCCCACAAGCTAAAAAAGCTATGTAAATCACGAAATTTGTTATTTTAGAAGTTTTTTGTTACTGTTTGCTTTGAGATTCCTAATGATTCTTTTTCGTTCAGCAATTTCGATTATGATAGATGGGCTATTGTTATCTGTTGTAAAAATTAAGATACATACATACAGTTGCTATGCATAGATGGAGTCGACAAAATCAACGAAGAAAATATCTAGCTCGTTATATACTAAAATGTAGCCGAACTGTCTGCAGCTAAGTTAAATTTATTTAAAGAATTTACCGAATTTAACGCAAAAATTTTCGTTAAAAAACAGTGGTTAAAAATTTACCGAAAAAATTAACGCGCACGACTGTTCTGTATGATCAAACTGAAGACGCCTTAATAAAGTTATACGTTATGTTTTCTATTTAAAAATAACCACGAAGGGTGCCCCTTCAATATGCTCACACCATTTCTTGGTCCCAAGTTTTCTATCTTCATATCTACTATGGGAACATACCTCGACGTAATTCAAACCTGCGGAAGCGGATATCCTTTCGGGCGTCACAAGATAAAGTTGCGCCATGTGTTCGTTTAATACACAGTGTTTGATAGATAAGTTTGCGCAGTTGCTGTTTTCGCCGAGTTAGCCAGCGGTAAATGATTTGTTCTAATTGTTAGTTCTGACAGTTTATTACGCACGTGGTATAAGACACACGTTAGAAAGACGGCACTAAATAGGAAAGACAACGTGATTGCTAAAATTTGAAAACAGAAGCATCCTTCTTTCAGTCATACGTTTGAGCCAGAAACCTGCTCGACAATACAAAATTTTTGTTTTAAAGGCGAATATGTAGATTTGGCTCTGCATCTAAAAACCCCAACTTTTGTGTAGTTCTATGGCTTTGAAAGGAGAACTTTTTCGAACCACCTTTAGTTCAAGAAGGTAGGAGAGAGTAAAATTGAGAGACATCAACTTCCACGATTTCTGACAGCATTTTGAAGAAAGCTTTTCCAGTATAACTTTTCTGAAACTTTTCTAGAAATGTTACATCCTTCTTTTACTAAGGGCAGAACACGGTCGATGCACTCTCAACAATGGGTCGCATGTACGTTTTATAAGCCTCTACCAGAACTAACTTGTTGTTTGCTTCGGAGACCTTTGAAAATTTGGAACACACGTGACTGGGCCCTCCTCTCGATGGCCTTGAAATGCTCCGAAAAAATCAAGCTTATCGTCGTAATGGAATCCAAGATCTCTCACTGACCGAAAGTCTCAGACAATGCACCCGAGGATCCTATTCTCATAAACAATGCCTTTTCTGCCGTCAAAGGGACATTCAATGCAGTGGACCAGTCTCGCAGTTTCTGGATTGCCAACTACAGGACCGGACATGCCGCTCCGCCCAATAAGCACAAGCGGTGAGAAGGATGAAGAGCGGTGCAAAAGCGCGCCGGAAAGCGCCGTTTTACGCTCGCTACGCGTCGCGTCAGAGGCAAGTCGCGTTTGGGCGCAGCATTATCAACTTCTGGACATTAGCTGATGGGAGGAACAAACAATGCATGTGGGCCCGGCGGAATCAATCGAGTGGGCGCGACCGCCTGCAGAGTGACGTTAGACTTCTGGAAGGAGCCTATCCAGGCCTGTGTGACCCAATTTTTTTTTTTTTTTGATTTTGATCGACCACGACGGTAAGACGCGGCGAGCTAACGGCATGCAAATGCGTTTGCAAGCGGAGCACTGAAGGCGCTTTCGATTACTGGAAATAGACATTTTTGAAATTGGGCAAATTTTCTCGTTCAAATTCATCTAAAGGGGTGTTTGAGGCGCTGATTACGAATCCGACATCCTTCTTCTTCTTCTTCAGCTTTTGTCCCGCTTCGTCGCGGGGTCCGCTCTTCTGGTGTCATGACGCCACCTTTCCCGGTCCTGCGCTTGATCAGGGTGGACGCCAGTTACTTTCATGTCCATGTGTAACGTATCCGACCAACGCTGCTTCGGGCGTCCTCTAGGCCGCTTTCCTAACACTTCCAACTCAAGGCCTATCTTGCGGACGCTGTCTTCCTTTCCACGCAGAACGTGGCCGTACGATCGTAAGCGAGCTTCGCGCATCTTGTCCGCTATCGGCGCGACACCGAACTTCTGCCGAATAGCTTCGTTTCGAATGCGGTCCAGGCGGCCCTGTCGCCTTACCGGGCTTCATCTTCTTCAGAGCCGCTTCTGTTTCCTCCACGGTGATCTTGTGAACGGGACCGTGAACAGAAGCCACAGAAGGGATGGCCGGATGAGGAAATTCCATGGTGGAAATTTCCCCAAAGTATTCACGCCATCGCTTCAGCGCCTTTTTGCGGTCTGTCAGAAGATGGCCGCTCTCATCATTGATGCCAAAGAACTTTTCAATGTCCTCGGTTTGGCGATGGCGGATCTTAGCAAGTCGGTACAAATACCGCTCACCATCGCGCGACGCGAGCTTTTCGTTGACATCACCATAATGAGTGGCTTTCGCAACAGCCACGGCTTTCTTTGCAGCCTTCTTCGCCTTCTGATACTTCTGCCAGTTGTCGCCTGTTTTATCGCTGAGAAACACATGATAAAGCGACTTCTTCTCTCGAACCTTCGCCTTCACATCGGCTGTCCACAGCCATGTCTGCTTGTCGACCTTGCGTCGCCCAGGCTTCGTTATGCCGAGTTCCAACCTTGCAGCTTGGCGTATCGCGTCGATTGCTTTCTTCCAAGTTTCGTCGACAGTCGTGACTGTCGGCAACCGTACGCGGGAAATCATAGCTGCTTCCTTCTCTTTCATTCGCCACCACTTGATTCTTGCAGCACCGCATCGCTCAACCTGCTGCACCCTCGGAGGGGTGATCTTAAAGGTGCACACCAGCGGTCGATGCTGTGGAGCGACCGTCTCATACGGCATGATCTTCGCGTCTGTGACAATGCTTCGATCGCGATCCTTGACAAGGACAAAGTCAATCTGAGACTTGGAGCTCCCACTATAGTATGAGATGAGGTGGGAGTCGCGTTTTCGGAACGGTGTTCACAATGGTGAGATTATGCGATTCCGCATACTCAAGAATGCGCTCACCATCGGCGTTACGAGACCCGTATCCGAAACCACCATGACAGCTGTACCCGTCCTTCGCAGCACCTACGTGCCCATTAAGGTCACCAGCGACTATGATGACATCTTTTGACGGTACCTCTGCTGTCTTCTCATCAAGCAGGCTCCAAAACTCTTCCTTGGCGTGATCGGAGCAGCCACTCTGTGGAGCATACGCAGAGAAGAAGTGATAGAGTCGCTCCTTCGCGGCGACAACGACCTTCATGAATCGATCGTCAAAGCGCTCGACGCTTACAAATCCGACATCCGTTTTTGGAAATTTTGCCGAGGTACAAGATACTGTAATCTTCGGAAGACAGTAGTTTGTTTATTTATTCATTTATTGTAATCTTCAGAAGACAGTTTATTTATTTATTTATTTATTATCTCAAAGGTGCGCATAACCTTTTACACATCGTCATGCAACTAAGACAGATCCAGTACTGAAAAAAATTGAAAAACAACAATAACTGAACATCTTTCTAGAAACATAGTAGCTGATAAAAAAACAATGAAAAATGAAAAGAATTCGCTAACAATATAGAAAGGCGAAATACTGAAACGTGTATAGAATACCTCCTTCAAAGCAGGAAATCCTCTTGTCCTTTTTCCTTGCGATGCCCTATTTTCCACATGAAAACTGTGAGATCTATAGTGCAATGTGGAACCAGACGGCACAGGTAGCGTTGCTGCTGGTAAGAAATAACCTGCATCAGTCTGCTACAATGCCTTAATACACACCACAAAATTTGCTGTGTGAAAAGAAATTTTTGGCAGCGAAGTTAGGTAAGACAAAAGAATAGCACACCGAAATTAGAATGAATCGGATTTCCAAAACAGAGCCAGCTATAGTGTGGTTATTTATATTATCTCGCTCTCGAGCAACATTCCTGGCTGGTCAGCACCTAAGCGTCAGGTTGTAGCCTTCCGTACTTAGGCGAGGCAACGCATCTTTCAGTGACACCCATTGTCGCTTCAACAGCCGCAGCTGGTGGACGATAAAAACCGAAACTGTAATCTTCAGAAGACAGTTGTTCACGATAGATTTTGGCACCGCCCTCAAACCGCTTGACTACAACGCCATTACCCATTAGAAGTTCTGAAATATCGGAACATGGATCACGAATGACAGAAGAGAAATCACCCCACCCTGGGAATCACCACTTTTAACCTGGCTGCAATCAGATAAGGCTTTTCCGACTTATACTTGAAATGCTCTGTTGGCTAAAAATCCGTGTAACGAGTTATGAATAACTAGATGTGTACCAAGCTGAGAAAACCTTTGTAGCAGCTTACTGTGCCTAGCTCCATAAAAGCTCTTGAGATGTCAAGTGTACCACATCGCATGCCTATTTTGGGTCTAAGCACTCAGGCCAGTCATTAATGTATTCAAACATATTCGCTCATCGAAAATATGGTTTTTAGGACATTTTCAAAAGTTCTGCAAACAACGACGTAATGCTCATGGGTCTGTGGTCTGTATTATTAATTAATAATTAATTAATTATAAACTAGCAGGATTCTTCAAAGAATTTTTCCACCTTATTTTTTTCCTAAAATGTCTTGAAAGGACCACCTTCCTAAAAGATACAATGTTTGACTTGAAACATGTCTGACTAGTAATAAAACGAAAAGAATGGCTGATAATAATAATAATAATAATAATAATAATGTAATAATAAATAGTGAAATGTAATAACAAGACAAATAAATAAATACTGGAACACCTTTGAATGGAATCAGCAATAAAAAGGTCCTCATAAGTTTTTGTTGTTCTATATACACTGCTCGTCAGGTATCTCTTACGATTTATGGTTTAGGATTTATGATCTACTGCGGATGTTTCGTGGCCTCTATTTACGAAGTTTCTAATTTCATTTATGCGCACTCCTGTTTCGGGCCGAACTAAGGCGATGAGTCAAATGGTTCAATTCACTTCAGAAATTCGTCATAGCACTGGAATGCAGCCACGGAGCCATAAAACTCAAAGCGGTTCACTGCTTTGACTCATCATCGCTTTTCACGGATGGACTGGCTGTTTGAGATAGTCAGCAGCGGTCAACCACCTGAAAGTGTAAGGAGCGTTTCGGAAGACTGCATGAATGCTCCACAAAAACCTTTTAGTTGTTTGACTGACTGGCACTGAGGCCAGCGTACACTTGAAGTCCTGCTTATGTTGTTCCTTCTGAACTGGAAGCCTATTCAAAGTGCAATAACAACAACCACAACCCCACCTGTTGATAGTTAGCATCACCTGTTGATTTTTTTAATCGCACTTTATTAGATTGATTTCTATTGCCCCTAGTTTTGTTCATTGGATAGTGCGACAGTAGCACTGTTGAACAAGGCACCCTATGAAGCAATAAACCAGAGGGACGTACGAATTCTGCATTCTACCAGTTGCATTTAAACCTGCGGTTCCATTATCATCACCAACCAAACATTGCAGCCCTCTTGGAGACATTTCGGACAAAGCCAACAGGAAGCCGAAGTCCCACTAGAAAGCAAAATCTGGAGAGAAGTCGACCGACAGGCACCTGTGATCTGCGCGTCATCGGGCTCTTCATGCATTCGCTCCACATATCGGGCATAATCGATGGGCTTCCCCGATGCCGTCAGAAGGATATTTAGTTGCGGTCAGAACTCCTGCGTCAGGTGGGATCGAAACTACACCTTCTGCTTTCTGGGTGCGATGCGACGCCTTACATCACCAGCGCCATTCAACATCGATGTCTTCCCTTCCTACTTGCAATCATCTATCAGCACTCACTCGTGACATGGAGATGCAGATTCTAACATGATGATTCTAACAGCTTCTTTCTTTTATGACAGCCGTTTCATGCTTCAACAAAAATGGAAAGCATCACTTTTACGCACGCATTCAGGTAAACTGGTCTCATGCGCTACCAGGAAGGTGTCGTGGATGTTCTGTTCGGTCAAACAGCGTTGGTGGTGTAAGGCGTTGCACCGCTTCCCGGAGCCTTTGCTAATTGTTTGCAAGTGAACGAACACTTGATTTTGCTAGCCATACAAGCTATTGAATAGACCAAATCTGCAACTACATAGCACTCCACAACGATGTCATATAGAAGTGCAGAGTCATAAGAAATGCATCAGAATTAGGTGGCTCTGTTAGGAGGCATTTGACAGAGGAGTTGTCATGAAATGACTAATTTTGACTGATTGACTTGACTAATTTTTAATCGCGAGGAGCGGCGAAGCAGCCTGCCATACTACTCAAAAATTCTCATTAAACAAATACTGGGCGCTTATGGTTAAACCTCCTGCATCATGGTCTCTAATGGATAGGCAAATACTACGGCAGTACTTCAAATTGCACCATTATAAGTTTATTTTAACTGTTTTTGCGTTTCATTGCGGTACTCACGTGCCCGCATGGCGCATCCTAGGAGTACCGATTTTCTGGTGAATACCATCCATTCACTGGGACGCTAACACTGCCTTGAGCAAAAGCGGTTTATCTAAAAGCACACAAATGCAAAATAAACTTTGAATAAAAGAATACCTACCTCTATGCATAGCAGGCCTTTTCGACGTTTCGTTTATCTCTTACCAGCTCCCAGCATCCTTGGAATAACGAGGGTCGTAAGAGCTGCATCCGCCGTGTTCTAGGCAAATCTCATCCCAAATCTAGTAGTCCAAACAGCGTTGAATAAGCATAAATCAATTATGTGAATTTATGCACGTACGCACTACTGCTACGTAGAACTACAGCTGCCCTCTACCTCTTATGTGCCTTCTGTAGCACCTTCCCAGGTCTCAGTGTTTTTCACTTTTAGAGCTCTCGTTTACCAAAAAGTCAAAAGTTGAAGGGAGATCTTGTAACAAAACCGCATGATATGCATACGACCAAGGTCGAACTGCTTTGAAGAATCACACATCTTCCATTGCCCTCGACTTGACAAAAGGGAAGCTCTTCGTCTTAAATTTCTTCCCAGAAGAACCGGCCTCTTTCGATCGCGTTCATTCCTCCAGATAATTAGCTTGTCCTCATTTTTGCGAGTGGAGTCAATGAAGGGCCTGAACGACTACTCTGTTACCGTGTAGCTGAAGCGAGGATCAACTTCTCTATGAGACTGGAATGAGAGTGGAGTTTGGGTTCTCCACATAGACAATCATGTCACCTACCCAAACGGAACAGCTTTCGTCAGCAGTTTCCGGCTAAAAGAGGCTCACTTTCGCAGGGTATTGATGCGTTGCTGTGCCCTTTTTAGGAGATGTTAGCATGTCTTTTATACCTGCTTTGTATTCAAATTAGCAACTTTATTAAGCTCACCCTCGGCAGCTAGTTGACAGCCAAACAACAAGTTAGTTATTTCGGGGGTTAGGTTTAACACAGTGTCACCACGGCGGTCTCTCGTCCTGCTTGGCAGAACAGTATAACAGCATGCATTCAAGACATGCCATGCAGCGTCAAGATGTCGCTATTATTATTGTTGACGTTGTCTCTTCACTCGAGATATTAGCAACAGGACGATTACATCGATCGTGAGAGTACCCGGGAGGAGTTGCTTCTTGTGGACAAGGTCGTCTGCTCCTTTACCAGCCATTTGTATGCAGTCTGTTCTTTCGCTACTGTGGCAGGTTGATTTGCATCCCAGTCAGCGAAGTGCTGGAATCTGGTAAATAGTTGTGTTTCGGTTGGGTTCAAGCGTTCTCTGCGAAGACAGCAGTGCAGTCTAGGAGCTGCTTCCGAACAGACCTGAAACCACCCGGACCCCAGGTCTCCACGCATGTGCTTCACAGATTCGTCAGAGGCGAACTGAGCCCGTACGGCGTTGGGAATCCTTTCCGCTTATTCGCTCGGCGATGCTAGGGATTTCTTTGCGCGAATCGCCTGAAACACTGTTCCGTCGCGCGTTTCTGGGTCGCGGCCTCTCTCTTCCGACGACGACGCCTTACCGAAGTCATTGACCAGTTATGGACGACGGCGCGTTTTACCTCTAGTCCCGACGCCACCATTCAATTTCGACCCCGTTGCCGAGTACTCCGCACACTTTCCTTTTTCGATCGCCGTTTTCCGGCCTTGTTTTGAAAGGCAACTGAACGCGTTTTTCGTCTGCCACACAAAGGTTCGCCTGCTTCCCAAGAACGGTCTCTATGCTGGAGGATGTCAAATGCGACTGCTGTCGCTTTTGTCCGCCATTAACTGAACCCTTTGGGCGGTCCATTCTTCTTCTGGTCCCTGTTTCGTTTCTGCACGCGAGGGTCCGTCGCCTCTTGTTTTAAACACAGAATCAAATGCGGTATGACCTTCCTGCTATCAGTTTCCTACTGCCAGCCACATGTGACCCAATTCCAGGCTGCGCTCTGTCAATTCATTTGCTACGTACGCCCTTTCAATGCCCGCATCCCGCACAATCCGTAAACCTATTCCGCGTGACCTGTCTTGAGAATATTCCGCCACATCCTTCACCTGGCCGCTGAAAAAAGTGCGCTTAAATGATTGCAAACATAAAGGGCTAATCTCCGTACTGCTCCGAAAAACTGTTTTCTAAAACTCCCGATGGCTTAGAATTTGGCTTTTTTTGCTTATTCGATTTGTGTCCTTGGCCCCAACTTTTGACGCCTTGAGCGTTTACCCTTTCAAGGCTTCAAGCAACTACCTTCGATTCTTGACAACAACAATTGCTTTTTGAGCGTCTTTCTCCCGCAGTCGACTAGGCCAGATTGATTGCTGTGCTTGGAAGACTGTTCTAGAGAATAAATGTTTAACGTTTTAGAACGTTTCTCATTCAAGTGAGCACCGAGTGAGTCACCTTTTCCCTTCTTGGAGTTCAATTTTCTCGGTCTATGCGCGGCCAGCATTCATGATTACACCCTACATTCATGATTGTTTCACAACTGACAATCGCAAAAAAAAAACACACACTATTGCATGAACTCTGTGCAGCTTTGTGATGTTTACCTGTCAGTCCTCATGATTTTTTCTTTTGAAGTATACCAAGAACGAGCAAATTCTCTATATGGCATGGAGGAGGAAAAGGTCTTTCCACATATTCTTATTCCCGTCTTGCACTCGCTCATCCTACGGCGCGACTCTTCGTGTGAAATCTGCTGAAGCGTTTTGCAGCATTATTTACCAGCAGAAAGGGTCACAACAGGGTAGCTCTGTTCTGAAGAGTATGAAGCAATTTTTGTGAAAGGCGGATGTCGTCAGGAAACCAAGTCCTGTAAAATGTGTACATGGCGGAAATTTGAGTAATACGGCGCTGCGCAGATCTAAGACACGAAACAGGATCGAACATATCGGGAAAGCTTGGTTATGTAGTGTGATCGTGCGTATCCTATCACAGGTGCTGACAGTTTCAAAGTGTTGCCCTAAAACCGGGTGGTAGGGGCATTCGCTTTCTTCACGACCACTCTCAGAGCTTTACTGCGAACCAGGCGTGTGGTACTCGCATATGCTGACCGGGAATGGTTGCGAATCGGCTTCCAGCTTTGAAACGGACATGTGGATCCGAACGTTCCTCTGTAAGCGAATGAACGAAATCGAAATTCTGTGTTTCCTTGAAGCTGAGTTAAGCGGCAGTTCAAGTGATGCATCCCAGTTGCCCGTCGGGCCGCATAATGGAGAAGAACAGCGCTTAACGCTCATGTTTCTGAATCTATAGCGCGCACGTCTCGTTGAACCCCTGTGTTGTACACCATTCTGAGCGGAGTATGAAACGATCTTTCGTAGTTCAACTAATCCTCGTAAGTTAATGTTGTCGTTCGGGTCTTTTCTTCTCAATCGCATGGACTAACGTGGCACGACTAAAAACCAGCGGAGCAAGCCGGTTTCCGCAAGAAAATCTCATAATTGGATCCCATTCAGGAGATCATCAGTCGAAGGGAGTCCGACTATCATCTTCCCTTTGTCCTTACTTCTGTGGACTGTAGATGGGGACACGAGCGCTGTTCTACACGTCCTTGCACGTGCTAGAATTGCCGTTTCTGCCTAAACAGCTGAACAGTAGACGAAGTACAAAAGCGGTTGTATCTCTGGGACTTTGGGCGAAAAAAGCGAAAAAGAACGCCTTTTCCACCACTTGTTCTTATAACGGTCTTCAAATTAAAGGCCTGAAAAATCAAAAACGTATTCGTGATCAGTACCAAGCTATCTTTCCAATGAAGAGCAAAATGCCCAATAAATGTTCAAAGATTGGTTCAGTGACCTATATTCTGTTCGGCGTCGCAGACCCACTCCTTTGTGGGACATATTTTCACCTACAGGACAGATAGAATGCTCAAGAATAGACACTCGGTTAACTTTTAGGGTTATCGTCTACTTTATGTCAAACTCCGCATGAATTTTGAACCGTCTTGTTCTGAACTATCGCGGTGGTACAAACTTTTGAGGGGCCACCTATCTTAGAAATTTCCTCGATTTTGGGAGAATAATTTCAGAATACAAAGCTTATGGGCACTTATTCTTGCTCGTTTGGGTCAACACGTTAGATGGAACCGCAACACGTGGAGAACAGTTTGAGTGTGAAAATTTTCAGTAGTCAGACGCTCCCAAAGCTGCCCCTCATGACGCCTCTTGGCCATTTCGTCCGCTCATTTCCTCGATGACCGAACTGACCACAGAATTATTTCCTTGAAGAAGGCTGGAAGACAATGGAAGCTCCTTGCCACTTTACCCATGTTGTACATCGAATAGATTACAAAAACATTCTACTGCTATGCATCAAACCGCTGCTGAAACCAATCTAGGGTCATTTTAAAAAATTGGTCGACATTTTTAAGATTCGACATATGCATTAGCCAGTTAAATCTGATCGTACTGGTACTCCAATTTATGTTCAAGTGTTTATTTGTCACGATTGCATGAGGCAGTCGTTCGAAAGGAGGCAATGTACAGTGAGAAATGCATAAAGCTATCAAGAAGTAAAAACAATCAAAACTCTGCTGTAGAACAAAAAGCCATTCAGCAATAGCATCCACAGCGAAGTAGTCTATTTAAAAAGCTCATTCGTAAGCAGGGTAATGCCTCCACGGCTCCCCATGTGTCCCGGTTTCAAGAGAAACTGAAGGTGCTTAGCAATTTTTAAGTACAAGTACAGCTCTATATGTGAAAGACGTTGCTCGCAGCCTGGTTCTGAGACGAAGAAGAGATAACCTTTCAGGTTCCTCCGAGTGAGAGGTTTTTCGATTTAAAGAATTTGCAAGACTCAGAAGCGGAATGCGATGTGGCAGCTTATGTACAAGACACACACCAAATTCTTTGCGGCGGGATTTCAGGGTCGGTAAGTACATAGAGCAAATTCATCCCTAGTGTTTAAAGCCCGAAAAATATTTGACGTTCGTAGCATGGCTGAATTGCAAACATTTTCGCTTCTATCGGGTCAAGTACACACGCGTCCGGATCGGATCGGATCCGCAGAGTCAATTCTCGCTTTCCCTGTGACTTTCGCGCCATCTGAAGGCGCCGTATATCGCTTAATCAGAGACTTCGCACTTCTCGTGCTGCGGCGCAATATTGATCATTGCAGACACCGTAGAAGTAAAATGCGTGGCGCATTTACCGACCTCTCCCTTAATTGAGCAGTCTTTGAGTCTGTTATTTCTAAGCAGTCTTCTTATCGCTAATTTCTTTTTCTGGACTGGGTTGGGGATGGACACGGATTCATCAAGGTTCTTCCGTGAGGCCAAACGAATCGCACATAACTTGATTATGCTTTTATATTTTTCGTTTGAATGTAACACTAGAGGCAGACAGATTATTTAAGTCAATGGAGTAGAATGAAACATTCAAGGAGACGATTGGCTCTTTCACAGCCTCGATTAAGGTTTCTGCGGTTTCACTCACAAGCTGCAGCCAGTACGAAGCGCTTGGCGCTTCTTACAGTTGATCTTTTAATATCGCTAACTTCGTTTAGTGGCCAATTTTCCATGAGTTCGGATGCCAAAGGGATCACGCTTCGCGCGCTCCCATCGAATACTGGCTCCATAACTCTGAGAACTTGACCACTTGCGGCAATGGATGTTCTTATCAGCGACTGGCTCCTGCCTTGTAAACCGGCTGCAACATTCCACAGCTACCGCAGAGTCCACTGTCCTGCTTGTGCTAGTCACTAGCACCGAAGAACTACAAGTGTTATAAGAGCCGGAGGGACGTACTTTGTCCCGCGCAGGTCGCAAAACCACCCCTCAGACCGCTCACTTTCAGATCCTGCCTCCAATCGAAGTGTTCGCCCGAACAAACAGCCCGATTGGATCTGGCCGTCCCCTCCCCCGCTTAACGAGGAGGATCTGGTAGCCTCCTCAGCACAAGGCGCGAACAAGCTGCTGCACCCCACTGGCCGCCCGCTGCCTCCCCGATCTCATCCGAACGATGGTAGCTGTCTAGCAGCCCAAGCGGATCCGAAGTTCTGGAGAACGGACTCCAACGCACCCACGACCTCCGAGCCGTTGGCAATCGCCTTTCGCCGACCTCCGCAGTTATTTTTTATCCGCGTCTCATCGCCGAGTGCCGACGACCTTCGGAGCACCTTGCGCAACCGTCTACAGCTAGCCTCCTCACTACTACCTCCTCTCCTCTACCTGTCCTTCCTCATTTTCTATATCGCCTGATTTGTTCGTTCTTGGATATCTCTGAGTGCATCAGTCCGAATCGAAGTTGATTATTTTTGTTTCGGAAAGGAGCGAATGTCTGGACGCGCTTCCGAATCAATGCAAAATCCCAGCTTCCTTTGAAAGTGTCGATTATCTACGAATATACGGTAGGATGTGGCACCTCCCAACTCCGAGAACACATTTGACCGCTCATCTTTGCAGCGCTGAGGTTGGGTGATGATTCAGTTATGAGGCGGGTTTTCGAAAGTTATCTTTCAACCATTCTTCTTTCTTTTTTGCTCCAGTCTGCATAGCGTGAACCGCTGTGAAGGCATTTTCGAGTGAGGCATATGCTTCAAAGTTCCTCTGAAGAAAGTCTGAAGCCGATTCATTACAAGGTGTCTGAAATCCATTCAGAACGAGGTACCAACAACTGGGAGCGATGTTGGCATCGTAAAAGCAAGAAGTAGAACATGAATTCCAAAAAACTCCAGCCATGGACTGGTGGTGTGTCTCCTTTTCCAATGTCCAAAAAGGGAGTAAACATGTAGGAGCTTAAGAATAGTGAGGAAACGAGAACGCTAAAAAAGCACCCGAACCCGCTTTATGTCCTCGGAGGGATGCTCGCCTTAGACGTCCTGATTCGGGCCTCTCTCCAATGCGGGGTTATTCACTTGAGGCTTGAGTACGGGCACGAGATACTTAAGGTGTACTGGATCGCAGGTGTTGAGCAGCGTTCTCGGTAGCGTAGCGACAAGACCCCGTCTGAACGCAGCGTCTTTGGGGCTGGGTCGTAGATGAGCATTCCTCTGCTACCGCGTTCTTACTCGATTTCCATCTAATCTGTTGCAGTCAAAAACGACATAGGCTTCTCACATGCATCGATTTAGATACGAGGATATGGGTGCGATAACAGTCGTTTGCTTGCGCTCCCTTCTCACCCTCTCCCCCTTAAACAACAGCCACTGTTCTGGGATCGGACTCGCTCCTTCTGCATCCCTTTAACTCTGGAAGCGCCTTTCGTCTATTTATTCCGTTTTGTCTAACACTTCGTTGCGCAAGTGCAACGTGCTCGCCGAAATTGCTGGTGCTAAACGCCCGCGCGATGAATTCAGGGAAGGGCGGGCCGCCTTTGCTCTTGACCGTCTTACTCGATTTGAGGTTATAGGCCTTGTTGTCAGTTCGTCAGCCAGCAATCGTCGTCCGGCTACCGTTTCCCATCGAAAACACGCAGTCGCTGGTGGCTGTCCCTACAGGTCCTCCTAATCTTCAACCCTCGTCGCCATTCTAGCGACTTTTTCTTCGTGGTACGGGCTTGTTTTCGGCTTCTTCTGCTCCTCGGATGCTTAGGATGAATGTTGGTTGCCCTGCTGAACCTTGCCGAGTAGGAGCTGCGCTGAGTAAGCCGAATCAGAGTTCTCTCTGCGGTTACACTCTCATGCTTCTCGTAATAACCACTTCACTCCTTTCACTTTCAGCAGGCAACAATTCGCAGCGGATGGTTCTCGCCCAAGTTGAAGGTCTCGAAGAGGTCGCCATCGTAAATCGATGTGATTTCTTGAGAATCGTTTCGGTTACGACATTATTATCCAAGGCCAGTCCTATGAACACCTCTCAGCTGGATCTTTTAGCAAAGCCTATTGCAAATTATGCATTTTTCTGGAGATGTATGGTGGGTAATCGACAGTGAGTGAACACACCTAGATGACAAGCTACACACTCGCAAGCATCACGGCCTAATCAATGGGAAGGCGTGGATGTTTTGATAGTGATTCAGATTCGCCGTGAGTGGGTAAGGATCACGTTTAGGGAAAGTCGTAGCAAATTTTTTGAGTGCGCCTGAGCTCGTGAGTTGCCCAGATGCTGCATCTCGAGCAAAGACGTGGTTCTCGTGAAGATCACTTCCAACTTCCGTTTCGAAATTTCGGTGCGAGAAATGGCAGGCTAGAAGCTGTTCAAGCCACTCCTGTTGTGCAACAATAGCACATCTTTGCAGATTTAAATGAGGCAATTTGAAAAGGATTTTGGGTGGAGCAACGACTGAACTCCTACTCCTTTTAAAGAAGGTTTAGAAGACATGTTACGTTCACCTTGGAGTTGAGGTTTAGGATCCTACTTGCCGCACAGACCAGCAAGGCCCTTCATCCTACCGGGCCGCTTAATCGATGTCAGACTTGCCTGGAAGTAAAGCACTGACCTCCTCATTGGCTGGTCAACGCAAATCATTGCATGTATAGGCCAAACACGCATCCAAATTGCCTCCATATGCCGAAGTAGAACGCGAGGAGCATCTCATCCAGGGACTGAGTAATGTCGCCCTTCATCACTTACTATCATAATTCAGGCAGATCATCTATCAAGTTTGCCACATGCAGCTCGAAAGAGGCCATTCTTTCGATTGTCGTTTACGGAGAGCACATGGAATTCTTCTTTATCGCCAAGAACTGTGAATGTACCATTCTCCGAAGCATACTGTGTTATCTCAGCTTCCTTTCCATCCGCTTCCGTCCTGCACGTGTTCGTTTCCTGACTTCCTTCCTCGGCTATGGCCTACAACGTGATGCTTTCAGATGCCCTGGTGGGCGCTACTGCTACTGCTGTTGATCAAAACGACGTCATCGCACGTCCGGCTTACGTTTCCCCCAGCTCGACAACCCGACTTCGACTTCTTCAGCTCCGCCAACAGCCGACCGCCTTGTGGTGTTCCGAAGCCGCCCGTTGACACAGGTTCTTCCAGTGATTTTTTTCCGTTCGCATCTACAGGCTGTCCGCGTTTAGTGGCGCTAAAAACCAAAAGCAAAAAGTGAATTGCACTGCGCGAAGAGATTGTGATCGGATTGTTTTTCGCTGTCCGCATTCGGTGTAGGGGGACGATTACGGCTTGGCCGGGTGGCCCCGTCCCCTTTGCGCTTCATCTTTCCGTTCCATCAGCGGACACCTCGTTACCGAGCCAGGTTTCCTGTATTGAAAGGGTAAACAAAGATATTAACACCACTATCCAAAAGTGTTGCTACTAAAGAGTGCTTGTCAGCGGAAGTTATCAGAAACTGGGAACCAATAGTGTTCCACCTCCGCCTCGAGTTTCTGGAATGAAGGGGGTGAGAAATCTCCTTGCGATTAACAAGATCCATGAGCAGCTGGCTACTCCAGGAACGTCTATAGTCGGATGGCCTAGTATACCGAGTCATCTGGGAGAGCATCGTCGATCCCTCGAGAATGCAGAGCTGTTGCTTTGCTCTGGTGATGACATGAAGTGCACTGCCATTCGCTAAGCGCTGCCTAAGTTAAGCCGTAGGACGCTCACCGGCATCAAAGCCTCCAACAGTTTAACTAAGCGTCTTTGGAGTTTGAGATCCGCATCGCTTTAGCAGGAGTTCCTTGATTGACATCAAGAAGCAACGAAAAGTTGCCGGTCGCAGTTTCAACAGCTAAAAGTGTACATGTGGCAAATATTTAGAGATATGTGCGCTCTATGTATTCGTTCCATCTTAAAACGGTAGCTGATTTTTCGTTCGTGGAAACGATAGATACACAATATACTCCCTTCACTCATTAGTTAGAAAATGTCGTTATCTTTCTTTTAGCTGAGCTCAGCATGTCCCACCACTCGACAGGCTCTGCCGTAGTGGGTTTAAGTCCGAGCTGGTTCTCTAGGGAGGCTGAAGTACACGGTCTCTCAACCAAATGAGTTGGTGCTCATTTCAAGATTGACCCCGAATGTTTCACTATTCAGCCACAGAAATTTGCCCAATTGTTCATGTACAAAGCGCCATGGGATCGCTTTCCAAGTCCGTGTGGGAAGGGGAGGGGCTTTGAATACAATTCCTTGCGCAGTAGATTGATCAGAACTCTGCAGGCCTATGCCGGAAAGAGGCGTTGAACGTTCCATTTCCTAAGGCGGTTACGAGGGCACAACTACGGAGCTGGCTGAGAACACCTGTTGCTGCACAGTTGATATGTGCTCTGTTATTGTACGAGTAGATCGCCATCTAAACTCACAACGCATCCTTGTTGAACCGACCCCGGCAACGAAAGGGGCATGAGGCGCTCACTGTCATAGGCCGATCTTGACCGATCCGTTTTTACAGTAGCGTTGCTGAGCTGCCTAATAGCAACTAAATGGGAGCGATCATGACCTCAACTAATGAAGAATTCCCTCGCCTTCCTGAACATGGCTGAATGCTATTACACGATCGCTAAAGCAAAACCCGCGATCTTTCAGTTGGATGTTTTTGCAGTTCTCCAGCATTTCGCGGCCTAGTCTCTGCGCCTACCGCAGTACACCCGTTCGGGAGACCAGTTGTGAATCTGTTAGGCGCTTCTGTGCAAACTCGATTGGAAAGGCCTCTCAAGACTACGGTAGAGCCCGACGTTGTCCCATTGTCCCAGCAAAAGCCAGTCACGTTGTCCCAGCAAGAGCCAGTCAAATGTGAAGGCCACGGGAGCGAGGTGCCTTCGAGACTTATGTGTTTGTGCGTGATTTCAGGTGTGCGAACCTTCCTGAAGGCCGGTTCGACGGTGGACGTGCAATGGGCCACTGCCATACCCCACATGGTGAGTTCATCCGAGGAGGCTCGGGGCGGGCGTCGCCGGCGATTGATGAGTCGCTTGTCGCACCTCAGTCGCATTGAGAGCGCTGCGTTATCTGGCCGTAATCCCTCCAATTACGTCTAGCCGCATATCTCTATCGCTCGCTGCATCTCAAGGCCAAGGTTGTTGTAGTCAGTTAGCTCGCCACAATGTTGGACGTAGGCCAGCTAGCGGGACGGCGTGCACCGTCTCAAAGTTCAGCGTGCGCGAAGTGCAGGTGTGACTCTCAGTGAAAGACGGAGGGAATTTGCTGTCGTCGAGGCTTGGATTCAAATCTCATTTGGTCCTCAAAAGCGAAGTGCTGCTATAAATGTTATAGCAGGAACTTACGAGGCTGAATAGCACAATGCCTTCAAATAAAGTTACTGAATATAGAGTCACTTCCAACTCCATAAAGCTTCTATTGTCTGAGTCTGCTCAGACAATGGAAGGTTTATAGAGCTGGAAGGGACGACTAGGCTAAAGCTATCATCTATGGAAACGACACAGGGTGAATCCCTGACCCTGACCAAGAATTTCTTGCCTGATGACCAGCTGCTGGTTTCATTGTTCCATTGAAAATGCTGATACACAGAAACACATTACTCGTTTTAAAAGCGCCTCTACGATAGGCGTTTATGCTTTTGCTATCCTTCCACTACATAGTGGACGAATGTAAGTAATTCTAAGACCATGCTATCTAGCAGGCAGCTTAAATTTTAGGGTGTCAGTTTGCGAAAGTTGATCCTATATTTCCGCGCTGTTTTCAGTTTGAAATTTTCTTTGAAGCTATAGAAATCTGCTTTGACACTAATTACCGCAGCTGTGCTCCGTAGTGAGTCCCTCAGCAGTACGATCATTTTTGGCTCTGAAGGTAAAGGCCTCTGCAGTGGTCCAAGTGTTCGGTGCAACTTCTAGGGCAAACTCGCTTTTCACTACTTTTTAAGTAGATCCGCTCTTCAGGGAGGAGTTCGACTGGAGGTGCTCAACTCGCTCGACGAGCCAATAGCCATCTTTACCAACTTCCTCGACCCTTACAACATAACGTGAGTCTCAACATTCCGGCCTTCCCATCTTATCCTCATCAGCAACCTCGTTCCAGTAGAGGCGGGAAACCGCTCGTGCTTCCTCCACTTTTCGAGTGTGCGAACTGCGCGATCAGAATCACCCATCAAGCCACCGAGTACGGCGACGACTACTTCTTCTACAGCTGTGCTGACGTGAACATACTTAAAGGTTTCTTTCAAGTCTCCTTTCCACATCGCACAACTGGTTTTCCGACGGAATAATTTTCAAGGCGGCCTACCAAACAGTTGGAAGTGAACCAGGTCCAGATAACCCTGAAAAAGGGACGTGGAGAACATATTGTCCATTACAGTTCTCTGGATACGGAAACATCGTAAATATGTATATCATTGCGAAAGAGAAAATTCACAAGACTGTAGGGCAGTGAAAGAGCCCGCCATTACCATACCATAGTATTTTCAATAAGTTTCCTTACTAGTAGCGCCTGACCTGAGCGTTCCCCTCAGTTCTGTTCAGCTAACGATTAAAACGAATTGCTGGGAACAGCACCGATTTGATCACCTCCTGGTTAAGACAATTTTTTGCTTGCTTCGCCAAAGAGCGCTATTATGGAACTGGTCGGAGCAGATGTTCTTCCTGTGTTCTGTGGCCGGATTCATCAACAAATAATTACACCCGTGGATATGCGGGATATAAGGGGTAGAGACAATATAACAGTCAGGAAGAGATAAGGTAAGAGTCAGAGACGCAGGCTTCATCGTGGGTATCTCTACCCCCTACACCCGCGGGTTAGTCGTTGACGAATCCGGCCCCTGATCTTTCGTAAGCGCCGTTCCAGTCAGTGAACATGGCACCGTTGTGGTCATCGTATTTTTTAGAAGCTGGTCATCCGTGAGGGATGTTAGCACTTCTTCTTTTACCTTTTAATAGAGGGACTCGACAGTGTCCATTTTCAGACGGTCTCTGAAGCTAAAGGGTCCACGTAAGCTCCCGGCAGGAACGTCCTCTCCTCCTAGCATTACAGCTTTTTGCTGCTTTCACTATGATACATTGAGAATGACTAATGCTAAGTGCTGGAGACAAAGGCGGCATGCAAAAAGGCCTAACCAGTTCCCACCCTTCAGCTGTCAACGCAAAAAGCTATGTTTCAGTCATGAGGTTTCCAGGCTTCTTGTTACACCCCTGTTCTGATTGATTGCTGACATCGAGAGTGGTTCTCCAAAGTGACACACCTGCTCTGGCGAATCGGGCTATGAGGGCAAAAAGAAACACCAAGAACCTTGATCAAGATAATCGCTTCGCATTGATAGCAGCACGCGATGGTTATTCTTGATTTTTTTTTGTGAAGAACATGCTCGCACGCATATGCTCCAGATTTGTTGGATGTTTAGTTTTAGAAAAGCAAATCACCCCTGAACTAAGAAGGGCACGCAACAGTGCTCGTAACGCACGGTTTCGACTAGGTTCTGTTGAAGACCACGTTAATGTCAGCACAGCGGCGGGTGGCGATACCTGCGCACTGCGAATTAGCAGCCTTCAGACGGGTGTGAATTCGTTCGAATGGAGCCGGCTATAGATCAGAGGGCGATTGCGTCCCGTCGATACTCCACCATGTCCCAGTCGACTTCAATGCACACAATGTGTGTCAGAGGCCCAGTGAAAGAACGCAATCAATCCCGCGAGTGGCGCTGGTCAGCGGGAGGATATCTAGGCCAGGCGCATTAGATCATTCCCGTGATCGAGAAAAATGCTTCGAAATGCGGCTGGAACCAGTGTTTGGCTAGACCTGCTGGGTTTTGAACACTAGTGTCCACCGAGCGCCGATGTCTTGAGGGCGGCTTTGTGCTCCCTTATCATATTGCACGATGTTAGTGATACTGTGGGATAGTGGCGAGCTAGCGGCGAAGATAGGTAATCATCCTTTGTTCAGCCTACCGTTAACCTCGTAAAAGAAGTACCGTGAAACAAGTGCTCAGTTTTCTCGAATACATAAACCTTCGCTAAATTACCTCAATTCTGCACCTCTGTGGAAAGCAGTTCGAGGAAGTCCCGCAAACGCGTCTAAATGGAATAATAAGCAGTCGAACTATAATGTAGTTTTAAGAATTGGCACACAAATAAGATGCCTTGCATTTTTGTATAAGCCTTTAAGCTACCTCTGTGGAGGTAACTATTATAGAGGACTGCGGTGTAATGGACCATACGGTGCGAGGTCGAGGCCCGCCTTGTGCAGAAGTTTCAATCGCAACAAAATAAACTACTCTGGATCTATCTTTGTGGGTAGGGACACTCAACTCGATTCCTTTACACTGAAGAAATCAGAAACCGCACACTGAGCTATCCTAGGAGAGGACTTTCTTATGCAGTTTCGTTGGGGGATAGATTGCCCAGACTGCGCTTTAAACTGATTGTACCAACGTTTTGTGGCGATCAAACCTCTAGCACTAGGCCGAACTCGAACCAGCACCCCTGTTAACCAAGCAGAGTGCTCTACGTCATTACACAACCGGCACTGTTTGATCGAACGCAACATTTACACCTCGTAGGATCCATCAGCACCCACCCGTATGTCGGGATGAGCCGGTCGCTGATGCCAGCTTGGAACCTGCCAATCTGATGGTCTTTATAGAAATGATTCAAATCACTTTTGTCAAGCACCTAGTGGCTAGTACTGAGGTTGCATTCTGCAATAGCGATGTCTTGTTGTGATGATGAGGCGTAGAGCATCCAGTCCAGTTAGCATGGCAGCGGGTCCGAATCTCGCCTGCTCCTAGAGTTTAGATGGCAAGACAACTAGTTACAATAGCTCACAACCTTGGTAGCAGCCTCTTGCGAGAGAAAATACTTGAACCTGACTGCGTTTGCTTCGCTTTTCGAGCGGTGATCCTCTCCGGCAAGGATAATATGTAGATCCCATCCTTAACAGTTCCAGCAAGTTTTGTGTTTTGAAGTGCTCTCATAGGACAGAATACTGGATGGGGATGCAGATGTGTAGAAAAGCAGTTCAAGTATTTCAGAAATCCCAGACGGGGACACCTGTCTCGCTCATGGGACTCGCGAAAACGGAAAGTGTCGTTGTAATGCCGGCTTCTTCGGAGAGTACTGCCAATTCGCAGGTGATTTTTTACGTTCCAAAACACTTCATTGTCATTTTTCAGTCAGAAACAAATAGAAAAATGAGCCAATCAATCAATGAACCAATACAGCCTTTGGCCGAAATGTTCGACCGTCTGAAACGCTTTACTGGATGAAGTTCATCAAAGAACTATAGAGGTCCAAAGTTCACCGTTGTACCGTCAGTAGAGTTCTAAGCTTTAGCAGTAGAAGGTCTTCAATAGTTGCCAACTATCCGTCGCACTGTTCTCTTTTTCGGCAGTTGTTCAAAGAGTTTGATGTGTTTGTCCAAAACAAGTGTGACATGCGCCTTCATTCAATTCGAAGACGGACACTGCGGGCGTCACCTGTTGAATGAGAAGAGGAGAAGAGCGCTGAGAACCTTTTCTGCTGATGCCAGAACATTGTAGTTTACCATTGCCTTTGTCCTACCGCCCACCCTTTCACCGTTTCCGCGTGTCCGGTTGTATGCGCTGATACGTTTATTGTGTGACAGCGCTGTAATCGCTGCCCATACCTCCAATATTTCCTATCAGTTAGCGCCTTAAGAGGACTTCATTAAGGGGGAAATCTCCAGAGTTCGTAGAGACTGTCAACTGGATGAACTATCCGAACGCTGCTCGTTTGCAGTCCAATTGAGAATGTGTTGGTCACGAAATGTTTCGCAGGTTCCTTGCTTGGAAGACGTGGTGGCATTGAAGCAGCTGCTCAAGCTCTCAATTCTCTTCCTCTACACTTGCCGAAACATCGCCGTTCTCGTGCAGCGTTTCGAATCAGTTTTTTGCCACTCTATCCCATGCCGTGCTCAGCGTGCTCCAGGTCCACCTGGGCTGCTCCACTTGGCGCACGCCAAAAGCAAACCGATCCTTATCTTCCTTTATTGAGAGATGTGCTGTAAGAAGTAACACGATAAGCGCGAGGGTAAAAGGCGACAGCCGAACGCTATACAAAGCCGGTAAAATGAAAGAAAGAGAGTGAAGCAAAGAGCAAGAGTATGAGGCCAGAGAAGAGGAGATTGCCAAAAAGAACAACAAACCCAAAAGGAAACAACAGAAAAGGAAACAAAAAACAAGTGTATGAGGCCAGAGAAGAGGAGATTGCCAAAAAGAACAACAAACCCAAAAGGAATCAACAGAAAAGGAAACAAAAAACAAGTGTATGAGGCCAGAGAAGAGGAGATTGCCAAAAAGAACAACAAACCCAAAAGGAATCAACAGAAAAGGAAACAAAAAACAAAGACGAGAGGGACATTCTCACTGCGGCAAGTACCAAACCGCCTCGAAAAAATTGGAGACCGTTGAAACAACTAATAAGCTATGGTAGGCATTCGCTTGCAAGCCGAGGGGGTAACGAACTGGCTTACTTATCACAGCTCGACAGGTAAAGTAGTTAGACCGGGCCGAGCTCCTGGCCGGCTGGTAGCTTAGTTTGATTGCTGCACGCCGCTGTAGTCGAGATGCTATACCTTTCCCAAGCTCCGAGAAATATACGCTCGGTACTCTCCCCCAAACATCGAAAAGGTTGCAGACCCCACGAGCCGTCTTAGCTGCGATCTCCTTATCCTTGATGAGAAATCTGAGATCCTTTACTTGGAAAACCTTAAAGCGGCTTTCACACTGCCGTTGCTGCTGTTGCGCAACCGATGCCGTAATGATGAAGCATACCGCAGAGATGCAGAGGAGCAACAACGGCAACGAGGGGGTCTTTCACACTGCTGTTGCCGCAACCCCGCATCAGCAACACCGGCATCGGCTGCGCAACTGTTGCGCGGCCTCAGCAGCAAGGAATTATCGCCATCATTCCTTGTTGCTGTAGCTCGTCAACGGAGGCATATCACAGGACTTATCTCATTATCTTATCTCACGCGTTGCGGCTGCAGCAAGCATCGAACTCCACCCCTTTTTCGTTGCTCGCTGCTGCAACAGCGGCAACGGCAGTGTGAAAGCCGCTTAAGACGCTGCCGGCCCTCGATAAAACAAGGATAATTGATGTTGTTGCTCCCCGAGTACAACACGTTCGTTTCTTCCTTTCATAGGGGATTTCCCAAGGGTGTGAGCACTCACCTACAGCAGAAATTGCAGACCTGATCCTGACTTCATCCGTAGAGTCCACACCACTGCTACAAATTTTTAGTTTTTTGTCTGCGAGAGCTTCCAGGACACCCCGAACCTGTTTATGTGATATGAAGAAATCTTCCTCGTGTATATGCTGGAGAGAATAGGAGGGAGGGCGGAACCCTGAGGGAACCCGCTGTTCGCAACTCAGCGAACGGCGAATGACCCTTGTAGTTTTAACCCGGAATATCCCTCAAGAGAGAAAGGATCAATTCACAATTCTGGGATGGATGCCAATAACAGCCTATTGCTCAATGAGCCTTGTATGTGGTACCTTGTCAAGGGCTTCCTCAATATCAGAGCAAATTTTAGGTCAGAATGTCTTGAAAGGATTTTCAATTTTTTCTTCTTTATTTCTTTACCAGACGTTCAGCGGCTTAGCGGCAGCCAAACGTCTGGTTGGGGCTTCACCCCAAGCAACGAGAATAGAACAACCCATCCCATCTGGTTGGGGCCTCTATCTTCCTCCTTTCTTGTTTAGGCTTTCTTACAGTAGAAAAAACTGGTTTTACTATATAGATTAGTGCGGTGGGATATGGTAGGGCAGAATTTTCACTGCGCATATGAAGCCCATCCACCCTCCATCACATGCACGCGATTTACTCTCCAAAGCGCTCGTTCTCTACGTGTTTCTCTCCCCCCCCCCCTCCCAAAATACTTCCTTTCATATGTGCTGGCAAAGAAACGGAGTGAGAGTCAAGCACGCACATGTGACACTGAGTACCTATTCACGTGTCACTACGTTGCCGCGACGTCTATGACACTCCTTCTGCACTCTGACACACCTGCCACGACTTCTGTAAGCCGTATTCAGAAATCCGACACACACTGAACGATGTTGAAGGAAAACGCTGGTTCCTCTCCTTACTCACGCTCCCCCCTCTAATAGTCCCCTTTGTTGGTCCTCTCCTACTGGTCGCCCTTACTCGGAACTCCTACGCACGTTAGACGACATTATCAGCACGTCTTCTGAATCCCTACGCACGTTGGACGACGTCTAGGGCAGGTCTTCTGAAACTTGACTCACGACGTCTGCGAAGGTGTTCTGAATATCTACGCACGTTAGACGACTCTTCAGCAAGTCTTTTGAATCCCTACGCAAGTTGGACGACGTATTCATCACGTCTTCTTAATCCAGACGCACGCTGAACGACATCTAGGTCACGCCTCTTGAATCCTTACGCTCTGCACTCGATCCCCATTCGTATTCTGACGTGTTGCCCCTTGAATATCTCGTAAACTTGGACGATCAAAGGATACGGATATAGTTCGCCATCAATCGCCCATGGTAATGCTCAAAGAAAGCCCGGCTGGAATACGCCGCACTGTCATAGGCATCTTCTGGCTTCAGACCCCCCTCCCCGTGACTGACACCTGACATTAGCCGATTATACATATACCAGTCGTTCGTCGGCCTAACGCCCGCCTACGACCCGAACCCCGAGAATAGGACGCCATGGCCGCTACGGGTTTCCTATTCTTCCCTAGGCCTTCTGGCCTTTATGTTAATCGAGATGGATCGATTGATCCGACTTCAGATTCGTGTTCAGCGACCTCGATTGCCCCCAGGGCCGAAGTTTCGCGCCACTTGAGCGCCATCCTCGAAAAATCGATAATATCGATCAATATCGATTGATCCGACTTCAGATTCGTGTTCAGCGACCTCGACTACCCCCAGGGCCGAAGTTTCGTGCCAGTTGAACGTGATCCTCAAAAAATCGATAATATCGATCGATATCGATTGATCGACTTCAGATTCGTGTTCAGCGACCTCGATTACCCCCAGGCCTGATACCTGCGCATCATTGTCATGGCTTAACACGACGAAATGTGATCAGGTTAACTATGGCTGAACACTCGTCTCCTTTGCAGGTTCAACACGTTTTAAAGGCTCACACAGGTTTGCCGTGCGCACGCTAGTCTCCTTTACATGTTCAACACGTTTTGCAAGTTTACACAGGTTTGTGACACACACACACACACACACACACACACACACACACACACACACACACACACACACACACACACACACACACACACACACACACACACACACACACACACACACACACACACACACACACACACACACACACACACACACACACACACACACACACACACACACACACACACACACACACACACACACACACACACACACACACACACACACACACACACACACACACACACACACACACACACACACACACACACACACACACACACACACACACACACACACACACACACACACACACACACACACACACACACACACACACACACACACACACACACACACACACACACACACACACACACACACACACACACACACACACACACACACACACACACACACACACACACACACACACACACACACACACACACACACACACACACACACACACACACACACACACACACACACACACACACACACACACACACACACACACACACACACACACACACACACACACACACACACACACACACACACACACACACACACACACACACAGACGGACTAACGCTTTTATATTAGTAGGATAGTAGGGTTCAGCATGCAATGCAATCAATCAACAATATCACCACCATTGCTAGTCACCACAGTACTGGGCTGGATCGGGTTTTCTCAGGAGTGTGGAGACATTAGTCGAAGAAGTCGGAGATCGCCTGACTAATGAAAGGATGCACCGAAGTTCAGCTTCCGGTCCCTCAACAGCTTCCGCGAGTTCCCGGAGCTAAGTGGTTTACCCGACAGCGATGACTGTGCGGCTTTGCGGGAGCAGCTCGTAGCACAGCATTCCCTTCGAGTCCAGAATCACCATATAAGGACGTTCTGGAGCTACACGCTCAATTATGGTTGATTTGGCGGCTCTTCTCCTCAAGGTAGCCAAACGGCAAGGCGTGCGTTGGAGTCGCAGAGAACCCAGCTC
This sequence comes from Heligmosomoides polygyrus bakeri, assembly GCA_947359475.1. Taxonomy (NCBI): domain Eukaryota; kingdom Metazoa; phylum Nematoda; class Chromadorea; order Rhabditida; family Heligmosomidae; genus Heligmosomoides; species Heligmosomoides polygyrus. The sequence continues at coordinate 44,858,276 of OX375866.1, forward strand.
ACATTTCCTGTAACCAGGGCTTCGAGAAACTCCTCGCGAGGCGAGTGGATGTGCGAAAGAACGGCTTGCTATCTGTCAAGGCTGCGGGACATTACGTACGAATGGTCGCTGCAGACGCGGCGAAAGCGAAAACGGAAACAAGAGTAATCAAAATTCGTCGAAGAAATTCCGAAATGGTGTGGATTGATCGTTGCCACTATCCTTTTCTACCTGAGCAAAATCTTCACAATACGTCTCCATTCTCAACGAGACACGTGTATCGGTGTAAAAGATGCCCCTTTAACATCAATGTATTATATTTTCTAATAATAGGGACTTGGGTGGGTGTAAGGTTAGAACAAGGATATATTCTCTTTCTTTTTCGTAATATCAAAAGAACTTTTTTAAAATCTCTTGAAATGAAAATGTTAAGCAAAACAGCAGAAATAGTATGCCTGCAGAAATTCGCGTACGCTTGGTCCATGAAGGATAAGCTGCCAGTTGGGGAGGAAGTGGACTCCTCTTGACTTGCATCAGAACCTACACGTCATATGTTAGGAACTGCATACAAAAATCAGTTTCACTGCAGTAGTGTGTTACCCTCAATAAGCTTCATCTGAAAGGGATTGAGCACTGGAATTTTATTTGGTTTCGTAATTCGAACTCAATTTCTCAGCCGGAGTATATTTTCCCACATCTCCACATTAACGGAATGGCATATCGACTAATGTCAGCAGCAGGTCAGCAGGTTAAGCGACAACTTGCGACCGCGGTGGGGGACGAGGCTGTACATCAAGACCACCTCTCGGTCAAGGCATGCGGGATCCATCGAGTCTGCACTTTTCGGCAGCCGAGCGAGGGCTTGGAGACGGCTGACGAGTCTTGATTGAGTACATCCGAGCCTTGCCGCAGCACTACGGGTGGTAGCCTACGGATCCTCCTTAACAGCGTTGAGTCTTCCGTTTGGAGACGTCCCAACCGGGGCTTGTCTTCGAAGTTCGTCTTTTGCGAACCGAGCGAACCAGCGGTTGACGCTGCCGATGGCAGTGGTGTCCTCCGCCAATGCACTGTTGATGTTGCACACCGCTGCCGATGCTTCAGTACCGCCACACCACTCCTGGAGGACGTTTGCTCGAATATGCTCTTGTGAAATGGGCACTGTCTAAAACCCGAGGAAGAGCGTCCGCCCTTATATAGCTTTTGCAGAGGAACTTCGAGAATGTTCTACACATAGCATATGATAGATCTTAGATATCAATCGAAAATCGGAAGTTCTGGACACATGGAGGAAAGACTATCAAGACATGAACACATTTGCTTAAGCCTGGAGCGGCTGGTAAAGAAGCTATATGTTGTTATATGTTGTTACAGGATGTTTTGTTGCGATCGCAACAAAACATCCTGTAACAACATATAACAACATATAGCTGTAACAACACTATCAAGACTTTCCGATCAGCCTAACAACATCGACACCTTCACATTGTCAAGCAAACTGATCCAGTCATTCAAAGTCTCAAGCATCTGAGTGCTGGTGAGGCCACCTCTGCGAAACCCAAATTGTTCAGGTGGAAATACTGGGTTACTCTCCCAGATGGGAGGTGATGACCCCTTTAAGCAATTTTTCCAAAATGCAGGCGACGATGGATGTAATGCTGATAGGTCTATAGTATTTTGGATTACTATAGGGAGACTTTTAAGTACAGGAATAGCGAATGCCTCTTAGTACCTCAAGGGGACCTCTCCTCCCATTAAGAATAGATTAAAGGTGATTATTAGAGGACTAACAATTTCACATGCTACCTTCTGAATGAAGAATACGGGATCTCATCCGGTGCTTTGAACGAGGACCAGGTCAGAAGAACTTTAAGGACAGCATTCTTATGGGATCAAAAAGAGTCATTCACCTCTGGAGAAGTCACCCAGCCCAGTGGACTGACCATGAGACATTGTCTTGAACTCTCGGTCTGTGCCGCTGAAGAACATCCTCAGAACTTCGGGCAAGTGATTCTGCTTCGTCTTGGTCGGCGTGGTATTTGTTTACCAAGTCATTAATTAATGCATCGATCTCGCATGCAGAAGCCTGGAAACTGGAGTGCACGTCGACTTTTTATAATCCATGTGTTAAGTTGAACACATCATAGAAGCTACTTTATCGTGACCGCCCTCCTATATTCCATGGGCGTCAAACCCAGTCGAAGATGGCATCCGTTTCTCATGTCGGTCTTATTGACGTGGTTGTGTGGATCATAATTACGTTTCCAAGGTCCGTGTCTTTAAGCGCTTTCGCTTAAGCTGTCAAAATACGACTACTCCACAGGATTCCAAGCGAACATCGCTCATTCGTTTCTCATTTCGGCTTCATCCACGACGGAACGAAAGCCGACTCTTCTAATTCGCTTCCATAGTTTTGTAGCGCAAGAATACGCCGTCTTCATAGCATCGCTGGCTGCCATGAAGACGGTGAATCCCTCCAGCACTCCCAGCCCTCAGAGGTGCTCCTGCCTTTCTCCGCTATTTCTATGAAGTTTGCTTGCATTCTCAGTCCATCATGTTTCTTTAGAAGCCGTCACGCCTATGAAATGAGCGAACCTATACGTCATTTTAATCAAATTAACCCCTCCTTGAAATATAGTGCCAAACACTATTCAGCGTACCTAGCTTATAATGGCGAAGTACGAAGCCATGCCTTATTTCAGCGGATTGCTCCAAGGACGATGACTGCGGGGCGAGTGGACTCTGTCAGACTACTCCTGCACAAGGCGATAAACAGTGCTTCTGCCCTGGCGGACGCTTTGGCAACCAGTGCGAGAAAGGTTTCGATTTCGGTTTTTCGGTTTTTTTTCACATCGCCTCTTGAGAAATGAAGGCCATATTAAAAGGCCATTGTTACAGACAGCCCGGTAATTCGGTCAAATTCGGACTTTGACGAATCGCTGTATAACGTGAAGGAAATCGAGGACAATAAGATCTACTGGAGAATTCTGTCGGTGGGTGGTCGATAACTGTCAGTTCACTGCCACTTAACATACAATTCACTCGACGGACGTTCACTCATATTTGCGGCATCATTGTGGATATTTAGGATGAGATCGAGGTGGTGCTTCGATATCCCGGACAGTCATGGGTTGCCCTAGGTTGGAAGCCGCAGAACACCGAATGTCCTCGTCTTTCTGACCATTTCGATGAAACGGGTGAGTTCCGATTTCGACCGAAAATGATTCCAGCAATTTTGTTTTGTGTTCTTTAGCTGCACTGTCTACTACGGAGCAACCGCTCCACAAAGTAGAAATCACGCCGAAAGAACAGACGTCGTCGATCTCGGCCACTTCAACATCCACAGCGACAACAACGACACCAAGAACCACGGTCTTGACTTCATCCACCACCACTCCAGTACAAACCAGCACGACGCCTAATGACACAAGCCGTAAGGCCTTACTGGAGAGCTTTCACCAGGACGCTGACCTCTCTAACATAGCGCCTTTTTAGGGGAAGACTGCGGCCCGAACGAGCAGTGGTCATCGTGTCCGGAGATGTCGCGCGACTGTGAGCCGTCCTGCGACTGGACGAGGTTCCCGGAGACGATCCCGAACTGTCCGCGATCCTGTGGCACTGCCCGATGCATATGCAAGGTAGAGCTGCTTCTTCTCACCTGATGCTCTATCGTCTTCTGCGCTCATGGTCCTTAACGGACACAGTCTTGGTAGTAGACTGTGGTCTCTGGAAAATGGAAAACAGAACTCGACTGAAAATGAGTTCTGTGATCTTAACTTGGAAGGGTTAATACCTATGGTTGACTTGTCCTATTAATCACGATCAACTGCATAACTGCTTACTGAATGACTAGATTCTGACGAGGAGCGCGTTACCCATTAATTATTTTTGTAGCGCTTGTGGAACAGAACGATTGACAACGCTTTTGAATGGCAAGGAAACATTGTCAATTTCAGGAAGGCTTCGTCCGTATGACAAATGACGAAGACGCTTGCGTACCGTTCGACTTCTGTGACAAGGAGGTAAGTGACTCTCCTGAGTGAGTGACTTGCGACGTTATAATACCGCAGCATTTTCACTGGGCTCTCCTTAGTTCGTAATGAGCAACATCCTCACTGCACTCGTGCTCTGCACACTGCACTCGTGCTCTGTAAAGCTCTCCAAAGATGTGTTCAAATGCTTGTCGCTTCAGACAGAGCCGTCATGCCCCACGAATTCGACGTGGGCCAAATGTGGCACAGCTTGCGAGCCGAGCTGCGCAAACATGTACGACACGGCTCCTTGCCCAGCGACCTGCGAGAAGTCGGCCTGCACGTGCGCCGACAACTACGTCCGCTTCGAAGGACAGTGCATCTACTGGGGAGACTGTCCCGGTAAGTACTGTATGGGCGGCATTTCCTTCGCACAATGACTAGAAGACAGAAGGCCTTTGGTTACGGTTGAGGTCTGTTGATTGATTAGCTCCAACATAAATAGCCGCCAAATTTCGTGATGCCTTCATCCACAAGATGTCTTCCAAGCTTTGTCGTCCGTCCTTTCACTCTGTATTCTACCTTTGATTAAAAGTTCATAGAAAATCACGTAGCTCAACGAAGGAAGAACGGCACGTTTCATCTGGAGAATACGGGAAAAGGGGATGGTGGTGAATTGAAAGTTCGAGGGGTACGGTACATACTCTCGGAGTCGAAGCAGTGTAGAAGCTGATTTTCCTCGTCTAAAATCACTTTAAAACGTACCGGTTTTCGTTCTGTCCAACTAAACGTCTACTGATTTGGTCAGTCCAGATCGGTTCATTAGCGAAGCTAGTTCGAAGGTAGCCATGCGTGATTTTTGTACGACTCCGTTACGCGCGATTTTTTCGCACTTGAACGGTTATCATTTTATGGTCTTTTAATTATTTTTGTTCTCGGTAAGCGCTTAAGAGCTGCAATAAGCTCTAGGAGGCCAAAATCCAAAGAAATTTAACGGCAGCTCTTCGCCGCTGCACACTTCGCCTTGTACATTTGTTGGAATATGACATAAGCGCGGTTGTCTAACACATTGGATGGATGAGCCTGTGCCTTTGAATTTTTCTCCACTGTGTTTCTCATTACGATGTTAGAAGCTTCTCTACGACATTGGCCTTCCACTAAGATTAGGTAGGGGCACTCGTATATTCATGGCGGTTCCTTGGCACTGAGGTGACGGTAGCTATGCCTGTCATCTCGACTTTAGCCGTGCACTTCGGGCATACTATGATCTCCAGAGAACACTTCGACTCAAGAAGAATCCATCTTCCCCCGCGAAAACCCTCTCAACAGAGTGTGCGAGCTGCCATGTGCGGCTTCCATTCGACGATTCTCGGTTGAAAAAGCCGACGGAGTGATGTTTTTGGCCGTGATACAACACGCCATTTCCATCCGACTCGCCGGCCAATGATCGCGCAGGAAGGTCAGGCATTCATGACATGGACCGGAACGTCGAACATAACGGAACATCCGTGCTGCCGGCAAGATTCTCAAGGAAAACGGTATACGAACGATCGAGTACGAGGGCACTCTTTTAATAATAAGTGGGAGACTTTCCAGACGTGTATGTATTCTGCGCGACTGCGAGCGAGTTCAGTTGCCTATTGTTGCTCAAGGTTAAACTGTGAGGCTGAGAGGCCTTAGAGTCGCTACTGTTTAGTGATCGTACAAGCTTTCATTTTCAGGCTTCATTTGGACTATTCTGTCGAAGAGTTGCTAGAAACGACAAGGCTGATGTTCGGTAGCTACAGGAAACCGTATTCTGGGAACTTGCACAATGTCCATACTTTGTCTGAACTGAAGCAATCTCCCCCTCCAGCAGTCCCCTTCTAGCGGCGCTAGTTCCTCCCGCTGCCAGTTTGTTTGCTGAAAATTGAACGCAAGCTGCCGCTGCAGTAAAAGCGAATATGGATCGCTTCTACAGCCCATACAACATTCAAGGGGTGCAGTGAAAAGAATGGCGGTAATTAATGAGAGGTTTTCAGATCTCGACAGCCACTTCCACGACAATCACGCCTCCAGCAATGCTACAACCGAGATTCTGCACGTACCATCAGTCTCAGGTTCTTACTTTCTCTACCGAACGGAATTTAAAGGCCGCTTCCCGTTATGCAGATCCTAGAGTTTGAGGTTGCGGTGTTTAACGAATGCCCTGCGCCCTTCAAAGATATACCTCTGAAGAGGTCCCCTATAGTTGAACTGCCCTAAATTTTCAATGGAAAGGCTCATGAAAAAGTGCGTTATCAGCTTCCCACACACAACGCTGCTTCTATAGGTATGAGTATGAGTCAAAAACTCATAAATCAGCTAGTAGTCGGAAAGTTCTCCCAACAAACATGTTTTTAACAAATATTTTTTATTCTGCCTATTTTTTTGTGCAGATCTACATTAGAGATCAATTGTGAACATAGCCTTTTCCAAGGCGATTTTATTTAAACGGAAACTTTCCTTTTGCATCAAAGCATCTATGTATGTATCAACTTGCATTCACTTCAAGAAACGAACACTTCATCTCCTTCAAACAAGTTGACCGTTTTAAATCTTTGGCTATTTTAGCTATCCTATTAGGTTGGCAACTAATTTCGTGGACTCTCAAGCGCCTTCAACAATAGTGTTCATAAACAAATAACAAATAACAGTTGTCAACCAAGGAAAGATCTGTTGGAACGTGGGACTGCTTCCCATTTATCAACTACCCGGCCCATCCCACAGCTGTAGAATTCTTGTGCTTTTGAAGCCAAGAATGCTTGGAGGTGCATTTTGACATGGTCCACATTAATAAATCGTCCTCCAACCAAGAAGTGCTGCAGCGAGCTATAAAGGTGTTAGTCACTTGGCTTCAGCCTGTGCTGTAAGGTGGGTGAGTTAGACGCTCCCAGCTAAGGTCTTCGATTTTTTGAAGCTCCCGATTCGTGACGTGTGATCTGGCGTTATCTTGCTGATAGATAATTCCGCTCCTGAAAATCTGTCTGAACCGATTCCAGCGGAGTTCAGCCTGCGCGCGGCCAGGCTGAGAAGAGTAGAATACAGCATTAATGCTGGAACCGTTCTTGACGAGCTCCCAGAAGTTAATACCTTCTTGACACCACCAAACGGAGAGAACGTAGCGAACCGGACGCCTCAAAAAATAGAAGACCTTGACTGGGAGCGTCAAACTTATCCACCTTACAGCCCAGACCTTGCGCCGAGTGACTACCACAATTTTAGTTCGGTGCAATACTTCTTGGTTGGATACCGATTTAATAATGTGGACCGGGTCAAAATGCACCTCCAAAGATTCTTGGCCTTAAAAGCACAATAATTCTACGGCCGTGGGATAGACCAGCTACCTGATATATGGTAAGCACTTCTGCGTTCTGAGGGATCATATTTTAATTAAAGATTGTCATTCGTTATTTGTTAATAAAGACTTTTGCTGAAGATTCTTGAGAGTCCACGAAATTAGTTGCCAACCTAATATTTGGCATGATACAGACCAATTTTTGGATTAAAGATTTTTTGAATTAATTGTTTTCGCGCTTTCCGTTCGAGTGGTTATGAAGGCTATTCTCCTGTCAGAGAAGCGGCTGTGTTGCGCTTCTTGTTGCTAAAGCGCTCGCATTCAATGATGGCTGTGGCGAAGCGTTCCTAACGAATAATAGTAGATACACTTCAAGGAACTGCTGCGTTCTTTTGGGCTCTTGCCACCCCTTGGGAGAGCGGAAACTCCAGATTGCATGTTTACTGCATTCAGATGTGATTTTGTGAACGTACAATACTCTGTAAAGGTATGAAGTAGTGTTCCAGCACGTTTTCATACTCTCGGACTTTATTGAGTGGAATAGATAACGAAGTTTTGCTTCCTCATTTCCTTGCAACTCAGCCTAAATGTCCCCAATATTGTTGAAATCGAATGGATGGTCATGGTTGAGCTTTTTTCGTCTGTGATGGTCACCTTATACACAACACTTGGATATGCTCCACTCCAGAATTGTGGAAAGTCGACGGGAAGTCGTATTAGTCGCACTCACTTCTGCAAATACCTGTCTACCTTGCTTTTTTCACTTCAGAGACGTCTGATTCTCTTTGCCCGCTCGACACCGCAGTCGCCGGTCAGACACGGTCGAGTGCGAGTTTGCTGCTCTGGATGCTAGTTAGAGGTCGATGTTGGGTGACTGTCAGTGCCTAAACCCTCTCCAGAAAATTTAGTTGACCTCCGAATTATTCCTGCTACAGGAGAATAGGTCTCAGCCACTGCATATGCTCCTATAAAACAGAAACGTGCATACTTTAAACAAGAACTAGCACGCCATGGCAAATTTTACAATCAAGATAACCACGGACTTGGAGAGATTCATACGCTATTAGTTTTCTGGAGTCTTTTTGGTTTCACCAGATCGATTTACTTTTAATGGAAAAAAGAAAAACTTCCTATAAAATCAAATTGCAAAATAAAAAGCTTTGCCTGTGCTTGGATTGTGAGGTAGATCTGCAAGAGAAACTAGATGAGCTGACTTTTTTGGGAGGATCACTTTTAAGGATGATTCAATGGGTTTGGGTTATGGCAGCCCTCAGTTATGGTAGCTGGTATGCGGTCAAACCAAGTGATTCAAAACCTAGCGCGTTTTCTTGAGCGACATCGGTACATGGCCGTTCGGTCTTGGCATTACAAGCAGCCATGTCACGTCACGGAGGTTCTAGCCCAACACTCTACGTACGCAACGGTTTCAGTTGACGTGCCAGTGCAGACGCGAACATCGCCGACGACCACCGCCACCACGTCAAGCACCGAGAATCTGAAGTGTGCGGTGAACGAGACAGTGGTCGAGTGCGGAAGGGTGTGCGAAGCGGACTGCGTCTCGATCTTCACCCGAGGAGACTGCGACGATTGTGGAAGTCCTGCCTGTGCCTGTATGCAGGGCTACGCGCGAAATCCCCAGGGAGTCTGCGTCTACTGGGGCGACTGCCCCACCGACGGTAGGAGCCTTCCATGTACCATACTCTAATGGCCAACGGCTAGAGCGGATGTATTTCAAGACTTGTCCTTTCAGGTGCGACGCAGGGAGTTACTACCACTCAAGCTACCACATCTTCTCGAAAGTTTGAGAAGCCTCTCAAGCTCAAGGGTGAGTAGTCCGTCCCGTCCTATCCTTTCAATCAAGGTGGAAGTGCAGACTGATTGTGTGCATCTCACTTCTCAATTCGTCGACTTTCTTAAGGTCGTCTTGGTGGTTCTAAGTTAGCTAGATTTTAGAGCCTTGAAACCAAGCTCCAAATAAACTTGCGGAGGGTTCAAATGTGTAGCTTTTTGCTTAACTCCATGCCACAACCTCATCGATTTTCAGTTGGAGGTGATGTCTGCTACGGTGATTTCCGTTATCCTACGGGATGCTCGGACTGCGACTACAAACTCTCATGGAACTATGTCGACGAATCCGACGAGATCGAGTTCTCTTTGGAGACGAAGCTGATGCAGGACTCGTGGAGTGGGCTGGGCCTCAGCAAGGACGGCTCGATGGTCAGCGCAGGTTTTAGCTGCCGTTGCAATAAAATTCATTAACCGCCTAGGCTTTAAGGTCAATGCTGACATGCTGATAGTGAAGTCGTTCGGTGGAGTGATGAGTCTTCACGATATGTACAGCGAAGGGTACGGAGCACCTACGAAGGAGCGACAGCAGGACCTGTTCACCCCTAATGTGGTGAGGACTCATCTTGCCACCAAGGATCCGGACGTCGAACTCATCGTTGCTTCTGCTTCAGATCGGAACTCATGCGAACGGAGTACTGCGAGCACAGTTCGTGCGGAAGAGAGATACTGGAGACAAGCACGACAAATCTTTCGGCTCCGATTGCTGGAAGATGATGTTCCCAGTCAGTGGAGGAAAGCTGGATGAGGTCGGTTCCGCTTTGTGATCAAAGTACAGGAAAACACACCTTCTGGAGGCCGCGGTCTTTCTGAAGGGGAAATGCTTTGGAGTGAGGCAGCGTAATACTTCAAAAATGATGAAAATTTCGAATTACTGCTCACAGAAAGATCTTGCCCATCTCTGCGTTATTGAACAAGTATAGGCGAAGAAAGGCAAAGATTTATAGAAGCCATCTGTGCGGCATTGGGACTTGAAATAATTAGGTTTGCGGTGCACTGTTGTCCTACTGGCTGAGTTCAACAGTTGCACATGTTATATATGAACTCTTGGTGTATTGTCAAAATGTCGTTACTCCTTCCTTACTCTGTGGTGTCAAGCTCCTGCTGCAAACGTACATCCAGCAGCGTCCTGTAGCACGTGGCGTAATGTTTTTTCAATTATCCAAGGCTCAATCATTCTGTAAGCGTCCAATACGTGAAGGTGCAGCTCAACCACGAGCTTATAGTCTTTTTTGGGGGCATTTCGGCGCATCTTTTGGTTCCGAAACTTTTGACAAATGCATTTAATGATAAGGTCTGTTCTGATAGAATTTTAGGAATTCCTGTTAAGAAGAACACTGCATTCGGCCTGAACAAATGACCTTGACGTTGAGGCTATTTTAGTCACTGTAGAAAGAGTCACAAACCAAATTCTCCCTTTTCTGAAGCACCAGAAAAGCTCCTTATTTTACGCGCGTATTAGTGATAAATGTTGTTTTTAAGAGCGGAAACATCACCGCTCACACTGAGACACCCTTGGTGACGGACAAAGAGGTTTGCATCAGAAGCTGCCGAAAAGAGAATAAAACCAGTGGTGAGTAGGCAGCTCGTAAGCAGCTTAAATATCGAGCGAACCTGTCGTTCTCATTCATACTCGCTTCGCAGACAACTCTGCATGCGAAAGCTCCTACCGTTATCCCGTTAATTGCGAGGCTGAGGACTGTGAGTACAAGGCCTCTTGGAGCTACGACAGTGCGAAGAACGACATTCGCTTCGAGATCTCCAGCAAGAACATCGGGCGATGGACGGGAATAGGATTCTCCAAGTAAGCTCTCTTTGATCCGAGTGATATAGCTCTTGCTCAAATGCCTCTTGCAGAGACGGCCAAATGACGAATTCGGACATCTACACCGGGTGGGTGTATGAGGGGAAGGCTTTCGTCACGGATCGCTTTGCTTACGGCAGGCAGCTGCCTGCAATAGATCCGGCCGATCGACAGGACATCTACGACATTGGAGGAAAAATTGTCGATGACACCCAGGTCGGAAGACGTTCGCACGCAGTCATTCGCGGCCTATCCCGGCTCTCAAAAATCGCTGATCTTGCAGACGTTGTGGTTCCGCCGCCCTGTTGTTTCGAAGGATCGCCTCACCGACTTCCCGCTCGACCAATGCTGGTACTTCATGTACCCCATAGGAGGTGGACGTGTGCTGGCCAGGAAAAGCAGCGACTTCACGAACCCAAGGACCCCCATCGGTGAGCCTCTCTTTTCCCCTGACAGGATTGCTACCACCACATAAGGATGACACGAGTACCATGTTTCTGAACTCTAGTCCCAAAGAAACGTTCCCTTCCAGGCTATCACGATCTTTACCAACCACGCATTTCTACGAATAAAATCTGTATTTGCGATAGAGCCGGCAAGCAACTCACAGCTCGGTCGCGTAGCCGACGACAAGCACCTGCTCAAGCAGCAGCCCTTTCTGCGCCTAAACGTACGTTTCGCTCACCAGTCGTTTTTTAACAAGACCCTGATAACGTAACATTTTTAGCAAACGCCATGGAATGCACTGATATGGTAGTCGGATCCGTAGTAGATGGCCGTGGTCGCGTGGGCGACTTTTACTCACCATCGAAGGTAGACATATTTAGCTGAAAACAGTTCCGTCGAGAACCAGAAATATGTAATGATAACCAGAACGATTCGCTCCGTGCATGTGTTTCCTAGGCAAATTTGATTTCATTTACAACAAGTTCATGGGTTTGCTTGTGAAATCTGCATTTCAAGAATTATTTTAAGCTCCTTATGGAGCCCTTCAAGCCAAACATAAGGATGGCATTGGGAGCACCACGTGAATATGCAATCATGAAGGCTAGCTTAACTGCTCGTTTAATGCAGATCACCATAGAAGCGGAGAATTCTTTCGGAATTTCAGGTGAACGTTGGACTCCAGCTAAGCCTTTATTTTTAGGCCACGCCGCGTCCGGATTCCATGTTTGGCGGATCTGACTCGCTCACTGCCGCGGCTGCATTCAGTGAGGACGGAGTCACTACAGTTGTGTTCCGAAAAAAGCTGAGAGGTAGTTTGGCTGACGTGAATCCACATTCTGTCGTCCCGCATTTTCTCGTGTAACTTTTTAAATGCTGCTCTCATTCCAGCCCAAGATGCTTGGGACCACACAATCAAAGGCCCGATGACAGTCATCTGGGCGAAGGGCGCCGATCCTAACAACTATCTGCACACAACAGGAGGTACAACCGCTTTTTTCTTTTTACACCCAACAACCCTCATTTCCTTCCGTACTGGATAGTGCTTGTGATCGACACAAACTGAATGTTGGAGGGGTGCACTCTAGTACTGGCCTTCAATCGTAACCTGGTAGGTTCTCTTGGATGGACATTCCCGAGTCTAGTTGATGACCACCCTATGAAGTTTCATTCTCAATATCAACTTGTCTTGTGTTAGGTGCTTTCGAAAAATTAAAATGCACCACATCCGCGCATATTTGATTTTCGAACCCTCTAAACCAATCATTCAGGAAGGTAAGGATAGCGGCTTCCATAACTATTCTAGTGAAAGCCAATCACTTTTTCTGAGATAATTTTGGGGAATTCGAGATGGATATGCTTCATGAGGATCTTCTAGAATGGTCTTGAGGAAAAATAGACGACGTTGGCACTCCTACGATCGTTTCTAGGATCGATAAATGGAACCTTCTTAGAGGATACGGCCCATGTTTCCATTCGTCAGAAGCTTCTGGTCTGGTGTGGCTAAGATTGTAAGCTCTCCAATGGATGAACCATATAGCAAATTAGTGAAAGAATGAGAAAGGAGGAACGAAATCTGAAGAAATGGAACAGATTATGCCACTTAGACAGTACCTCAATAACTGTGTTAGCCACACCCTAGGATTTCGGCTCGACGGCGCTTGCACTAGAAGAACGAACTGCTCGCACAATCACAAGATATGACGCCACGCGGTATACAAATTAGGAATACAGCGGCCACAACTGTCGAGTCGCAACCTCAAACTTGGGTAATTAAACCCTTATTACAAATATAACACAACATAACAATAGCGCAAATAACACACAACAATGAGACATACGATAAGTGACACTAATGATGAGATCATTATGAATTATTGCTTCCCGGCTGCTTAGGTGGATCGTTCCCGAGGGTAGCAATAGACGATCATGAATTCATCAAATCTCTTATCTGTACCAGACCCTTGCTTCCCTTGAGTACTTATCCCTTCTTGAAACTTGCTCCCCTCTGACTCATAAATTGATGCCTACCGCGCTCCCTGTTATAGCTGCCGACTAGGATCCTAGCGCTTCCCTGCCTTAATCCCAGCCGCACGACCCGTGAAGGACCCCAGAGGCACCAACCCAATGAGCGACAAAGAAAAAGAGAGAAAGACCGTCTAGCGGTCGACGACGGCTGTCCACTGCATCGCGCTCCCTCCCATCGACACTCGCTTCCCGCCACGACGGCATCGACCTGAACGATTGTTGATGGGTCACGTTTGTGATCAACGCGAGCGCCTTGAAAGGGGCGAAATGGAGGGTTAAAAAGGTCGCCTTTGCCGACATAAGATCCATCTCCTGAAAGCGAGGCAATGTCTTACGTTTGCTGTTTGCACGTCTACCCTCACCAATCTGCCCGCCATTTCATGCCTTTTGAAATGCATCACCCTCAAGTCTACTTTGTACTTCACTGAACAAGGTCACCTCCATCGCTTTTGCGTTGTCGCTTCCAGTTTGCGATCTGATAAACGTGTACGTAGAATGTTGGCCTGTCTCTATGAATACTCACCTACCTTTTCAAGTAAACGAAATGGTGAAGGGGTTGTCCCAGTTATATGGGCACTAACTCGAAAAACAATCCTTACCTTTACCAGAGGAACATGCCCTTTTTCGAATAGTAGGAACGGTGGAAGCTTCATTCTCTGAGATGGTTCGGGCAACGTAGTTTGTCAGCTGTCTGCCAGCGAGAGGCACACAACATCATGATCAACTTCAATTGGAAGGGGCCACTAGTGACATCTGGTGTAGCTGATCGACTGCTCTACTCGTACTCACTATGCCAACCCATACGATGCTATACAGGTAGATCTCGATTTGGCTCTGATTTGAGTGCCTTGAGCCTTGGATGCATATCATTTCCTTTGCTTTATGCGTCAGCAACATGTGGGCACTACCTCAACCTAAGGGCCTGTTTGCAAATAACTGACGCATCCCGGTTGATTACAGTACCGGAAATGCCTTTTGGTCATTGGCCGGAAAGACCGCACAGGTCAACATAGGCCGCTTTGGAACGGTCCAAAGCGGCCTTTTGAATAGCTTCTTTAAAAATTGAACATTTCTCAAAGATGCAAGATAGATGAGCTCAGCAGCTCCAGCTCTATCCATTGGTATGCAAATTGCGATGAAAAAATACTCGATGAACTTTTTTCTCATCGATTTTTTTGCCGATCCCTCTAGTCGGGTCTGGTCCCTCGTCGTTTGCCTTCCTTCCCACGCGAATGACGACCGATTTCGCTCAAAATCTGGATGCAGTGGTTTATGGAATTTGATGCTATTTTTCGATATTTTACCCAATACGTGGCAGGCTCACACAAGTAACGGTGGTCGGTTCGGAAACGCAGAGCCCACCCAAAATCTGCGTACAGAGGGTTTTGAGAGCGCTGATAACGAATGAATGTGGTGTTCTCATTTGATGTTTCATTCAATAAGGTACGCTACGGAAGGCTCAGAAAAGTAATATTAGCCGCTCGGACGGTTGCGGCTATTAGGGCGGTCGCGGACGAGTTCTTGGCCGCAAACCGTCGAAAACCGTTGCATGCTCACAATTCCTCTAATTTGACTTTTTTTGAGAAACAGTAGGTACCTCTCGGTTTGCCTCTACGAGATCTACACAAACATGTATACAGCTTTACCAGACCACCGCACTTTCGCAGTGGGTGGCCAAAACGAATGAGTGGAGCAGGCTCTTTGCGATTGGAGCAGCTTATTTCACAGGACTTGCATGTTTTCGGAGTATCTCAAGGATGGCGTACGTCGCCAGTGCTTTGTTACGCCAAGAATCCTACGAGCGCGCAGTGCACAATGCATATAGAATCGAACCTATCAATCGAGCGGGCGCGACAGCTTGTAGAGTGAGCGTTTGAGGAGCTTTATCAGAAATTCCCAGCCGCCCTACTCAGGGGTTGCTGTACTCTGTCTCGCCGAGACCTTAGAGTGCGCCGTGCACAATGTATATAGGTTCGAACCTATCAATTGAGTGGGCGCTATCGCTCGCAAATTGCACTCGCGGGCGTGTTCTGAGCACAACAACTCTGTCATGCTTTCCGGTTGCAACTTGTGGGTTTTGTAGGCAGTAGAAAGTACAAGGGTGCGTTAAAACACAGCAACGTAGCTTATTATTGGACAAAGTTGCAGGGTGCGAAAATGCAGGTTAGCCTTGTGTGATACGATTTTTTCCGAATTCAGTCGACCACTATGAGAAGACGCGACGAGCTAACGGCCTACGAATGCGTAGGCAAGCAAACCAGTTAAGGTGCTTTAAGATGACATGCTCACAACTCCCCAACTTCCTAATATGCCTTACTCTCGGCAGCAATTTTAGAGCGGCGGAGGGCAGCGGTAAAGTTTCTTCCGCCCTTACTCGCCCACATTTCAGTTTTCAACACTCGCAAGGGCACAATTCTGTTCAGCACGAAAAGCTCTATCGAAGTTTGCTACTGTTGACCGATTTCAGAAATTTTTTGACAATTTTCCGTCGAGAAGATGGGTGCCCTAGGTCGAGCCTGCGCGGACTGTGACGTCATCTAAAATCGATATTTTCGGAATTGGCCAAATTTCCTCATCCAGAACCATCTAGAGGGTTATTTGGTGCACTGTTTACGAATTAGACGTTCGTCTTTGAAAATTCCGCCGATCTTGGTAGGATTTGGATTTTCTCCTGGATAAATGAGTGCGGTCGGGTCAGGATCCAGGAGAATTCCGCCGATTTTGGCAGGATTTGGATTTTCTCCTAGATAAATGAGTGCGGTCGGGTCAGGATCCAGGAGAAAATCCAAAACCTGCCAAAATCGGTCGAATTTTCAAAAACGAACGTCTGATTCGTAAACAGTGCACCAAATAACCCCAGCAGCGCAACAGGAGGAATACCCGCCCCTGCTGTGGAGCGTGGCGTCAGGAGTTACAGCCGCTGTTCTGCGGACCGAAAAGCTTTGTTTTGTCAAAGTTTAAGGCAGCCGTTAGACTTTCGGTGAAGCCTAGGGGATTGGGGGTGGGTGAGCAACGGGGATGAGAGGAAGATCGCACGCTCCCTAGCAGGACCGTCCCCCAATAACCCCTAGATGATTTTGGATGAGAAAATTTGGGCCAATTTCGAAAATATCGACTTTCGACGACGTCATCGTCCATCCGCCGCGGGATAACGATCTCAGTCTTCGAAGCGAAATTGTCAAAAATCGATATTTCCAGAATTGGACTAGATTGATACCATTCGATAGATCTTTTCGAGCTAAACAGAACGGTTCCACTGACGATGTAGAGAACTCAAATATGGACGAGTAAGGACTGAAGAAACTTCACCACTGCCCTCTGCCGCTCTAAAATGGCAGATAGGGCTAAAGCAGTTTAGCGGTCTGTAGAGTTGCGAGTATGTCATCGTAAAGCGCTTTTAGTGACATGTTGGCTCACGCATTTGCATACCGTTAGTTCTCCTCGTCTTATCGGAATAGACGACTGAGCACCGCTATAACTTTGTCCAATCATATGCTATTCGCTATGCTTCAGCGCGCTTCTTGAACATTCTACTGCCTACAAAATCCACAAGTTGCAGGAAAGATTCGAACATGACAGAGTTATTGTGCTCAGAACGCGCCCGCGAGTGCAATTTGCGAGCATTAGCGCCCACTCGATTGATAGTATCGATTCTAAGTATACGCTTTGTGCACGGCGTACTCTCGGAGGATTCCTGGCATGTCAGAGCACTGGCGACGTACGCTATGCTTGAGCTACTCCGAAAACATGAAAGTCCTGGGAAATAAGCTGCTCCAATCGCAAAGAGCCAGCTCCACTCATTCGTTTGGCCTCCCCCTGCGAAGGTGTGGTGGTCTGGTAAAGCTGTACACATGTTTGTATAGATCTCGTAGAGACAAATCGAGCGGTACTCACCGTGTCTCAAAAAAAAAACTCAAATTAGAGGAATTGTGAGCATGCAACGGTTTTCGACGGTTTGCGGCCGAGAACTCGTCCGCGACCGCCCTAATAGCCGCAACCGTCCGAGCGGCTAATATTACTTTTCTGAGCCTTCCGTAGCGTACCTTATTGAATGAAACATCAAATGAGAACACCACTTCATTCGTTGTCAGCGCCCTCAAGACCCTCTGTACGCAAATTTTGGGTGGGCGCTACGTTTCCGAACCGACCACCGATACTTGTGTGAGCCTGCCACGTATTGGGTAAAATATCGAAAAATAGCATCAACTTCCTAACTAGCACTCCAAAAACCACTGCATCGTGATTTTGAGCGAAATCGGTCGTCATTCGCGTGGGAAGGAAGGCAAATGACGAGGGACCAGACCCGACTAGAGGGATCGGCAAAAAAATCGATGAGAAAAAAGTTCATCGAGCATTTTTTTTTTCATCGCAATTTGCGAACCAATGGATAGAGCTGGAGCTGCTGAGCTCATCTATGTTGCTTTTTTGAGAAATATTCAATTTCTAAAGAAGCTGTTCAAAAAGGCCGCTTTGGACCGTTCCAAAACGGCCTATGTTGACCTGCGCGGTCTTTCCGGATAATGACCAATAGACTTGTCAGGTACTGTACAGAGAACCTCAAGCCTAACTATATAGGTTGATGTTGGGTACATTGTAGACTCCAGAATGAGTCTGATAGCTCTCTCTCTCTCGCTGCTGCGGGACGAGCCGATCAACATGAGACGGTGCGCAACCGGTTTGGCTGAAAGTTTTTAAGGTAATTCAGTTAAGAGGGCAGTGGTGGACTTCCTCTAGCAGCAGCTTCATTGCCTGTGGAGCTTCGTCCTATAATAGATAGCATTCATTAAACCTCGAAATCCCCTCGATTTTTCAGAATGTTGATGAGTCATTCCAGTTATGTCAACACGTACTAGACGACTTCTGGAATTCCTTCACCAAACATTAAATGCTCATTTCCTTCTGCAAAATTGTGAAACAATTCCGCAGAATAATCAGCACATAGTGCTGCATGTTCAGCATTGCTCTACAACAAAGCATCCTCATAATGAAGAAGGTGCCAGAGCCGGTGCGACGCAGCACTCCCTACGACAGTCCGTTTTATTGCTTTGGTCTTCTCATGCTACCTGTCTTGTCATTGTAGCAAAGCACTACACAGCGGAGGCTAACAGCAAGCCGAGTTAAAACTTCTTAAGCATTTCTACCCCATTCGCCGAAATGTTGGAGCAGTATCACTGACCGTGAACAAGTGCAACGCATCATTTTATTGTGCTTGTAATCTTTTAGATCTACCTTATTGACTTACCTAGTTATTACATGTAATAGAAATAAATGCGAAAATTTAAAAATGTGCATCCTTTTGCGCCGTAGTTGGAAACAGCATTTCATTGTCTTTGACTCTTCAAGGAAGAAATGTAGTGTGACATCGTGCTGTTATCACTAGTAAAAAATTGCTCAAGTTTTTCAGCGACGGAGGCGTCAGCATGCAGGACCAACCCCTTTCTGTAAGGCCCTTGTTAGTAGACGAAACAGCTGGACGTTGTCATAGAGTTGGACTATATAGCAAGTTCCAGCACGTTATTGCAAGAGGTAGACCTTTCAGACTTCCCTTACTAAGCATTAGTGAGATATATCTGAAAGATCTGTTGTCAGCGATCATTCAGATTGTTTTGCTTGGTGGGAGCATCAAGGAAAAATTATCGTAAACGGCCACATCACCGTTCAAGCCCAGGTGTGAGTGGACATCAGTTGGAAGTTGCTGAAAAACCCTACCGGTGAAAGACCCACTTAACTGGATGCCAATTGTTGTGAAAGGTGTATTATTTCTCCACATCTGACTGCGGAACCCAGTGGCTGGATAGTGCAGAAGATCGAGTATCGGCAGGTAAAAGGAATAGGTTTTTAGGAAACGTAATGCATTGCGTTCCACAGAATTAAATTTTAAGGAAATTGTTCCCTGTGCAGCGACACAGAACAGCTCTTTATTATGGACCTTGCTCAGCACCACCACAGCCAATCCAGGCAGAAAATGGCTTCCTACATTGGACAATAGAGATCGAGTTCCCCTGTAGCAAGACAATGCACCAACTTACTCTGCCAAAGAAATGAAGAAAAACCTAGGAATTTCCGGGCATCTTTTAGTACAGGCGTCGCGCTACCTATCAGTCCATTATGTATAGTAGATGGCGGACTTTTTGCATTGGCAAAGCCTTTAAGAACACCGGAAATCGAAGCTGTAAGAGTTTTCCGCTTCTAAAGGCAAAGAAGGCCTGGTACGCCGAAGAGTAAAACAGCAACAAAACGGTTCAGACCGTGCAGTCTAGCCCAGTTTCGCTTTCTGAATGGTGACTGCTCCTGTAGGGTTTACTCACCGATGACATTTTGGTCGAAACGCTTGCGAACACTTCACTCGCTGTAGTAGCTATACATATATTGCTCCCCTTCATAGGGGGTCGTAGCTTCGACGCAATCGAGAAAGAGCGAAAGAGATGAAGAAGCTTTGTGAAATCTCCTTCTCAAACCCTTCGTTGTTTTAGGGGCAGCAATCAAGGCTGATCCGGGTTTCTTCACCAGCAACTCCTTCAAATATCACGGTCGAAATCAGCGCGGAGTTCTGACCATTGATTTCTTCCAAGGTTTCTTGCTTCTCATGCAACAGTAGCTACAGTCTTTTTCAAGGAAGACAGCAGTAAATCGTTCCCTTAAGAGTCGAAGAAGGAGAAACTTGTCCATGGTCTCCACATCGATGCTTCCACTTGCTCCGGAAGCTTCTCCTTCCCAGCTGACTGCCACATGGGAGGCGACGATGGTGAGAAGTGTAAATATATGATGAGGTGGATCAGCGATGGCGAAGTGGCTAGGTTCAGTGTCGAGGTATGTCTCAGTGTTTGCATTTGCTTCTTCTTATACGAGCTATGTATAGCAATCGCATTAGTCATTTTGTGTGCATCAAACATCGATCCAAATTTAGGCTATGATGGGACTATCCCAGTGGGTGGCCATTGGATTTTCGCCTGACGGAGCGATGGCCGGATCTGATGTAGTGGTGATAGGGCTACAATCCGACAGGGCCATCACCGTCATCGACCAGTTCATGACGGGCTACGGTCGCCCAGTCATTGACGAGCAGCAGGATATCTTCGACGTTGAGGTATGACTACTTCGTCGCCAGCTACACTATTCAGCGTGGATAAGCTTCTCCTTCCAGAGCCGTTACTCCGATGGAGTCCTGACGGCGAACTTTTCCCGCGAACTCTTCAGCGAAGACACACACGACATCAATCTCCAGAACTGCGTCCATCTGCTTTTCACAACGGCAGCAGGGCAGATCGAGCCGAACGGCGAAATAAGAAAGCATGGCGAGACACCCATCGCTAGCCAGACCAAGGTTCGTTCTTGCTCATTTTCTGCGTAAATAGGAGAGTACAGTACTGCTGGAGGTATCACACCTACTGTCCACGGTTTCGGTGTGAAATACTCGCCCTGTATTTGAAGCGTTCTCAAGAAATGTGCAGCAACATTTGAGGCGAATGAGCTCTGTATGAAAAGCAATGACTGATAAAAATGAATAGATACAAAAAGGCATTCTGCTTTCAAATGAAAGGCGCTACCAGAGATTCGGAAATCCCAAAGTATTATTCTAGTATTGGTCTGATGCGCCCAGTAGCGCTTCCCGCTCTTCTTCACACAATCCGCATAATATGCCGCTAGACGGACAGGTTCCGATGGATGGTATTCTAGGTGTGCCTGAACACCTGTTCTGAGATGCCGTCGAAGACGAAGACTACCAAGAGCGGTTCGAGAGACGAGAACAAAACAACAAAAGAGCCGACCACATCGAGACCGAGCAAGCCCACTGAAAGCAGGAAGAAGCCCGACCATGTCGAAATGCCGCCGATCATCAAGCCACCTCGTGAGTCCATTGTGAAAACAGCGGAGAACCTGTACGACAGAGCAGGTCATATGGTTCTGTGGAAGTGGATGGACAAGAAAAAATGAGGCTGTATGGGTTGCTGTTGCGTGGAATTATAGCACGGAACCATATCGGTCTTGTCTAACGTGTAGCTCTTCAATTCGTCAGTCGCAGCTTTTCGTCTCATCCCGAAGGGGAATTCGCTCTTTACATATAGAGTCATCTACTACTCGAGTATTTGCCAGTGATGCATTCAAACATGAGAATTTCTATTTTAGCTCCGTTCGTTGTTTACGAGCCTGTCGAAGCGATCAAGTCGAGCTACAGACTGCGCGTACGAATTCTCAACAAGGAATATGTGCCGTCACTGGCCGATCCGCAGACAGAATACTACCAGAGCTTCACGAAGACGGTCACTGCGGCGGTTCGTGAGACTTCTTTCCAGACTGCGTCCGTAACATTAAATCGCCGCATATAGGTCAACGGCCTGCTGGCGAAGAGATGGAAGGGCATGCAGGTGTCGAAGTTGATCGGATACTCGAAGGGATCTGTGATTGCCGAGTTTGAGGTACGCGGTTGCAGCTTCTTCTTAGGCGTAAGGACCAAAGTATTTCTGTCTATTCTGCAGGTCGTGTCGATAGCCGACGTCCCTCGAGCTCTTGAGGTGAAGAGCCTCTTCGAGGAGAACGCGATCCGAGGGAACATTGGCGATCTGAGCATCGAACCCAGCACCATAAGGGCTAATGCCATAGGTTGGTGATCACTGTGAGCTCTGGTCTTCCAAAGGCAGTGGCATTGAGTGATACGCTTTCAGAGTTAGCTTCAGCGGAGGATCTCGAGCTTGGCAAGGCCTACATCAGAAACATGGTGATTATTGGAGCCGCGGCACTTCTTCTGATCTGCGCCGTCATCTGTACCTGTTGTCTCCTATGTCGAGTGAGGAAAACATCGAGATTTGTGAGTTGGTTGACGGGACTGCCAATCCGGCCTACTTTTGAATCCGATCGGAATTGCTTCTGATCAATCCTTGACTTGCAGTTGGAACAACAAGGAACGTACAACTAAAGTATTGAAACTTTCAGAACTCCTACCCTGTGCCTCACCCTACTCCATTCCTCTACGGAAATGGTTAGTTTACCCTTTTTCCGATAGTTTCATGAAAAAACAACAACTCTAAGAAAAACAAAAATTAAAGTGGCAAATCAGAATGAAAAGCTCAAATTTTGAAATACGTCTACTGCCGACCATTTTCTTGCGATGAACGATAAAATTAATACATCCTACCGCATGTAACAATCGTGAATTCGCTTTTGAAATAGCCTTGAACTCGCCTAGCTATAACCGATTTAGGGCTTATATGCGGGCATAAAAGACAATTTCAGTAATCAGAAAGGAAATAAATTAAGCACTAGCTTTGTTGTATCCTCATCAGCTTTGTTTTTTTCCTAAGCCATGGGAATCAGCGCGCTACAAAAAATTAAAAATTACGGATTGTCCTGTGTTATCATCAGAAATTAATACAAACTCAATTACTTCACGTCAAAACCGGAATACAGTTCATAGTCTGACAGAAGGAGCACCTCTTCTACGAGCTTTTCTGCTTATTCATATAGGTCCTTTTTGATAACGACATGCCCGGATTTATACCGTAAGTCTTGTCGGTGCATGTGTACAGTACCGCCATCGGTTTCGTGAAGCGTCGTTGAATTGGAAGAGAAGGTTTGGTTGGTGCTCATTCACAATTTCGGACTTGGTCACCTGGTGGGGAGAGTGGGGTTGGCTCAAACCAGGGCTGATGGCAGCTCCATTTTTATTTAAACCACCAGCACTAAGCCGTGAGCGAAGCAGGAGAGCACTTTCGCGCACTTTGTACACAGTACACACGCGTCTCAAACACTATTTCTGGGTTTCCTGCTCCTCCTTAAAATTTAGGGTTAAGTCTATGGCCAGCTCTTGGAATATCCTCATCCCAGTAAGAACATCCGCTGACTCCGACGAGACCCTTCTTGACATTCCATTCATTCTTTAGGAGCCCTCTCTGCGCATGCAGGATTGAGGAATTTCGCCTAATTTTACTTGTAGAAAGCAAAACTTGCATCGGTCTCCTAAAAATTCTTATACACTATTTATGTTCGCTGAAGGTTTGCGAACTTTTTGGAAAATTTTATATGAAGCGAGCAAACTTGTCCTATGCGAGAGTCTTATATTTCGTTCCAGTCAACAGAGAACGACGCACCCCGTTTGCTTTCTGAAAGCACACTTGTCTCCATTATGATCGTATTCTGATCCAGGAATGGCAAAAGCACCGGCTGGCTTCGACAACGCAGCATTCTTGAATCACCAGCGGCACTACTCGCAAGCAACGACCGCTTCCACAAAGCCGGGAAACAGCCCTAAATCGGGAGAGGGACAGGAGGAAGCTCCCGGCGGCATGGGTGAGACCACCTACCACGAGTGGTACTCAAAGGTACGACAGCATCACTCCTTCAGCGCCACCCAAATTAACACTGATTCCCCTTCAGGTCGGCTCGAAGCCCGCGTCGCAGCACCACGAGGAGGCGCCGGTGGTGCCGCGTCCCCCGTCGGCGACCCCGTACGTCTCGTACCCGAACGACCCGTCCGGATACTACACGCTGGGCGGGGAGCATCGAACGGAATCAGCCAACAAGCAGTACCGATCTCCGTTTTGACTTTCTCTCGTCGCGAACCCTTGTAATAATTTGCCATCTCTGAGTACATAGGCTCTAGAATATTACTCTGTTACCGAGATTTGCCGAGGTTCTCGTCGCGATTTCCAGTTTTGCCGTGTTAGCCTGTTTTCATGTTTTTCTGTTCTTCTCTGCTTGCTTGTTGCCTTTCCTCAACTTCGAATCGCTACCACGTTCGAGATCTGTAGGGTGCTTAGTGTGATCTTCTACCATGTCCATCATTCCAAAATTCTTAATTCTTCATTGAGTACTTGTGTGAGTTTTATTGGTGACTTCTCTTGCCTTAATACGCTATCAAAAAATATAAATATTGAATATGATAGCGCTCGTTAAATACACACGTTTCGGGGAAATTTAGAATCGTACTTTATTCTAAACTTCATGACGGGGTATTTCGGCGTTGCCCTAATCATACCACACTGCTCAAAACCTCGTCAGCCTAAATATAACTGAAAGGGAGTTCACTGCTTCCACTTGAGCTTCACGTGAGCACGGTAATTGTTCCTGCATGCGTTCTCGAAGCGCAGTTGCTTTAAGGGCTTAAAGTTTTTCCGACTTAAGGTTGTAGGTCTCAGAGGCAGGACAATGCGCTAATAGTGAACATAAAATGAATCCTATAAATTGGAAATTTGAGGAGTTATCAAAACCACACGTTTTCGCCATCTGTCAAAAACTTTCGGTCGATCCAAGAATTCAGTCGATCACAACTGGCATCTTCGAGACACTGTCCACGAGAAAACGTTCCAAAGTAAACGTGTCATGCACGACGGCGCCTTTGCTACATCACCCAGCGTTCCTTTCACTGTTTCAAGATTTCACTTTTTTGAATAAGCCAAGATAGCAGAGGACCGGCCTTTGCCCAATCGTGTGATTTCGCCAATGATTTCGCCACGGCGTGCTCCAAAGGCACGCCGGACAAGTATAGCATTTCCTGTATACGACGGCCAGAATTTTTTATAAAATTTTTGTGCAGTGAAAAATGGAAATCTCCTGCCCGCAGATCTAGAGCCAATGAGAGGCTTTCATTTTTTCAGTTTTCATGGATGGACATGGCAGTTCATGGACATGCCAATTTTCTATCTGAGGAGCGACATCTACTTCCAAAATTGCACTCTATAAGATTTCAAGTATCAATTACTGAGGGCGACCTAAGTGTTTCCCTACAAGATTTTGACGACTCTTCGGTGACGGAATGGCAACCGAAGGATAGATTTGCCACGAAAAGAATTTTCTCTCTTCCGCAGGAAACAGCATCAGAAAGTGAAATCGCACCCTATAAAATTTTAAGCCCGTTCGACACACAGTGATAAGACTATGTTTCTCTGAAACGATCTTCTATATGATCAGATGTCCCGATTTAGCGTCATTTGCCGAAAAAATATCGACCCACTAGTCAAATGGAAGATGATATTTTTAGCACTGATTTTTAAAGCATAGAAACCGCATTTATTGAAATTTCGTAAATTTTCCAGAAGCTTAAAAAATATAGTTATAACAGTTTACATGTGGCTACTGCGTTCTCTAACACGATTGATCGCAACCGAAGGATGAACGAAAAAAATTCTGCTTCCGAAGGAAAGAATGTCAGAGAAATTGTACCATATAAAATTTTAAGTTGTGCTTATACAGTAAAAAATAAGCTAATCCGCTGGAATAACAATATGATTAAGATGGATCGTATACAAAATTCACGTTTTTAATGGAAACAAATTTATTTTTAACCGAAGCAGACCACCCATTCTGATAAAATTCTGCCACAAAACTACAAAGCCTTGATCAATGCACAGTAAAAAAAATCATGATTTTCTGGAACCAACAGGTTGAATTGACCTCTGGTCGACTTCGCACCAACGTCATCGAGCATAAAATTGAACGTTCACAAAAAGATTCATAACTCGGAAAGTTTTCCGAATTTTGAAAATTTAGCTTTCCAAATCTAGAAACAAAGCGCTTTCTCAATATTGACTGGTAGCGTATGATGAACACAGCGTCAACAGTCAACGATTAGTATGAAATTTTCACTGCTATAATCTATCAATGCATTGAACCTTTCGCACCACTTGAGGAAGTTCCTGCTAGGCGGTGTAACCTCCCAACTTCCCAAGCCTCAATTCTCCGAAAAAGAGTCCGTGCATGGTTTAGCGCCAAAGCGAGCGATCATCCTAGCTAACTCAGCCATTGCAAAGAGATCAACGAGAAGTTTAATCATAAGCTTCACAAGTATAACGTCCAAATCGAGAAAAAGTTGTTCAGCCAAAGAATAATAATTTATTCTATAGACTGGTGGTAAAGTCTAGGCTACGAGATAGTGCAGTCATGGAAACGTTGTAACGGAGGTGGATATCCTAGCAAGATGTGATATGGAGAAGGATAACGGAGGAGAATGCAAGGTGTGATATGGAGAAGGCTGAGTTACTTGCAAACGCTTTTGCAAAATCGTTTTCTAGTCAGCCTATGATGGACATCCAGTATGAGTCAATCACTCCTAGATTTCCTACAGTGGAAAAATCCGTGTGGTTTTATAGGGAAGAAACATTTTCTGTGTTAGATAAATGATCCCAATCCTGCTCGAATACGCCGGACGGTATCACGCTATCATTCATCAAAAGCAGAAGTCACATCGTTGTGGGTCCACTTGTTCTACATGCGCAGTCAATCATACCACCAAAGCTGAGCGGGTTCCGGTCAATAGTAACTGCTATGTTAGAAATCCTTAATGACCGGAAAGCATCCATCGATCATGGTGAAAATGTTGACGATGTATATTTTGATTTTGGAGAAGCGTTCGATAAAGTTGACCGTAATAAACGAGTCAGAAAGCTTATTCTAGTGGGCCTCCATCCTAGAATTGTCTCATGGATTAGTTCTTTTCTCGCCGGTCGTACATTCTCTGTGCGTGTTGAATCATCTTATTCAAACCCCATACCCGTACCCAGCGGAGTACCACAGAGTTGAGTCCTATCTTCAGTCCTGTTCAACATCTAAACGTATAATTTACATATGCGGCTTTCCGCGAGTAACGTAGGGTGGACCATGTTTGCTGATGACCTTAAAACTTACAGTACGGTTACATCTTGTGAAGATTTTGAGGCCCTATTGAATGCAATCAACTAGGTCTGTGATTGGCCTAAGAAGTGGGAGCTGCCGCTAAGAAAAAAACCAAATCGCTACATCTGGGTATGTCCAATATGAATCATAGTTACATTGTTGAAGGAGCACTATTCCGGAAGTGGAAGATATAGTTGATTTAGGTTTTCTGTTCACAACGAACCTTTGTTCCAGCAAGTTGTTAATAACGTTTTCAGAGCCTGCGAACCAGAGATGCAAACGTGCTTACACGAGTCTACAAAACATATTTCAAGCCACTACTTGAGTATGGTATTCCGGTGTACTCTTCCTATAAATGCAAAGCTATAGATGTCGTGGAAAGAGTACAAAATTAATGTTACAAGGAAAACAATGAATAGAATTTTAGGGTTTGTATATGGCACCATCCCCTCATTTCTGGACATAAATAAGTATCTCTCTCGGTTTGCAGACATTGCCATTCAGAAGGAAAATAAATGACTTGTTGCTACTCCGTAAACTCCTTGCGGTCTTAATGCTGGAGTCTCTTTACTCTTTACAACGAGAACATCGATCACTAGAGGTGGACTTGTCACACCGTATCTTAGAACCGCTAGGTCCAGTTGCAGGCGCTTCGTTTCGTGAACAGGACTCTGCAGGTATTTGAAAAGCTTCGTGCAAATAATCGAATTTCCGTTAGTCACAATGCTTTCAAAAAGCTGGCCTATGTCCCTAGTCAGAAGTTGATGCCGTGCGTACGATCGTCCACGTGAGCTGCGGTCTACATTTTCTTAGTTGTTTCATTATATGGCCTTATCAGTTCCTTTTCCAGATAGGTGTCGACTTATGTGATAGATAAATATTAAAAGCTACTCCAGCACACGAGAATGGAACAGCTGTGGAAATTGATGATAGAAAACTCGAACACGGCACACCATGTCGGACATCATATCCAGTGCAAGTTCCCCTTCAGCAAAACAAGCAGCGAAGCCACCACTCCACTAATGAAACACAGCGCGTAGAAAGTTTTGTGCGAAGGGTGAGAAGCGGTTTCGTGTTTTTTCTTGGACCCGATCTGTCTTCCCCTAGAATTCTAAGACGAATAACGGAAAGAAATGACATCACAGTGATGATGAATGCTTCGTCCATTCCCAAGGTTCGCAGTGAAGCCGGACAGCTCGTTTTTGCTCCCACCGTGACCGCCGACCGTTACTTTTTTTGAAAAAGAAATTTGATATCTCCCGCATCACTCAAGTGTATTGCGAAGCACCCTCTTCTTCCAAAAAATCTGACTGATGCCAGTCTAGGCCAGATGACGGAGGCGGCTACATACATCCAAAACATTCCTTTTCGTGCCATATGGTTCACCTGTATCACATATCATCCGTTAGTCATAGAGCTCCTCGAAGAGTGGAAACCATTCGAGCACACAGCAGTGGAAAAGTTGCGGAAATCGAAGAGTGAAAACTCGAACACGTACTTTGACAAACCATTAAGGGCATCGTATCCAGCGCGAGCTCTTTGGCCAGCAGAACGAGCAGCGTTGTCGTCTGCCACACTGCTCCAATGGATCCTCCTCGCTCGAGGGAGAAGCTTAGGATGTTTCCTCGACAGAGTGTTCCTAAAACTTTTATAATGAACCAGAAGATATAAAGCTATCATACTCTATGAGTGCGAAGCGATGAGTCTCCCCCTATTCCCCCCCCCCCCCAGAATTTCCCCCTATTTTCTAATTTCTGCGGCGCCGCCGCAGAAATTAGAAAATAGGGGGGAAATTCTGGGGGGGGGGGGGATAGGGGGAAAAATTACGACACGAAAATAGCGAAAAATACCCAGACGTCTTCTCCCTGCCCGGGAACTTCGGCCCTGGGGCATTCGAGGTCGCTGAACACGAATCTGAAGTTCGTTTGTGAAGTATCGATCGCCATTGATCGATATTAATCAAACTATCGCTTTTTTGTGATGTCGTTCAGGCGGTCCGAAACTTTACCCCTGGGGGTAGTCGAGGTCGCTGAACACGAATCCGAAGTTCGTTTGTGAAGTATCGATCGCCATCGATCGATATTAATCAAACTATCGATTTTTTGTGGATGTCGTTCAGGCAGTCCGAAACTTTACCCCTGGGGTAGTTGAGGTCGCTCAACACGAATCTGAAGTCCGCTTTTGGACCCCCGATGGCCATCATCGATATTGATCAAATTATCGTCATACTATATAATAACGCGCTAAGCGAAGAGTCATACAATCGATCGGCGCCGCCGCAGAAATTAGCCATAAAATAGGGGGATAATCGGGGGGGGGGGGGGGGGGGGGAGGGGGAGTGGGAGAAATAGGGAGTATAGGGAAATGGGGGGGTGGGAGAATTACGACACGAAAATAGCGAAACTACCCAGACGTCTTCTCCTACCCGGGAACTTCGGCACTGAGGCAATCGAGGCCGCTGATCACGAATCTTAAGTTTGAAGTGTCGATCGCCACCAATCGATATTGATCAAATTACGGTGCGGGAAAATAGCGAAAATACCCAGACTTCTTCTCACTGCCTGGAAACTTCAGCCCTAGGGTAGTCGCGATCGCTGAACACGAATCTGGAGTTCATTTTTGAAGTATCTATCGCCATCAATCGGTATTGATCAAATTACGGTACGGAAAAATAGCGGAATATACCCAGACGTCTTTTACGTGCCAGGAGATTCGGAAGACGTGCGCAATACGTCACATGACGTGCCTGGGAGTCAGAAGACGTGCCAAAGACTTCGCTCACCGTGTTTTGGGAATTAAATGGACGTGCCGAACACGTCCTCCAATGTGCCTGGGGAATCAGAAGGTGTGCCGAAGAAGTTGTCCGCTAAGGTTGGATCCTTGAGGGGGACCAGTACCAATAATGGGGGACCGTTTCACCAAGGGAGAACCTGTAGTGAGCAACAAATAGATCGCCCTATCATACTATACACTGTACGTACTGCGAGCCTTTTCTACTCCTAGGTAGGGAAAAAAGCTGTACAAGTAGAGCAGCTAGCTCGATGTGATTGTGCTTAGCTTAGTGATAGTGCCACATCACGCAAGTGCGAGGCATGCCGATAGGCGTGACGGAGCACTTGAAGCTAAAATAATACGATAATTTCGTGCATACTCACGCCGCCTGACAGTACAGTACCGGACGCGTCTTTTGGATAGACGCCGAAAAAACCGCACTTTTGCGGTTTTTGCGTCTTCTTGCTATAACTCGCCCAAAAGTCAAATTCCAAAAGTCAAGTCCCATTTAAAAATCCAAGAGCATATTTGAGCTCAGGAAACCGAGCTCTATCGTTTGGTATATAAATTTCATATGAAAGATCGAAAATGGCCAAAATTGAAAACTTGCGCTCCACTGAGAAGGCCGGCCGCGGACGAGTTGTCGGCCGCAAGGTGTCGAAAACCGTTGCATGCTCACAATTCCTCTAATTTAAGGTTTTTGAGAAACGGTTGGTACCGTTCGATTCGCCTCCTCGAGATCTACACAAACATATATACAGCTTCGCCAAACCACAGCATTTTTGCAGTGGGTGGTCAAAAATGACTGGAACGGGCTCTTTGCGATTGGAGGAGCTTATATTCCAGGACTTGCATGTTCTCGGAGTATCTCAAGCATGGCGTAAAGTGTTTCCACCGCTGCGGGTGCACGAGGCGAGCTAACGGCATGCAAACTCGCGGACGAGCAAAGCACCGAAGGCACTTCACGATGATCTGCTCCTAGCTCTCCAGCTGCCTGAACTGGCTTAGCACCATCTGCCATTTTGGAGCGGCGGAGGGCAGCGGTGAAACTTCTTCGCCCTTACTCGCCCATGTTCGAGCTTTGGAGCCCCAGCCAGGGTACCATTCTC
>OX375866.1:44889345-44920470 GCA_947359475.1 Heligmosomoides polygyrus bakeri
TGAAGATTCTTCCGCCCTTACTCGCCCATATTTGAGCTTTTGACACAACAGATGGTACATTTTTGTTCAGCTCGGAAAGCTCAATCGAACGGTACCAATCTCGTCCAATTCCGGGAAAATTGATTTTTTGAAAATTTCCCCCGAGGACGAGCTCGCTCTTCGCCGAGCCTGCCCGGACGATGACGTCATCGAAAGTCTACGATTTCGAAAATTGCCAAATGTTCTTGTCCAAACTTCGTTCAAATTTATCTAGGTGGTTATTTGGTGCGCTGATTACGAATCCGTTGTCAGTTTTTGAAAATTGCGCCGATTTCGACAGGTTTTGGATTTCCTTCTGGATAACTGACGGTGGTCGGGACAGGAACACCGATTTTGCTCAAACTTCCTCTACAAGGGTTATTCAAGGTGCCGAATACGATGCCGAAGTCCATTTGGCCGATTATGGCAGGAGACCACCCATACCGATAACTGGGGGTGGTCAGTGATCCTGACCCTACCAACGTCAAATGGCTGCAACATGCCAAAATCGGCGGAATGTTCAAAAACGGACATCGGATTAGTAATCAGCGCACCAAATAACCCCTTAGACGGTTTTGGACGAAGTTTGGACAAGAAAATTTGGCAAATTTCGAAATCGTCGACTTTCGATGACGTCATCGTCCGGGCAGGCTCGGCGAAGAGCGCCCTCGTGCTCAAGGGGGATTTGTCAAAAAACCAATTTTCCCCGAACTGGGCGTGATTGACACCATTCGATAGAGCTTCTCGAGCTGAATGGAGTGGCACCACTGAGAGCATCGAGAACTCGAATCTGGGCGAGTAAGGGTGGAAGGGACTCCGCCGTCGCCCTCCGAGGGTCCAAAATGGCAGATGGGGCTGAGCCAGTTCAGGCAGCTGGAGAGCTAGGAGCAGATCGTCGTAAAGTGCCTTCGGTGCTTCGCTCGTCCACGAGTTTGCATGCCGTTAGCTCGCCTCGTGCACCCGCAGCGGTGGACCGAAATCTGAAAAAATCGTGTCACACATGCCCAACCCGCATTTTCGCACCGCCGTAACCTTTCCAATTCTCGCCGAAGCAGAGTACAGCAATTTCTGAGTAGGGCGGCTGAGAATTTCTCATAAAACTCCCTAAATGCTCACCCTACAAACTGTTCCCCCTCGATTGATAAGTTCGGTCCTATATGCATTGTGCACGGCGCACTATCAGAGGATTTCTGGCATGACAAAACACTTTACGCCATGCTTGAGATGCTCCGAGAACATGCAAGTCCTGGAATATAAGTTTCTCCAATCGCAAAGAACCCGTTCCAGTCATTTTTGACCACCCACTGCGAAAATGCTGTGGTTTGGCGAAGCTGTACATATGTTTGTGTAGATCTCGAGCAGACGAATCGAACGGTACCAACCGTTTCTCAAAAAAACCTTAAATTAGAGGAATTGTGAGCATGCAACGGTTTTCGACACCTTGCAGCCGACGACTCGTCCGCGGCCGGCCTTCTCAATGGAGCGCAAGTTTTCAATTTTGGCCATTTTTGATCTTTCATATGAAATTTATATACCAAACGATAGAGCTCGGTCTCCTGAGCTCAAATATACTCTTGGCTTTTTAAATGGGACTTGACTTTTGGAATTTGACTTTTGGGCGAGTTATAGCAAGAAGACGCAAAAACCGCAAAAGTGCGGTTTTTTCGGCGTCTATTCAAAAGACGCGTCCGGTACTGTAGTGTTGGACTAGAGGCAATCTAATTCACCTCACTGTAGAGTATGTGAGAAAATGTCTTCAAGCTCTGTTCCCATAATTATTTTAATTTTAATGGAGTAGAGGAACTACTATGTGGTTACCATTTCTCCCTCCATGCGCATGGCTTAATGACACCAGTTGCATTTGAAGTACGACGCTAAGATTGAAATTATGTCGAAAGCTGATGGTAGCAAACGTTTAGCATTGGTTTTGCTACGACTCACAGGTTTCAGGCAGTAGGCAAGCCAGGACTCAACCAGAACTTAATATTCGCTCGGTTCCTCCACAATGCGTGATGAACTTCTTTCTTCCGACTTTATCCCATTTCATCCGATTCATCGCATTTTTTGAGCACTTTTGAAGATCAGCACCGGATCTTCAGATGATTCTGACGAAGGAGACTTCAATTGGCCCTGGTTATCCGAAAGTACATGATTTGGATCCCTGGTCTACTAGCGTTCAGCTAACGCTATCCAGGATGACTCGGGTGAACAGCTCGCAAACTGCGGACAGCAGGCAGGTTGGGCGATAACTACCAATGTCGTGCAGCTCTCCCTCCTTGTAAATCAATATGGTGTTGCGCTCCTCCACTGAAATGGAGCCTTCCACGTCTTATTGCCAAAGATGGAAACTGTTGGAATTGCATCTACAACTTCGCGATCCTTAAACTAACGTAAGACAATCTATCAGATTGCAGATTGGCAATTTTGAGCTCTTATCGATGTTCTAAGCAATTCCCCTGGCTTGAAGAATCTTTCCCTTCATGCTGTACGGAAGTATGCCGTAGGGGCATATGTTATACGCCGACGACGCGTCACCGACAGCGACGGCGACAGTGTTGGGCGGGTGCTACGAAGTGCGTACACCGTCGCCGAGCCCGCCACCGACGCTGTCACCGGCAGCGTTACAGGGGTGCCATGCTACCACCGCCGACGCTCAGCGTCGACGACAACCTGTCGCAGTGCGGAACGCTGCGCGTCAGTTAGGCCTATGTTATACTTCGGCGACGCGTCGCCGACGCTGCTACCCGTCACCGACAGCCCGTCACCGACGTCGCCGACGCTTACGTCACCACCGACGTCGCCGATGTCGCCACAGACGCGTCGTCGACGTCGGCGACGTCGTCAACAAATTCTGTGGCGGCGTCGGGGACGACGTTGACAGGAGAGCGCATTTTTAGCAGCGGGTTTTCGGAGCGGGTTTTCAATGTCATCATTTGGTAACCAGTCTGCCCATAGAAAGGCTAAGTGATCACATCTGCCTCGAATTTGCATACATTTTCAGCTTTTCTTAATCTTCTAAAGAAATTTTAATTCTTAATTCTTCTTAATGCTTCAAGACTTGATGATGATTTTTTATCCGGTATGTACGGTAGTCTACTCAACCATTGTTAATCTGCCGAATTTTCTCTTACTAACCAAATTTGGCTTTTAGAAGGATGGATAAGTGTTCAAAGGTTTCACTAGCAGCAATGTTAGAACCATTCAAAAGTACCTGTATTTTTAGGATACCCTGTATTTTTCGCAAAGCATAGTGTGTTTTTAGGTTTTAAACTTTAAAAGAAGCACAAATCAATCGATATGGCCACTTTGTAAAGAGATTATAGGAAGTATTCAAGCGAAACACTATCAATAGATTGTGAAATGCAAAATAACAGATGAGTGCATGGCGCAGTCTATCCCGATCATACGTCAAAGAAGCGTCGATTTAGCAAAGACTTTTTTCGTTAAATCGTATTTAAATTAAATTTACGCGGAATTCTCGAAGTTCAGAGGAAAATTTAACTCTTAATTAGTAAGAATTCTATCTCGAAAAAGCTCTTCGCAGAGGTTTGCATTACCATTTGAGAAAGCGAAGAAACACTACTTATTTTCTACACAGTTCCATTTTTTTCTAGGCCTATTTGCTCTACAAGGAAGCAAATAGGCCTAGAAAATGCGAACAGAACGGCTGAGAAGGACACAAAAAGGAAGAAAAGTGACAAATTGAAGGGGAGCTAAGGTTTAGAGTCCCACTCCCTCCCAAACACTCAGTGTTCTAATGAATTGTGCTTTTTGTGTTCGCAAGACGGTGTCTTTTGCACTCCTCGATTTCGCAATTCGAACTACGGTGGTGATGATGGCAGTTCCGGGAACGAAGAACCAACCTACAATCATAACACTCCATCGGAGCGCATTTTCTGCCACCCTTGGATGACGTCGGCGACGTCGGTGACATTTTCTGCCACCCTTGGATGATGTCGCCGACGTCGTCGGCCCGTCTGTGGCGACGTCGGCGACGTCGGCGGCGGAAGTATAACACCCCCTGCGGAGCTCTCGGCGACGCGTCGCCGAAGTATAACATAAGGCCACCACAGAGTTCTGCGGCAACGCCGCTCGACGCCGACGCCGCCGGCGGCGAGCTCTGCGTCTCTGCCCTATGATGAAGGTTGGGCAGCGGCAACGCCGCAGAACTCTGAGGGGCCTTTTAGCGGTGTTCTCTCGCGTGCACTCTCTTTCTCTTGCGCCGCGCTCGGCGCGAGAGAAACAGTGTGCGCGCTCTCTAGCTCGCCATACCGTGGCCAGGGTCAAGCTTGAGGTGCTAGAATCGCAGGGGGTCGTACTGTGGCCTCGTCTGGAGGGAGGGCGGGGGGGGGGTGGTACTCTTCCGGTTTTGGCAGAGGACTCTCTCTTATTTTTCAGGTTTTAGGCGATGTTTTTATTTCTTGTTTTTTTTCAGGAAAGTCTACGAAGGCGTGCAGTCTCCCCTTTGTTCCCTGGAGTGGTGAAAATTAATATTAAAACAGTTTTAAATGATGATATTACTTAAAAATTTTCTGCCGGCAGAGTTGGAGTCAATAAGAGGTTTCCATTTTTTCAGATTTTTTTCCAGGAAGTCATGGCCACGACAATTTTTGCCTGAACGAGAGACATCTACGTCCTAAATTGCACTCTATAAAACCTGAAGTGTCAATTACTAAGAAAAATTAAGTGCTTCCATTACAATATTTTTGGAAGCGCTCTTCGAATCGATGACGGAATGGCAACCGGAGGATGAACTTGTCACGGAACTAATTTTCTCTCTTCTGCAGGAAACAGC
The DNA here is from genome assembly GCA_947359475.1 of Heligmosomoides polygyrus bakeri. Classification (NCBI taxonomy): domain Eukaryota; kingdom Metazoa; phylum Nematoda; class Chromadorea; order Rhabditida; family Heligmosomidae; genus Heligmosomoides; species Heligmosomoides polygyrus. Next base: position 44,894,159 of record OX375866.1, read on the forward strand.
ATCAGGAAGTGAAGTTGTACCCTATGAAATTTTAAGCAACACTTACAGCACACGGTAATAAAACCTGTTTTTCTGAAACGTATGAACAGACGTTCCGATTTGTATCATTCGCCGAAAAAACTCAACACCGTTAATCAAATGGAAGCCGCTATTTTTACAACTTGCTTTTTAAAGCGAAGAATCCACACTTCTTATAGTTTTAAAAACTGTATGAATCTTTCAGAGACGTCGAACAAACTTCGAAGTATGGCAGGTTACGTGGAGCCATTGCGTTCTCCGATATCATCGATCGCTACTGTAGATGGTCTTCTCGCAGAGAGAATTTCTATCTTCTAAAGAAAAGAACATGCGACGGTGAAATTTTGCTTCATGAAGTTTTAAGTCATGAGTATTATACAGTAAAAAGCTAAGCTTCTTCGCTATATGATTAGGGCGGATCGTATTTAAATTTTCGTTTTCCAAGAAAAATTAATTAATTTTTACCTAAGGCAGATCATCCACACAGTTGAAATCTTGCCACAAGAAGTTTCAAGTCTTGTTCAATGCACAGTGTGAAAATCGTAGCTTTCTGAAACGAATAGATTGCATCGACCCCTGATCGATATGGCACCGACGTCATAGATGCGGCGAAATTCGACTTTCACAAAAATAACTATAACTCGGTAAGTTTTTGGAAATTTAAAAAAGCCAATGACATTTTTGAAAACTAGAAAGATTTGCTTTCTAACCATATGAAAACCATTTTTCAAGAACTAGGTCTTCATAAGGGGCGGAGTCCTTCGATTTTTGTGCGAAAAAATTGAAGTGATTTTGTATAAATTATATTTCGATAATTATTTCGTTTTTGGAAATTTGATAAAGCCAAGAACTTTTTGAAAACTAGAAAAAATTCGCTTTCATGCAATATATGAATCAGGTTTGAAAAAAGGGTCTTGATGCGCGGCGGGGTGGGTGCGATTTTTGGCAAGTATTTCTGCAAAAATCGACCAATAATCGCACCCCCTCGCCGCGCATGAAGACCCTTTTTTCAAAACTGATTCATAAATTATATGAAAGCGCATTTCCTCTAGTTTTCAAAAAGCTCTTGGCTTTATCATATTTCCAAAAACTTACCGGAATATAATTATTTATACAAAATCACTTCAATTTTTTCGCACAAAAATCGAAGGACTCCGCCCCGTATGAAGACCTCTTTTTTATGGCTGTTTTTTATACGATAAGAAAGCTCTTTTATTCTGTTTTTCAAAAAGTTCTTGGCTTTTCCAAATTTTGAAAAACTTACCTAGTTATCATAATTTTTGTGAACGTCAAATTTTGTCAGCACAGTGACGTCGATGCGAAATTGACTAGAGGTCGATCCAACAACTTGTTCGATTCAGAAAACCATGATTTTTTACTGTGCTTTGGCTAAAAACTTTCTGCGGCAAATTTTAACTGAATAGGTAGTCTGTTTTAGGAAGAGAATAATTAATTTTTCATGAAAAACGAAAATTTTGAATACGGTTCGCCCTAATCATATCGAAGATCACTGCGAAGAAGGTTGATTTTCTTTTACTGTACAATAATCACGGATTAGAATTTTATATGGTACAATTTCAGTCTCTGATGTACTTTCCTTCAGAAGGTAGAAAAATTTTTCACACTTAAGTCACCATTAGTAAGTAATACTTGAAATTTTATACAATACAATTTTGGACGTAGATGTAGCTCCTCCAGGTAGAATGGGGTCGTTTCCATGACATCCTAAATAAATCAAATTGAAAAAAATTCAACACCTCTCATCCATCCAAATCTGCCGACAGAAAACCTTTATTTTTTACCACACGATAATTAGAATTAGAAGCTTTACTCAATTCTATCAATCAAATCGTTTAAGCAGTCAATACTAACATGTCTTCCTCAGTGGACGACGTTGCGCCCGAATCTCTACAGTGTCGAAGCCTCACCTGGAAAGACTTGTTAAAGGGTGCAAAAATCGCATAAAAAATTGAAAAAATAATGACAGATAAGAAATAAACCAGAGGTGGAGACAAGGAGGGGGGTCGTACAAACTCGCTTCGGAAGGGGGTCGTAAATTTTCTTCAAGAATCGCATCTCACCCTTGACCCTGACCGGGGCTCCCGCGCTGTCGGTGGCAGGTAGTCGGAGACAGACGGGTCGCAACGTCGCCGACGTGTCGCCGAAGTATAACATATGCCTAAGCCTAATGGTGTCTCCTCTTGGTGCAGTTTCGGCTTCTCACGGGAATACCGTATAGGGCTACTGAAGCAGTCAGCAGACGGTCGGTGGTCTTCGTGCAGGAGAAGGCAGCGCTCCTTCTTACAGTGGACTACAGAAAGCGTTCCCATTTCTTGCTCAGAAGAATCCCAGATGAAAGCTTCGGTCGCCACCCCATTCGCCCTTTCATTTGAGCCATGCAGTATCAGCCTGCAAAGGCTGTTCTATCTCGTAGTGTTTAAATACTCTTTCACGATTTTTCTGATTTACTGGTTTATTTATTTATTTATTTTCAGAAGGCAAACATTAAAAACAACGCTCAATACCACAGGGCCAAAACAAACACAACATGCAATACAAAATATATACAACGATTTGGTAATCGGTACCGCTTGTCGAATTGTCTCAAGAAAGATCATATCTAAGTCATGTATTGCTAGCAAACCGCTTAAACTGTTTTACTGATAAGACCCTTGATTCGTTTTTCATAAGTTTGAGGTATGCATTTCTGCTCTATATAAAAATCAGTTTGCATATAAACCTGTTTTTGGGCAGGTTAACGTGATTTTTTGCAGAGCACCTCTAGTACGTGAATTGGACAAAGTAAATAACTGTTTCGTAATTACTCCTTTGCTAGTGCACCTAAAGTGCACTATCTTATGAGCCATGCAAGCATCAACCACTTTACATCGAGAAAAAGGGAAGGAAGTTGAAGAAGCCTGTTTCTCACTACAGCGTCTGGAATTCGGTCATATTAGTTACCTACATAATTCTTATATCACAATTTTACTAGCGCCATTAAGTCCTCCATACCTAGTAACGCTCTACAGTTAACAACAAAGGTACAACAAAGGCCCGACTTTCCCTAACACTGAGACCGATTTCTCAACATTGACTCTTTGAAGCCAACATCGAGTTGCATATTACGCTCACATATCCACTGTGGCATTTAACTTCGTGATTTTGAAATACTGTATAGTAGCTCATGAATACTGCAGCAAAATCTACCGATCTTTAGGAGGTATTTCTCAATTATCTTGAACCGTACAACACCTGATATGTAGTACATCCTTGGTGCTATGCTCCTTGCGATTGACATGGATCCAGCTTCTTATATTAGATAGCAGAATGTTGCCTGATCTGATTTGATCTAGAACTGAAGACTGCCATTAGTTTGAAGATCATAGGCACCGCAGTAACGAGCTGGAACAGATTCCTTTGTGAGGCATCTGCGAAACCTATTATTACACAGTGTTTAGCTTTTCAGTAATTATCAGCACGTGACAACAAGGCCGCAGGGAACGCCTGAACTGATCTATGAGAAGAAGAGAGTAGAAAGAAAAATTACATGCGTTGCGTAGCTGGAATACGTCTCTCGAACTTAGCTTTCACCCACCGGTTCTTTAATGGAAAATTTTTCAGAGCTCAGCAATCCTGGAAGGGCCGGATAATAGTGTGCTTATGACTACTTCTAACAAACAACAACCAGGGGCCGGATTCATCAACGACTTACGTAACTTTAACGGAGAATTGTAAGCTTATCAAGCGATATGGTGAGCGATAAGCAATTACAACAAGCCGCGTTAACGCGTGCCGCGTGAATCCGGCCAGGTGTCGTCTTTAGCGCGAAAGATGTGGCAATACCATCGTAGACGGGCTTCGCGCAACTTGTCGGCTATCGGGTGACACCGAACCTTTGTCGTATGTTGTAATTGCGAACGCGGTCCAATCGTGTTACTCCAGCCATCCACCTTAGCATTTTCGTCTCATTACACTGAGGCGACTTTCGATTTCCTTCGTCACGGGCCATCACTCAGCACCGTACGTCGCTGCTGGGCGAACGACTGCTCTATACAGCTTTGACTTGAGGTGCTCAGGTATTGTCTTGTCGCAAAGCACCCCAGTCAACGAGTGCCATTTGGACCAGGAGCTATCGGTGGCACTAACAGAAAAAAAATAAAAAAGGCACTACGACGCCACCTGTAAAACTACTCACACGATCTGAAGACCCTCACTAAGCCAGGATACAGTAAAAATTATACTGCTCTACGGTGTCCCAACGGTCATTGAAGTCCCAAATCGTACAAAATTCGGTCCATTAACTGTTTTTATAAACTCTTGTTGTAGTATCTATTCGCCACCCTTTAGAGGCGGTTTTGGCCAGGCTACCCTGCTAACTGCCTCAGGCTTCCTTCTTCTCAATTTTGTTCTTTTTCGGGTCGTTCTTTAGAGAGTAAGCTTACTCAATATCCAGGGTATTCAAACATTTAAATACGCTTTTATATTGGTTCCACGAAGGTTCTTGGTTCGGGCCTCGCCCAGGCCAACCATCTCTCCGGGTCGCAGTGGTTCGGCACCAGATTTGACTGGAAAAGATGAAGCATAAAGGATAATACTCATTCCGTTATTCCACGTAGTGCCACTGGAAACTGCTCGCTGTGCGAGCTAAGCTAATCACGGACATTCGATTGCAGGCGACAGGCCCTTGTGACAGGAGACCCATGTCACACCACATGGTGTTTGATGTCTCATAGTTTTCGAGGTTGAGCAACGGCGTCCGCGGGAGCCGACGCGCACTCGCAAAGCCAGCGAGTGTGGGAAGTATACGAGGGTCCCTGACATGGGGACGACATCGGGGGGCAGCTGAGCTAATCCGAAAGTCCCGTAACGTAAGCAAGACAACGCTGAAGGTGAGTACGTTGATGGGCCGCTCGTGTGAATTGGCAGAGGCACTGGAACAAAGAAAACCATCAGCGGTGTTATTGTGATCGCCTCCGAACGTTTCCGAGACGCGATTACAAGCGTGGAACGTTTTATTTATTTATTTGTTTATGGACGCATACAACGTATGCGTGAACAGATAGTAAGACAACCACAGCAATCAAAACAGATGGGTTAAAACATCTGAGCACTTGAACTAATTGAACTAATAGAAAAAAGAATGAACGACCACTTGAACAAACTGATGAGCAGTAGGCAAACTAAAACAACAGGGAGGAACAGGAACACGAAGAGGAGGAACAACAGAAGTGCAACTAGCCTAGAAAAAAACAGCTATCCAGATTTAATTCCTATCCAACGTCCGGGAAACCAGTTTTTTGAAAGCTTTTAATTGAAGGGACAGTCGGCCTTTGGCGATAAAATGGTTAAGCAGAGGAATAACTCTTCGGCAGAAGAACCTTGACGTAATACCTGATTTAGCAGGAGAGTTTTTAAGTTTTACAAGACCCCTCTAGTAGGTGAAGGCAAAAATTTAAAGAAGATGGCAGAGTTGATACTCGTTCTTCCAGCGATCATTTTAAAAGCCATAACTAAATCATTCCTCTGTCTTCTGCTCTCTAAGCTAGGCAAACCAAACATTTTGCGCTTAACCAAACCACAAGGTATAGAACGGTAGTCAATATCAGAACAACGTGCCACTAATTTTCTAGTGAAATTACTTTGTACCCCTTGAAGGCGCCTTATATCCTTTTTCAAATGTGGGTTAAAAACAGTAATGCTACACTCAACTATAGGTCGGACATAATTTTTATACACCTTGATCAAAACGGACGAGTCCGTTGTTCTAAGATCCTTAAATAGATTGTATGTACGAAAAAAGCTTCCTTGAAAATGCTTCTGATATGACGATCAAAACAAAGTCTATTATCAAAAAAGAACCTAAATCACGCACTTCACTTAAACAGTCCAATTTGAAGCCGTCAACATAGTATGCTGCACCCAATTCCTTGCCTGTAGTAAGCACATGTGACTTATGAGAGGCGAGAGGTAGACCATTAGTTACTGACCAGGTACTGACCATATCGATAGCTTTTTGGAGGCGAATAGTATCCCGCTTGTTCTCAATGGTGGTGTAGATCTTTAGATCGTCGGCGTACATCTGACAAGTGACGCCAGATGAGCAAAGCATACTAGGAAGATCAGAAGAATAGATTAAAAACAACAATGGTGAAAGGAACCTCCTTGAGGGACGCCACTAGCACTAGGATAGATCTTAGAGATGCAATCACCCACTCGCAATTGATAGGTTCTATCAGCTTTTCGTATCCAACGTACTACCGAAGAATCGAGACCCCTTGATGAAGATTGTTGTCGCGTTAAAGACCGACTCTACCACTTTCTCTCTGGTGTGCTCCGCAGGCTGGCTGCTTTGATCAAGCTAAGGAAGAGTTTTAGAGCCTGAGAGCCTGCTTGATAACAAGACAGCAGAGGTACCGACGAAGGATGTCATCGTAGTCGCTGATGACCTTAACGGGTACGTGGGTGTTGCGAAAGACGGGTACAGCTGTCATGGCGGTTTCGGATACGGGACTCGTAACGGCGATGATGACCGCATTCTTGAAAAATTATGCGGAATCGCATAATCTCACCATTGTGTGAACACCGTCTTCCGAAAACGCGACTCCCACCTCATCTCACACTGTAGTGGGAGCTCCAATTCTCAGATAGACGTTGTCCTTGTGAAGGATCGCGACCGAAGTATTGTTACAGACGCGAAGATCGTGCCGTATGAGACGGTCACCCCACAGCATCGAACGCTGATCTGCATCTTTAAGATCACCCTCCGAGGCTGCAGCAGGTTGAGCGATGCAGTACTGCAAGAATCAAGTGGTGGCTAATGAAAGACAAGGAAGCAGCTGTGCTTTTTCGCGTGCAGTTACCAACAGTCACGACTGTCGATGAAACTTGGAAGAGAGCAACCGACGCGATACGCCAAGATGCAAGGTTGGAACTCGGCACTACGAGCCCTGGTCGTCTCAAGGTCGACAAGCAGACATGGCTGTGGATGGGCGATGTGAAAGCGAAGGTTCGAGAGAAGAAGTCGCTGTGTCATGTGTTTCTCTGCGACAAAACAGCCGACAACTGGCAAAGTGTCAGAAGGCGAAGAAGGCTGCAAAGAAAGCTGTTGCGAAATCCACTCATTATGGTGATGTCTACCGAAAGCTCGAGTCGCGCGATGGTGAGCGATAGTTGTACCGACTTGCTAAGACCCGCCATTTTCCTTGGCATCAATGATGAGAGCAGCCATCTTCTCCGCGGAAAAGCGCTGAAGCGATGGCGAGGTTACTTTGAGGAAATTTCCGCTATACAATTTCCTCATCCGGCCATCCCTTTTGTGGGTTCTGTTCATGGTCCCGTTCACAAGATCACCGTGGAAGAAACAGAAGCGGCTCTAAAGAAGATGATGCCCTGCAAGGCGACAGGGCCGGATGATCTGGCATTCGATGTTTGAAATTCGAAGTTCTGGTATCCTGCTGAGTGGTTGGCTGAGTTCTTTAACCAGGTAGTAAAGGAGAAGGAACTACCGGGTTGTTGGCACAATAGTACGACGACTCCGATTTGGAAGAAGAAGGGCAGTCCAGCAGACTGCAATTATCGTGTGATTCGCTTGCTTTCGCACAGCATGAAGATCTTCTAGCGAATCCTCGATAGATGAATTCGCAAAATCGTCAAGCTCTCCGACAACCACTGCGACTTTGTATCTGGTTGTGAGATCATTGATGCTATTCATGCCGCCCGACTCCTGGTGGAGAAGCTTCGCGAGAAACAGAAGCCGGTCCGGTGCATATAGCCTTTCTCGACTTGGAGAAGGCATTCGCTTTCTTTACTCCTCTTTGTTGTCGTTTTGGATGTCATTATGCGAGATCTTTAGCAGCCTGTTCCATGGACGCTGCTCTAAGCTTATGATGTGATGCTTGCTTGCGATGATAAAGGTGATCTCGAGATGCAAGCTTGATGCGACCGCCTGGCGATGTTCGGACTCAAATTGAACGTCAAGAAGGAACTGACGTGAGCGAGTCCAGTTCCATTAAGATTAACGGTAGTGAACTTGCACGCACTTCGATGTTTAAATACCTGGGACCAGCAATAGCGTCTGACGGCGGTCTGATGGTTGAAGTGAACTCACGCGTGAGTGCAGCTTGGTGCAAGTGGCGTTCGCTGGCTGGCGTGCTCTGCGATAAGAAAGACCAGACCACCTAAAGTCGAATATCTACAGGGCAGTCGTCCGGCCAGTAGCAATGTACGGCGCGCAGTGTTGGCCTGCGACTAAGGAAACTGAAACGCGCCTCAGCGTCATCGAGACGAAGATGCTGCGCTGGACGGCTGGAGTCGCCCACATGGACCGCATCCGAAACGATGTCATTCGTCAGAAGTTCGGTGTCGGGCCGATAGCTGACAAGATGCGCGAAGCTCGCTTGCGATGGTACGGCTACGTTCAGCGTGAGAAAGAAGGCAGCGTTCACAATAGGCCTTGAGTTGGAAGTGTCAGGAAAACGGCCTAGAGGACGCCCGAAGCAGCGTTGGTCCGATACGTTACACACGGACATGAAAGTAACTGGCGTACACCCTGATCAAGCGCAGGATCGAGAATGCTGGCGTCACGACACCAGAACAGCGGACCCCGCGACGAAGAGGGACAAACGCTGAAGAGAAGAACACGGCGTTTCTCATTCCCTTTTGGGATGTGCCATGCATTCTATTTCTACGGGATGTGGAGATGAGATGAATGCGCATACGGCCACACAATGACTTGCAGCGGCCAGCCGATGAAAAGGCCAGCGCATTATCCTTCCCGGACAAGTCCGGTACCAATTCACCGACCCCAAAGGAATGGAAGGCTTGGTTGGCCTGGACTGGAAGTCTGAACCAGGAGCCTTGTATCGCGTGCATGCGACAGCCGGCACCTCCTCCTACTGCGCAACACGCGCTCCCTGGAAAGGATAAAATACAGAATTGGTTTGGCTTGCAAAATGCGGAGCAGAATGCATCGGCTGACTACCTAATAGAATCAGGATTAAATCTATACGTAAAAATTATTTAGTTCTCATAGTTCTTCAACAACTTAAAACATAACCCCACAACAATCGTAACCGAAGGACAACAGAAACTAAAAACAGTGACAACTAACAACAACATTAATCATATTTTGTTTCGCCTCTATCTTCATTAGCTACCCCAAGGCTTATTAGCGAAGAAGGTGACTAATTCACTTCGTTGTTAGTACGGTATGGGGTAATGTATTATTGTACATATTCTTACTTATATACTAACAACTAAGTTTTACAAATGAAAATAAACACACTATGTTCCAATACAATTTTTCAGACAAAACAACAACAACCACCCATACCACTTGATCCAACTATTTGGACTAAGCATTGCATAGCCCAAGCACACATTTAAGCTGACTCCACTATGTCTCATGGACGTTGAATACGTGGCGCATAATTCAAGTTGCTCCCTATCGTAGAACTAGTTTTCCTGCAAAGTCTGTAGTCTTCTGGAGCCAGGTCCCATGCATACGATGAGTGGGCCAGAACATGCCATCCGAAGCACTGGAGTTGTTCTGAACCTCCCTTGCGACGTGTGGATGTGCGTTGTCGTGATGGACGAAGATCTTGCCTTGTTTCCCACGAATAGCTGCTTCGACGCGATCCAACTGCCTGCAGTTAACATCGCTAGTGACAGTAGTGTTTGCAGTTAACAGCTCTTAGTGAATGACTCCATTGGGATTCCACTAGACACTGAGCATTATCTTTTTGGGTGAAGATTCGGTCTTGACGTGGGAATTCCTTCTTTGCAGCGACTGAGCCACTGACGCTTTCGCGTGTGGTTAAGGTAGACTGCCCATTTTTCGTCGCCAGTGACCGGGTTCCCGAGCCAAGAACGATTCCGCCGTGCAGGCATCCTGACGCACCGGTAGCCGGTGGCTGCTATGATCATGCGGTATCCACGCGCTATATCCCTGTTTTTTCGCAAGGCCACGCAAGTGGCCAGGTGTGGCGGTGCGAGGGCACTCGATCTTTCCTACCACGGGTAAAAAAAACGCAGCGGATCCTCCTGAAACAGCTCCAGGAGGCGCTTCTCATCCACTGCAACCGGCCTTCCAGATCGCGGTTGGTCCTCGGGATCAAAGCACTCTTTTCGAACTTCCTGAACTAAACCTCCACTGTGTCCTACAACACCTATCGCGTCACAAATGTTCCTTGCACCGCGATCCATTACGAATCCACTTGTGTTGGCGTGCTTCCTGAATTGCAATACATATAGGACGATTTTGTCAGCCATATTCGTAACTCAATACCACGTATGTAGGCCATGGGTCAGCATATATGCATACTATCGTAGGGTTCCAGAATCATTTTCAGAAAAATTAGCGAAACGACGAACTGAATAGCAGGAAGTCTTTTGAACAGCCAAATGTTATTTGGAAGCTGCGCGTGTGCCAGCCAATTGCTCTCTCGACGGCGGCTATCACTGAGTTGATAAACCATCACCAAAGTTCGATATGTACTGGATGATTCATATTCAGGTAACACCGCTCGAGCCGCATTTGAGAAAAGGTAAGAACAATAAGTAATACCATGTTTCAATAGGAACTTCTGAAGAACAGTTCCGAGCGACCAAGTCGCAATTTATTGGGAGGCATAGACCTTTTGTGTACTACCTATGAAAGGAACTAAAAACAAGTAAGGGATTCGTTGCGAAACAGTTATAAGCAATAACTTGTGCCTAGCAAGCTTAGCAGAGCAAAAGACAAAGGAATTGTTGGAGACCAATGTTTTCCGCATGCGACTACACATAGCGTGCGTCTGCTTTCGGCAGAAAATTAATTTCAAAGTAAGGTTCCCTCTAATGTTAAGGTGCTAGGTGACATCGCGATCATGACATCACTGCCATTTGAGCCATCTTGCAACTTTTAGGGTTACACTCATCTCGAGTTTCGAAGATAGCTTGTGCAGTACGCGATCAGCCCAATCAGATAAATGCGAATCTTAGCGTTAATTGCGTCGCAGCACTTGTCCGTCTAGAGATCCGTCACCAGTAAGAGTCAGGGCTCGCTGTTCCGTGTCCAAAATTCCTCATTCCGGCTATACTCTACCTGAGCCTTACCCTGAGCTAGAAATGAAGGCGTCTTCGTGAAATTGTTTCAATTTTGTCCATTGCCAATCAGCGCCAGTTTTTCGACAAGAAAGGTCGTGGAAAGGCTTAATTTCAAACTGCTATTACGGCGGCGAAGCTGCGCAGGGAGACCTGAGTCTGACTCATCTGCCCGCAGACGGGTTCAAGCCGCCGAGCGGGCACGCAGACGACGGCATAGGTGAGTTAGTATGACGGGAGAACCCGTTGTGATCGGCTACTTAACGTGGATCGTAACCAGCACTGATCGTGAGCGACGGCTAATCAACTCGTTCGAATCGCGCTTCTTTGCGCCTTTCCACGCTGATGCATCCCGTAGGGGGAAGTCAGACCGGTTAAGCGCGAATGCGCCCTATATCCCTCTGTCGTTGTCTTGCCGACCATATCTCGCGTTCGCCATCTTACGCACTTTTACATAGTATGTCACTGCCGGTCACGTCGACCTCATTCCCACCTCTGCTGCCGATTTATCCTCGGCGCTTTCACTCTCCACATCGGAATCCGAACTTTCGCTCTCCTTTGCTATGAGCTCTTGCACTCCTAAAGTTAGCTGGAGAATTCTTGTCAGTCTCGAACCAAAGATCAACAGCCGTAGGACCATTTCCAACATTGATCGCAACGGCTCTCAAGGACTTTCCTCGAATTGAACTGTTGAGTAATATGAAGTTCAATTAATATTGAAATTTAACGTTCGACGACGGTCGCTACTCAGACTTGGAACTTTCGCAGAATAGCTGAAAGCAAACTGGATTTCGAATGGGATCCAGTTAGAACTTTCCAGCATTTGAGGTCTGTCCAAAGAAGTTTACGAATTACACAGCGAATTAATATGTTCATTGACAATGTCTCCAAGTAGGATACACTCTTCAAGAAGCTTTCCAAGGTCCCAACTTTGTCCTGCTGCGATCAAAACTCTAGCTCGAGACAGGACTTCAATCTGCACAACCTGCTAACCGGGCAGAAATGCTCTTCAACATTACACCACCGGCGATGTTCGATCGAGCGCGACATCTCGTGGGACCCACCAGTACTCACCCGTATACTGCGTTGAGCCGGTAGCTGATATCAGCACGGAATAGCCAAGAGCTTTAAGGAATGATTCAATTCATTTTCTTCAAGCCTAAGATTAAAGAAAGGAATTGAATCCTTTTTTCAATACCCATGTGCCACACAGGTTTGACATGATGGAACGTATTTATTTTGGCATGATGTTTCTCCAAACACTTACGGGTTAAACACTGAGTTCGGTAAATAACGAAACTTGTGCCGAGCTACACGTAGGTGAAACAGGGGGGGGGGGGAGGGCACTAAGTGTTCGCATCAGCGATCACTTAGCTGGTAAGCAAAGCGGAGCTTACTAACCCCACTCGGAAATCGTCGAGAGCAAACCCACGATGGAAGCGAATTTAGTATAAAGTTTTTCTGGCTCCAATCTCACTTTGCATAGCGAAAGTGAGATTGGAGCCAGAAAGTCAGAAAGCCAGAAGAACTCCAGAGCTTTCTGGATGCGATAAAGTAGCCGCAAGGATGAACAATCAATAAACAACAACAATCGAAACGAGTGCAGCCGTCACCAGTGACTTTTTTATTCCATTGTGTAGAATCTGAAATCAGGGGCCTCTATACGATTAACATATCACTATAGATTTGCAATTGGTAGCTCTCAGTTGCTCTGTGGTAGTCATACTGCTGAGATTTCACTCGGTGCTGGTGTAACAACGTTAAGTTCAGTTTGCTTCAGTGGAATTCACCTTGACACTCTTGGGAATTCGTTGAAACTGAGTTGGAAACTTAAGTCTTTGTCGAGGCAAGTGCCTGATCTTAGGTTTCGAACTTCTTTCAGACCATTGAAAATGACGAAATTGTCGAAACCTTTCACCGAAATAAATTTGCCCCACCATATAAAACCTGCGTAGCACATATTCATTGAAAACATTCAGACATTCTCTGGTTTCATTGCAGTCGAACATGGTGAATTGAACCTTTTCCGAAATGCCTCAATACATCGTAATATATACGAGCTGGTAAATGCAATTGTACTGCGGTATACAAGGATGTTGCAGGTACCAGCTCATTTTTATTGGAATGATACGAAAAAGGGGGAATGTGCAAGTGTCTCCATGTGTTGGTTAACGCAAGTTGCGGTCTGTCATAGGCAAATTGCGAACTAGGAGTTAGGCACAACAGAAAACCTTTTAGAGCTCAATTTCCCATCGAGGTGCTCAAACAGGCTGAGTGTTTTTAGTTATTCTGTATGAACTTACCAGCAATGTTGTTGGTGAAGAAGGTGTGAGCGTGTTTCGGTTAGGAAGAGCTCGTGATCTTCAAAGGTGTAGGAAAGGGAACGCAAACGATGATTGTGTCATTCAGTCCTAGCACACTGTGGTGAGGAAGATTCCCCAAGAGAAGCACTGACCTGACAAATGGGCCTATGTGGGTACAGCCTAACTTCTGGTGAGGTATTAATATATTAAAAAAATAAAATAAATAAACACAAGTCTCCGACGGAGTCCGTCCCTTTGCACAATCACCCTGGATGGAATCATTGCTTAATGTGTCTTCAGCTAATCTCCTGTTGAGGCTTCTTTGGAAGAACGATAGCAGAAACGTGTTTACACAGACTAGAATTCTTCCGGTGGAGCTCTGTCCTCTTTCGCAGCCACATCCACGTAACTTTTTTCGAAATTTTGTAGTGTTTTGTATAGTCGCTACAGGCTCACAGGCGATGCAGAAGGGAGGGGAGGGGCCTCACTCAAGCTAACCGGTAGCTTCTTTCTCCTTGGAAAGCTTTTGATCGCTGACGTTTCCAACTATAAGAGGCAAGCAGCTCGAAGGAATTTTTGAATGAATCCGCTGATCAGCCTCTTAGATATCATGCCAGCTTCCAGCGCCTGTGTAGCCTAATACGGTTCCTCATAGCAGGCTTCTTGAAAAAATTCATTCCACATGCTTACCCTTGGAACACCGTAATCTATACAATAAAGTTTGGAGCAGTACATATGGCAGCCATCTCGTCACTATATTTGTAGGTCACTCCTAGCATTTCATGCCAGTCAGGGCTGTGCTGAAGCCGAGGCTCAAGGCTATATATGGGCGGTTTGTAGATGATAATGTGGTTACTTTTATTGTTTGTAGTACGCTGTTCACGTGCATTTTTGGATGCGACAAGCGGGAAGACGTCGACCTCTAGTTTAGCAGTCTATCGCCTCTGTGCAGTGCAGACGTTTCAAGTCACAGCCGAGTATTTTTTCCTCCACGGTTTTCCAGGTGAAGCTGATCGCAAGAGCTCTGCAACCTTACCAGGTTACGTATATTGCTGTCATTTCTACTACAGGCTTCATATATTTCTTTTGCTTTTTTGAAGGAACTAACACATCGAGGGGTTGTGAGTGGAAATGGGAACCTACTGTCGCGTAAGGGAGCAGTAAAAGGTCGATAGAACGTATTTCCTTGCTGGACCGAGTGTCTCAAAAGGATGCCATTTTCGCATTAGAGGTTATTCTTGCTCTTCAAGATTGTTTCTATTAGCAAAGTTCCATAGCTTCTCTCTATCGAAAGAAGTAACGTATACTTCTATTGGTTTCAGGTTTTAAGGTCACGCTAACAGCGTGTCAAATTTTTCGCGATGTCTATGTGATTCGTAGTGCAAATGCCACTTTGATTGACCTCTGCAGTTTAAGAATACAAGATGTTTTGTCACTTGCCCCTTCATACCTTTAATTTGAGCAACTTTTTCGCTACCTGAGGCAGTGCTTAAAAAATTGAGTAGGGATCACGACTTTGAGGGAGCCTGAGAATATGACAGCCGAGTCATTTTGCGGTCTTTCCCCGCTTCTGTGATTATTCAGTTGGACGACGAAGTAGCATTTTGATGGCGGAAAGAAAGTCCCCCAAAAACGTCTTGAACAGCAGCTTCAATCTAAATTGCTCCTGACCGGTGCTGCGGCAGTTGCATTTGGATCAAAGTGGAGGCGGATCCACGCCAAACTGGCTCGTCCATCGATTTCGTCACCGAAGCCAAGGGGAGAATACTCTGCTCTAATGTGCACTCTTCTTCTCAGGGAATCGACGAGGCAGAAGACGTCTTAGAACGTAACCTACTCGTAAAAAACCGATGCTGTGCTTTTGGCGGAACGATCAGGGCTTACACTACAGAGAGTGACTAGAGAAGGTCAGCGGCTAAGACAGAGACGTCTACCTCGAGAAACTACACATTTCTTTCTATCTTGAAATTGCAACTGGACAGCAGACAAGAGAACTGAATAGATACACATTGCAATGTTGACGAAGGCTCAGATGGTGAAATGTGGCTGGACAATTATGCACCATCCGCCATACTTCTCAGGCCTTGCTCTTTCTTACCGCCACCGTTTCTCCTGCATTCGAGGCCATCTTAACGGTCGACGCCTCAGAAACAATGTGAAAAGAGGGGCTCGGCAAGAGGTTACCATATCCCCGAAGAGCGAATGCTGGTCGATTTCGACCGTATATGTGGCACGTTGGACTGCAGCTCAATCCTAGGAAAACGATGATTATGAAGAACGGACGAGCTTCTGATGCTTCAGCTGCGTGTATCTAGGTCGCGAATTCAACATGACCAACTTCGAAGAGCGTCAAAGAAGACGTGAAGAAAATGAAGAACGTCCGAGTCCGTGCCCACCTGTTCGACTTCACTGCTCTTCCTGCGATAACATAGGTCTCAGAGACCTGGGTTGTAGGCAAGCAGGCTGAGCACGTGATCAACGTCGCTTAGCGGGGGATCGACAAGTCGATGTTCGGAGTGACACGACTCACGCAGTTGAGAGAAGGCTTCCGGAGTTCCGACCTTTGTCGACGTTGGAGGATCAGAGATGCTGTCGCATGGGCCAAGTCGTGAATAATTAGGTGGACCGGATACGCAGTGCGCTTCGTAGACACCCGTTGGACGAGAGCCGTCACCGACTGGATTCCGCGAATGTTAAGAGAACACCAGGACGCCCCAACGTGTTGGGCGGATTTCTCCGTGAAAGTCCTGAACGAACGATATGACGCTCTTTTTGCCCCTCGAGTGAGGAGGATCTATTGGAGCACTATGGCACACGACAAGGACGAATGGAGACGCTGCTGGTGCCCGCTCGAGCAACTCGAGATCAACGGGACGATAGCTACAGCTATATCTATGCTTCAGAATCCACTGCGTCATTGAAAAAGCACCTAATGTGTTCTCCTAGCCCAGCCTTCTGCATTCACGAGCTAAAGCATCCACGGCCACGAGGTTGATAGAAAGTAACCAACGTTTACAGTGCCAGACATGTCTTTTGGGGGTGCGTAGCGTTCGTATCGCCTGGTCGTGGGCGACGCGGCCGAGCGCCCAGGTGGCCATACCTGCAGCGTCATCCCCCGCTCGCCGACTCCGCTCACGCTGTGGCACCCGTCGTGCGCGGCGGACAACGGCCCGAGGGAGGCCGTCGTCGGCGGCCCAACGAATGCGGCCCGACAGACGAGCGGAGCACGCAGGTCGACCAGATTTGCTGGGACTGCAACCAAAAGGATATTCAGAGGATCTACAAAACCAGCGTAGAGATACATGTTGGCGTGAAACAAATATAGCTGTACATCAGAATTTCAAGCTCTATCTAATGAGCTCTACCTCAAGCCTATCAATGCCACCGTTGATGCGATATTCTGCAAATTTGAAACTGAAAAATAATTAATTGCAATCCTGCTGCGAAGCTGTAAAGGGTATGTTTCCAAACTAAAATTTTACACAGAATTCAACTACGTCGTCTAAATACCTTCTAGAAAAGCTCTTTTTAAAGAAAAAATTGTTTGTATCACACCGTTGGGGATATGTCTCCAAGCCAACATTCTACGCAGAATTCAATCACAAAGTTGTTATCCTATTTTATTACATATAAAAGAGTTGTGGGTGTTTTTTGTGTATGTCATTCAAGCGGTCCAAAACTTATGTCGTGGGGGTAACCGAGATCGTTGAACACGAATCTGAAGTTCACTTTTGATGATTCGATCGAGCATCTACATATATACAGGGTGCGGCGCTTGAATCTGGACAAATTTAGATTCAAATCTCCCGCCATACCGTAATTCAGCCGCGGGTAACGATCTGCGTTCTTGAAAGCAGGGACCTCCAGTAAATAATCATATCCTCAGAATGGCCTCGGTTTTACATTCGAGTACGACCGAAGAGCAACGATTATCGAAACCATTCGTGCTGGGCGTCCGCCAACTGAAATAATTCGATTCTTCTGCTACCCGAGATCAACCTTTTATAATTTGTTGCTCAGGCAAAATACTTTTGACGAGCCTGAGGAAGGTTCGGAGAAACAAAATCACCAGTAAGTGTTCACATCTTAGGTATTGCGTCCAGTGAGCATGATCTCATGTCGCCAAATTTCCTTGATAAAGGACAAACTGTCACCAAATCTGCGAGCTTTGCAGGATGTAGTGAAACCGTGGGTGGTGACTGCAGCTTTAGAGAGGCCATATGTCTTCCAGCAGGACAGAGCGTCTGGGCTCACTCGAGCCATTTAGTCAAAAACTGGCTGTACGATAACTTGGACATATTTTGGTCTGAGGAGTTCTGGCCCCGAATGGGCGGCACTTGAATCCCCCGGACCACTACGTTTGGAACGTAGTCGAAAGGGCAACTAGCAGGACGAGGCACCCTAATGTCACATCTCTTCGCACCGGCATTGAAGCAGCCTTCACAAATCTGGACAGTGCTCTTTTAAGAGAGCGTGCGAGCGCTTCAGGACAAGGATGGAGGCGATCATTGCACCTGACGGAGGATGTTCTGAGTGGTTTTACTCCTGGGTGTCCCTCTATTTGAGCGTAAAGGATTTTTCTATTTTATTTGCATTTCATGATATTACATTTGTTTAAAAAGGGAAGGTTAAGATTGCCCGGATGTCAACGCCGCATCCTGAATAACCAGTACACTGATAAGCCCTCAAGCAGGCGAAGTTTCGGCGTTTAGATATGTTAAAGCCACGTCGGCAAGACAAAGTGAACTCCTTTATTGCCAATCGCTCTTCTCTTTCCGTTCTAATGCAAATATCCTACCATGATTTTATTTCTTTAACCTGTTCATGTGTATCCACGCGATTGAATACAAAAACAAGCTGGATTGAATCAAATAGAGATTGAGGTGAATGCAAACGAATAACCAACAGTACAAGAAACGGACCCCTTTTTGCAAAATGTGGACATTCAGGAAAAGTGGAAAGGTGTTCTTCTTTGTTACAGGATGTTTTGTTGCGATCAAAACTCTTGCGCCAGGCGGGACTCGAACCCGCATCTTCTGCTTTCCGGGCAGAAGATGCGGGTTCGAGTCCCGCCTCGCGATGTTACGTGCGATCAAACAGCGCCGGTGGTGTAAGGCGAACATCGCTGCCCGGAAAGCAGAAGATGCGGGTTCGAGTCCCGCCTGGCGCAAGAGTTTTGATCGCAACAAAACATCCTGTAACAACATGTAGCCTCTCTACCAGCCACTCCAGGCTTAAGCAAATGTGTTAAAGCGGTGTTCTTCTTTTTTCTTTTTCAGGTGCTGTGCATTGAGCTATTAGGTTGTAACGAATTAAATGGCACTGGCTCACGCCATTTTTTGCCGCGTCTTTACGCGTTTGATCGAGAACAAACCGTAACATGTGGCATATCATTTAGAAGCGCAAACTTTGCTCTACCGGTGAGTACCAAATTTTCTATGTAAAAGTGGGAAAACTTTAGAGTTTTATTGGCTTTTTTTGCAGATTGACAAAAGGGTAATCCGAGGCATTTACTTGTATGAATTCAAGCTGGGCACTATAGCTAAGGAGGCGGACGAGAAGATCAACGCCGCATTCGGTCAAGGATGTTCCACAATTCGGACGGCGTATCGTTGGTATCAGAAGTTCCGGAATGGAGATGAGAGCTTGGAAGAACATGAAGGTCGTGGGAGGCATAGTGATGTTGATGAGGACAAGCTGAGAGATGTGGTAGAGGAGGATCCACACAAAGGTACCAGGGAGATAGCGAAGGTTCTTGGCGTCAGTCACAACACAGCTGCCCGGCATCTGAAGGAAATTGGAAAGATCAAAAAGCTGGAAAGATGGGTGCCTCACGAGCTGTCTGAGGAGCAAAGAAACCGACGATATGAGATCTCGTCCGCACTGCTTCTACGGAACGAAACGGACCCATTCCTTGATCGCATCGTAACCTGTGACGAGAAATGGATAATGTACGACAACAGGCGACGATCGGCACAGTGGGTGGACAGCGATGAGAGCCCCAAGGTTTTTGCGAAGCCGGAGTTGCACCAAAAGAAAGAAATGGTGACAGTATGGTGGTGTTCGCTGGGAATTATTCACCACAGCTTCCTCCCTCCCCGTGAATCCATCACGGCAGAGAAGTACTGCATTGAAATTGAAGAAATGATGAAAAAGTTGAAGGATATCCGGCCGGCCTTGGTAAACCGAAGGCCAGTTCTCCTTCTGCACGACAATGCTCGCCCCCATGTAGCACGAATGACGTTGCAGAAATTGAATGAGCTGAGCATTGAAACTCTACCACATCCTCCGTTTTCTCCCGACCTCTCCTCAACAGACTACCATTCCTTCAAGCATCTTGGCGACTTCTTGGTAGGGAAAATATTCAAATACCAACAGGATGCCGAAAGTGCCTTCGAAGATTTCGTCAATTCCAGAACTTCTGATTTTTATGCTACTGGAATAAAAAAGCTTGTGTCACGTTGGCAAAGATGTGTAGAATCGGAAGGTTTTTATTTCGATTAATAAACTTGCCTACAAGCCGAGGTATTAACTGTTTAAATTTACAGTGGTTCAGTGCCATTTATTTCGTTACAACCTAATATCAATGAAAAAGCTGATCCTTGTACCGTCGCTTTTTGTTCTAGCGTCTCTGTTCTTGTCTCCTCCAATACCCTTGCCATTGGACAAACTACGATTAAGCCGCTTCTCTTCAGCGAAATACTACTATAGGCAGACTGTCGGTGCTACTACTCTCAATGCCCTCTCAATTCATGCCCCAAGTGTAGGCCAGGCTCATCAGCTGTGAAGACTCCTGTGATTCCCTTATGAACATCATTGTCAAGTGCAATAAGTAGTGAGACCGAACGCTCTCAATTCCAACATCACTTGGAAAACAATCTCGTCGTTAATCCTCGCCTTCCTATAGGAACGCATTCTAAGCTTGTTTTGCAGATGCCTCGTGCGGCAGTACTGTCGAGCTGCTTCTTCGTGGTTTCTGTGCTCTTCATCAACGGCGTCTGGGCGCAGTTGGTTCCGAATCACGTTTCCATCAACGAGAAGCACAAGCACATCGAAGCCGACTCCAGTTGGCTCGACAAACGACAACAAGAGATTCAGAGGGTGCGATTTCTTTGTTGTCGATCAGGGCAAGCCATCTGTGGGTTCTCTACACTTTGGATTGTATGCGAAACGTTTAAACGACTCACTATCAAGCCGCTGATTTGCTAACGGTGGAAAGATTCAGAATCAGAATTCTTCGTTTTACTAATTAGAGCCTTGTTGCTGCGTTGCGACCACGTTCATCTACCTCTTGTCTCCGAGGATAGCACATTCTCTCAGTTCTGCTCTATTTGTAATGCTATGTATTATAGATCAGCAGGGGCTTCTCTACCAGTATCACTGTCAGCACTTATCGTCTGAAGCCTCAATAGAGGAGAAGCTCCAGCCTGAAATCAGCCTACCGGCAGCCTTACAAGGGGTTCAGTCGACAGCATAAAAGTTCCTACTCTCCCTACATTGCCACAGGTTCTACAGATAGAATGGGATTCTAAACACTGTTTCTTTCACTCCGCACATGAGAAGTGTGAAGGGCAAGAAGAGCTAAGGATGATTCCATGCACATGAAGATCGAGCAGCTCGCAGAATTGCAACCACAGCAAACTAATAGAGGTTTCTCTACCTGGGACTTGAGTGGACGTTCTGCTTACTCTGGTAGTATGGAGGCGTGTATTCTCGGTCTATTCTCGCTTCTCTCCATTTCAGAGTGTTTCCTAGGAGACACATCAAATCCCTGTCAGTGACATTATCAAGCATGTCGTGGTGAGAAGCACAGCAACGCAAGACGCAATGATTCAGGTGGCGCTTGATGCATCCAACAAGGAGAAGGTCATACTGGATCTGCTGAACACTCAGCAGCGATTCTCCGCCTCCGCTTCCGGCAACGTTGCTGCGGCGGACACCTTTGATGGGAAGAGGGCCCAGGTTCAGAAGATCGGCGACAAGGGCGGCATAGCCACTGTCGACGGCCACAAGTGCGAGCCTCCTCCGTTCCGCTACGGTTCTCTATAAGTTAAATGACACTTTAGAGCGCAATTGCGAACGAAAGAGGACGAAACAGGACGCCACGCCTTTCTGAAAGCCGATGGGCAGTACGACCTAGATACTGTCGCTTCTGGAGATCTCAAAGATCCTGCGGTGAGCCTAGTTGTGCTCGCTTATCTATTGTTGTAGTCAGTTGTTCCTTTCACGACAGTGCCATTCGTGCTGCTTTATCGCCATTTTTTTATCGCCATTACGTACAATACCATTCGAGCACAGCATTCGAGTGAAGGGATTTTACGCAGCTTTGCAGAAGTCATCTTTTGGCGCAACAAACGACAGGTTCGACTTCAAACTCGATCCGAAGTCGCACGACAATAATACTGGCACCGGAACGCTTGGCTTTAACGACAAGGCGAGTATTACTCACTTACAAAGTTTCCCCAACCAAACCTGCTCTTCCTCATGTTTTCGTTTTTTAATAAGCTAGTTTTTTCCTCTCTCGCACCACCTAAATTAGAGTTAAAAATTAAAAAAGGTTTTGCAGCCTTATTTCCAGTCGCCGCTTTCCCACGAGAAGTGGTCTCCGGGAATACACAACAAACCATGTAAAAGGAAAAGCAAAAGCACCACGTTTAGAGAATGAATAACTGGCTAGATTAAATAACTAATAAATAATATCCGACACAAACCTCGAACCCCTAGTTCCGTTTTTACTGCTCTTCTGATGGCCCAAAGAAAAAATTCATATCAAAAAATATGAGAATTAAGTTATACCGATGCTTTGTTGCGTCCAAAACTCTAGCGCCAGGAGGGACACTAACCCACACCACCTACTAACCGGGTCTACGCCAAATAAAATTATTTGAATCATTATAGGAATGATATTGTTAAATAATTTTTTCGAAAAGTCGGCTAGGTTTATGTACGTCCTCGGAGGAATGTCTGATCGAATTTCGCGTCTCGAATCTCTTTCCGAGCGGACCGGAACTCCACAGCGAAATCTAACCATGACGTTTTCAAAACTGCCGCTTTGCCCAACACGTAGGCACGGCAGCATTAAGCGAATTGCTTGCCTCAAACCCCATCCAGTGCGCCCAATTTCGTATGTCAAATAAATTAGTAGGAGCATCCGAAGCTCTGGAAGAGTTCTTCAGGTGGCTGCAGGTAGCGAGAATTTTGTTTCAGGAAAAGGGCAAAAGTGGCAACTATGCCTACACAATCACTCAAACTGGAAAGAAGACAGACGCCACAATCTCAGCTCACGACATCGGAGCGGAGGGATTCGCTGAAAGCCTTTTCGGAAGACGCAGCGAGAAGTACCATTGCACAGGTTTGTAGCTCAATATCTGGAGCGAATGATAAAGTTAGACTTGATGGCAGCATTTCTGAAGGAGGCCTTCTCGCCTTTGGCTGAAATCTGGGCGGCTAAATGTGCAGTTTTCAAGCGTTGCAGAAATTCTGGACTGCCTTCTATCAAGTCTCCCGCACTACGCGCGAGGCTGAGGGGATGCTTACATAGTGCTTCATGTAGGAGATCGCAAAGCCCACACATGGAAGGCGAGGACATGCTTCCCCAAAGATGCATTGGGTGGTCCCCGGTGCTCGAAACGCTGGCGCAAGCAGCATTTCAATGGACAAAAATCGCTATTCGCATCGCCTGCACCGCTCTTGTGAGATTTCGACTGCTGCTATCGTCGAATCCTTCTACTACGAGAGCTATTTTTCGGTAATATGACCGCATAGCACCAGGTTTTAGATTTTAAGTTTCACTAAGAAGAGCAATTCTACGCTAATTTTCTACAATTCAGGGGCCCCGAACTAAAGCTTTGGAGAAAACATACATCGTAATGATCAAGATGTGTTGTTATCTATAGAAATGTAGACGTTTTTAAGCATTAAGCAGGTACAATATCGCCCGCGTCGCGCGGTCAAAAAGACGGTTTGCGACGGAAAAATCCGTCGCAAACCGTCGCATGCTCATAACTCCTTTAATTTCGAGTTGTTTCACAAACAGTTGGCACCATTCGATTCGTCTCCTCGAGATCTATAAAACCATGTATAAAACTTACCAGGCCACCGCGTTTTCGCTGTGGGTGGCCTAAAAGAATAACTGCAGCAGGCTTTTGCGATTGGAGCACCTTATTTTCCAGGACGTGCAGTGTTTTCGGGGTATCTCAAGCACCCGTTGTCAGTGCTCTGTCATGCTTGGAATGTTCTGAGAGTGCGCCGTGCACAATGCATATAGTATCGAACCTATCAATCGAATGGGCGGAAGCATGCCCACTGGGTTTCTATCTTCATTTAACGGAAAATGTAAACCTTCAAGACTATCTTGCACCGTTTGGAAAATTTTGTATGAAATTTCCGGCCGTCTACTTAGGATTTGCTCCGGCGGGTCCGACCAGCCTTTGGAGTGTGCCATAGGATCGAGCCTATCAATCGAGTGAGCGGATGAGCGCGCCGTGCAAAATGTATATACGATAGGACCGTTTGAAATTAGATTCGATTAGAAATTTCCGGGCCCGCCCTACTCAGGAATTGTTGTGTTCTGTCCCGACGAGACTTTAGAGTACGCTGTGAACAATGCATATAGTATAGGACCTATCAATGCAGTGGGGCGACCACTCGCAAATGCAGTGGGGCGACCACGGGCGAGGTTCGTAGCTTCAATAACTCTATGAAGATCGAATCGTTTCGGCTGCAACTCGAGGACTTTGAAGGCAGTACAAGGTTCTTGACGTGATTTAAAACGGAACGGTGTAGCTCTTGAATGGACTAAATTACAGTGCTCCGAAAATGCAGGTGAGGCTTGTGCGACCCAATTTTTTCCCATTTCGGTCGACCACTGCGCGAAGACACGACGAGCCAAGGGCATACAAATGCGTAGGCGAGCGGAACACCTAAGGTGCTTTAAGACGTATGCTCGCAACTCCCCAGCTACCTAAACTGCCTCAGCCCCATCTGCCATTTTAGGGCGGCGACTTTGCGATTGAAGTTTCCTGCTCTTTTACTCGCCCACATTTGGGTTGTCGACACTCCCAATAACACATTTTGTTCACAACAAAAAGCTCTATCGAACGGTGTCACTCTCGATCAATTTCAAAGAAATCGATTTTTGACAGTTTCTGTCGCGGTCTGTCCGGCCTACGCGACTTCTTTTGGAAGGCGGGCGAATTCTTGCTGCTCCTCGACGTCGCGGCTACAGGCAACCTCGGGTCTTCTGGGCTTTTCGGCATCCTCCGCTGGTGGTGTCCTGGCATCCTCCTCTATCATTCCCTTTCGTAGCTTGTACCCACTCATTTATTCTATTGCTTACTACTTACTCATATCGCTGTTGTAGTAGTTTCACCTGTTATCTCTTGTGTTGTCTAAGTATTTCCATTATCGTCGCGTATATTGCAGATTTAGTGGCAATAAACTTGTATAACAAAACCCACTGAACCACCACAGTTTCCCATCAAGGACGTGAGCGCCACTGGCCAAGCCGGCGCGGACGATGACGTCATCGAAAACCGATATTTCGACATTGGCCAAATTCCTCGTGGAAACTTTGTCAAAATCATCTAGGCGTTATTTGGGGAGCTGATTACGAATCCGACGTCCGTTTTGAAAATTCCGCCGATTTCAGTAGGTTACTTCTCGTTTGAGGGTGGTCATGTCAGACGCACCGATCACCCTCAGTTATCGGTATGGGCGGTCTCCTGCCGTAAGCGTCCGAGGAACTTCGGCATCGTTTTCGGCACCCCGATAAGTCCCCGCCTATACGAAGTTTGAGCAAAATCCGGTGATCCTGACCTCCCAATTATCCTGAAAAATATCCAAAACCTATCGAAATCGACGGAATTTCAAAAACGAACGTCGGGTTGGTAATCAGCGCCCAAATAACCCTAGTGATTTTGGACGAGAGAATTTGGCCAATATCGAAAATATCGATTTCCGATGACGTCATCGTCCCGCGCAGGCTCGGCCTGGAGCGCCCCCTCTCGCTGGGAAATTGTCAAAAAATCGATGTTTCCAAAATCGGTCGAAATTGATACCATTCGATAGCGCTTCCCATGTCGAACAGAACGGTAAAACTGCGAGTGTCGAACACTCGAACCTGGGCGAATAATGGCGCAGGAAGCTTCACACTACAACTCCGCCGCCCTAAAATGGAAGCTGGTGCTAAGCAGTTAATAGCTAAGGAGTTGCGAGACATGCCATCATAAACAACCTTAAGCGTTCTGCTCGCCTGTGCATTTGTAGGCCATTACCTCTCTGCGTCTTCCCGCAGAGGTCGACTGAAATTGGAAAAAATCGTGTCGCCCAAGGGTAACCTGCATGTTTCGCACTGCTGTAACTTTGTCCAATCATAAGCTACATTGCTGTATTCAGTGCGCTACTAGAACATTTTGCTGCATACAAATTTCACAAGCTGCTACCGGATAGGTTCACAAATGACAGAGTTCTCGTGCTCAGAACACGCCCGCGGGTGCAATTTAGCACAACAACGGTCGATGTTCTCCTCGCTCTTACTCGCCCATATTACAGTTTTCCCTACTCAAGTAAAAGCATTCAATTCAGTATGAAAAGTTCTATCGAACGGTGGCAAGCATGGTCCAAAACGATGATATCGATTTTCGATGACGTCATCGACCTTCTGCCGCGCCTTGCGCAGCCTCGCTTTTGATGCGAAATTGTCAAAAAACCGATACTCCCAGAATCGGTCGAAATTGATACCATTCGATAGCGCTTTTCATGATGAACAGAACGGTACCACTGCTAGTGTCGAACATCAAACCTGGGCGAGTAAGAGCGCAAGAAAGTCCAACCCGCTTCTCCCGCCGCTTTAAACTGGCAGCTGAGGCTAAGAAAGTTTAGGAAGCTAGGAGTTCTGAGCACGTCATA
>OX375866.1:44920670-44944405 GCA_947359475.1 Heligmosomoides polygyrus bakeri
ATATCCCTGGTCGGGACCCAGATTAGTTCCCGGAGCCAGTCCACTCTCCTGCCTCTGTGACCCCTCGCGCCATCTGAGGGGCGTCGTAAATCGCCTAACTAGAGTTTTCACACTTCCGGTGCCGCGGCGCCATATTGATCCTTCCAAACGAGGGCGGGATAGAATACGCGGCGTACACCAAACAAGGTTTTACAACTACGACATCTCCCTTATACTTATACGCTTGTATTTTTCATTTCCCATTTACGTTTTAACATTGTTTAGATGCGTGGCGCATCTCAGAAAGACTGCTCGAACTCGCTTCACTTTCACAACGCCTTCAAAACTCACCCTTCACACTCCTTCATTTCTGTTTGACTGTTGACTTCCATTCGATTTTTACTACAGTTTTACCTACTTTTTACATCATTTTTTATTTTTTCCTAGAGGGAAATCTAATTTTTGTGTGACTGCAAAATTCAAAGAAGTAAAGAAAGGTGTAAAATATTATAAAACAAGAGTTTGTTCATTTTAGCACTGAGAAGAACCCGAGTTCCTCCTCTTGCGTATTAGTTACCATAACAACCTGATAAAAAGCCCGTTGTGATTCTTGAAGACCTGCCGGAGTGAGCGTTGTTTCGCAAGATGTAAATACCATTTATTTATTTATTTATTTATTTATTTATTTATTTATTTATTTATTTATTTATTCTGTACGTGAAAGCCACAAGGTTAAAATTAAGAAACACAGTTCGACAAAATATAACTCAACACACAATAGCGGTAGACTAAGCAAGTGATTCTGATTACACAACAATGTAAAACCTCAGAAACAACAGCAAGATATAAAGTTCCTGGAGATACCTGTCAGCTAGTCTTTGAATTGTCTTAGATTGCTTTCGGGGGTTATTTTTCTTCGAGAGCATAAGAAATTCCGCTCCTTGCTTGAAGATTAGTGAGAAATGAGAATCTTACATTGCTTTTTGCTGCGGGAATTTGGATTTTCCATTGGCCATCTTTTGTAGGAGAGCCCGAATAGAGCTCTTGAAGAGGTAGGCGCACCATACCATTTATCTATCTAATACTCAACCTTTTTTGAACTCCAAGCTATAGATTACCTTACTCGATTTCCTTTTCTGGAATCCATCTTAAGACCGCCGGTCAGATTGAAACGGGGGCGTTACCAGCATGTGTTCCAGAACGAGCTAACTTCATCACTCCAAATGAAAAAAGCTAAATTTTCACGCTGTTTAGCCTGAAGGACTGACTTTTCAAGAACCAGTGCGACGACGAAGAGTGACGTTTAATTGGCGGCGAGCACGTCGGCGCATACTCATCGGACGGGCAAATAACACTGTGACGTCGCCGAGCTAAGGCCCCCACAGAGTTCTGCGGCAACGCCGCTCGCCGCTATGATTAAGGATAGGGCAGGGACGCCGCCGGCTGCGAGCTCTCCGTCTCTGCCCTATGGTTAAGCATAGGGCCGCGGCGCTGCCGCAGAACTCTGTGGGGGCCTTTAGCCTTCAGGTGGAGACGCGAGGAGTTTCTGGATTGTGTACCCTTTGGAGATGGCTAAGTCGATGTAGAATAAGCCAGGGACCGAAGGGATCTAAAAACCCCACAATTAGGCTCATTACGCGCCCCCTGTTGAACAGCTGTTCGGTTACGGTATGTGGGTGCTTAACAAAGCTGACGTCGTCGACTCGAATCAGCCTAGCCATCTAGAAGGGTTGGTCGTCGTCGAGTCGGTGGGTTGATGAGCTGAGTTTAGGCCTGAATACGTGAAGGATTTGAGAGCTATTGATTAGTCACGTCGGGTAAGCCGTGCTTGTTTCTTCAGTTCTGAATCGTGCAGGTGAATGATACTGGGCAAAGGATCCTATAGAACCCAATACGTTCACTAATCGTCCTTTTAGAGCTTTAAGTGGATCTATCCTAGTGGGGGGTGGGCACTCCAATATGTTTTTTTTTACGACGGCGGCCAAACTGAAAGCAAATAAATTTGAAAAGACGACACTGAACAGGCCTAGTCTTTTGTTTTGCTTCTCTAGCAATGCTACCTCTTCCGACTGGAATAGATCCCTTTAAATCCTTAAGTAGTTTCTGGTGGCCGGATTGCTGAAGAACGTTTATCAGGAGCTGACTTCTATTAAGATTTTGATAAACCGCTGTAAGTCGATTGAAAGATAAACACAGTTCAAAAAAGCTGCCCAATTTTCATCAGGTTTTTCAGGAATTTTTGAAAACTAAACATAGGTCCAGAGCTTGTCATGCTCTGCTATGAAGGTGGACGAGTTATGCTCTTCAGCTGCTAATGGAGCATGATGCTCGTGTCGATAGATGAAATATGCAAAAATCCCCTGTGCTCCCATGTCAGGTTTCGTATAATTGAGAGCGAAACAAAGGCTTTCACGTCTTCAGACCACCCAGAAAGGTCCCCATGTCATGCTGTAGAAGTACAACGCGTAACGAATCCCACAAAGGACTCGATTAACGCGCAAGGAAATCCACAATTTAAAGGCGATAATACAAATTAGCGCGTGGTAGCGCAATCGGGGAGGCGCTGGCTGTCGCGTACACTCCAACTATAAGTTCTTGTTTCGGGTACTGGCCATGGCAGCCGAGTCTTCCATTCTCCGAGGTCAGTAAGTTGTCACCAGACTCGTCGAAAAAAGTTGAAAAACCGGTACTTGTGAAGCAAAGGGCCCGTGGTGCCGTGGGGCTGCCGGGAAACATGTTAACGCGGCAAGCCCACGGCACCACGGGGCCGGTACTTATGAAGCACCCTTCCTTGAGTGCCGTGGGTTGCCGCGTTGCCGTTGCCGTTGCCGCGTTAACATGTTTCCCGGCAGCCCCACGGCACCACGGGCCCTTTGCTTCATAAGTACCGAAAAACCTGACTTGTCTGTTAGCGTATTCTTGTTGTAGCCGTTAACCAAGACTGTTACGCTCGTCTTTATTCGGCTTAGGTTTCGGCGAGTTTCGCCTTCTTCAAGGCCTGGAATACCCGATAGAATCTACGAGACTACCTAACCTACGCCTCAGACACCTCGGCGGCACACTTGGGAGCAGTCGGGGGAGCGTCGATTGTCGTGGGCATGACTAATCCGAGCTTTTGGCTCGGACCCCGTCTAAGTCGACCTAGCCTTCTGTGCCTTTGGAGTCAGTGAAATGGTTCCAGATTTGTCTGGGGAGGGTACAGCACTGACTTGCACCCGGCTGGCCTCCGCTAGACATTGTATGTATGGTCAAATCAGCATTCAACTCGGCTCCACGACATCACATAGAAGTAGAATGCGTGGCGCATCCGTATTCGACCTATACAATGACTGGCGTGGCGCATTCTGCAAAGGGATTGATTAACGCCAACCTTCATCCTTTTATCCTTATCCAAGTAGCAAGACTATGTAGTTTTAAAAATGTAATGAATACGAATCACAGCTCTCCTTTCGCCACAGACAATCCTATGAAAGACCAATTCACCACCTAGGAGGTCCTCCAAAGTGGTAGACGACTTTCTAGAGAAGAGAGTGTCCCATGAATACTTTGTAAAATTGATGACTGAAGATCACTCCGTCGGAAAAAAAACTTTAAACAGCTTCATTCGGGAGCCATGGAATGTCCTGTGGACAGCCGTGTTGGTTTCCCAGCTCTGATGATGTTGAGCGCAGGTTTCTAGGTTCGCTTTAGAAGTTTACCCACGTATGAATGTTATGATTATTTTAAAAATGCTTTCAATAGAGCGGTTGAATGCATGGCGCATTCCGTGCTGGAACATGGCTTATGTCTACCATTACTTCTTTTCTCTTACATTGTGGATTTCATTGTTAAGAAACAGCTGTCAAATCGAAATGTAGCTCAAGTAGCGCATCTGGCGAAGTCGGCGAGAAGGCCGTGCATTCGAATCGATTTCTGGTTCTGTTCCGCAACGAATCGTTTCAACGCGGAAACGTTATTGAGTGCTCTTCTGGGCTTGCCTACAAGAGGAGAAAAGGAAATATGGTACATCCTATTAGCCGAAATTTCACGTGAAGTACTAGAAGAAATTAAGTATATAGTAAGTGGAAGACGAGACGTACTTCAAAGTCATCCGCTTGTCTCTACTTCGCCCTCGAGCTTCACCTTTGATTAGCTTGATAGCTTCAAAAGCAGTTTGAACGATGAAAGAAATTGAAGGAAGCTACATCGAAAGCATTTCAAGACCCTGGAGTTCTAGGAAAGCTACACGGTTGGCTGCACCGACGCGGCGATCATGTCGTGAGAAGGCGAGAGTTGAAGGTGATTAGATAGCACGCGCGTGCGGTAGCGCAGTCGGAGGAGGCTGTCGCGAGCGAATTCTTGGTTTGGATTCGTACCCAGGCCGACCAAACCCTTCAACCCTCCGGGATCGGTGAATTAGCACCAGACTTGTATAAGAAGGATAAAACACTAGCTTGTTCATCGGCTGGCCACACGGCCATTGCCTCTGCGATATCCCGTAGAAATAGAATGCGTGGCGAATCTCAGAACACCGATCTTTTTCATTTAGACAGCCCTTTTTTAAAATCTGTTAGAAATTCGCCAAATTGTTCACGCGTCAACTGCAGTCCTCAAGAGTGGTGTCGACCTCGTCTTGGGAGTGTTCGCGGCGCCGCTGACTTCTGGACCAGCTCCACTTCAACTAAATAAGTGGAGGTTCTTCGCGGATTTTGAGATTTCTTCGCCAATGCATCTTGAGTGACACTGACGGTTTTTAAATAGCTTACATTTTAAATCGCCAGTATGTATTTTAAGAAGGTGGTGCCACTAGCCGTTTCACATTGTCGCAGGTGTAGAAAACAAAATAATTTTTGGCTTGAGCGACAAGTTTCACTGTCGAGCTGTACTTTTTTGAAAAAAGGCTGCAAAACTGACAGAGCTTTCCGCACAAACTATGAGATCGATGTCCTACGCAGTGTCTTGAGGTGGTCCGTTGATGGATGTTCCAGTTCTATGTCATTCCCAAATGAGTTTGGGGCTAACTCACCGAGCGCTAAGAGATGGACGGCATCTCTAGGCCAGCCGCGAAGTGAGGCTATGATCGACTCGTGAAGCTATGTGAAAGCCGGCTTCCTGCCGACTCAGCTACATATGGCCTTTTAACTATTATGCGACCAAGAAACTTCGCAATCAACTGTTAAAAAAAAACACTAAGAGTCTTGATTTGTGGTAAAGAATTTATTCAAATTTTGAACTTAATACCTTCATTTGTCGTTTGTTTTCTATAAAAGAAACTTTGTCAACAGTATCCGTTGGCCTCCTAAAGTTTCTGGGATGCGCCACGCATCTAAACAATGTTAAAACGTAAATGGGAAATGAAAAATACAAGCGTATAAGTATAAGGGAGATGTCGTAGTTGTAAAACCTTGTTTGGTGTACGCCGCGTATTCTATCCCGCCCTCGTTTGGAAGGATCAATATGGCGCCGCGGCACCGGAAGTGTGAAAACTCTAGTTAGGCGATTTACGGCGCCCTCAGATGGCGCGAGGGGTCACAGAGGCAGGAGAGTGGACTGGCTCCGGAACTAATCTGGGTCCCGACCAGGGATATGGTACATTTGACTCGTGATAAACCGGTAAAAATGAACGAAAATTTGGAATCGAGCTACCCTTCGAGTCAGAATTAACTAGAGAATGATCTCGTAGACATTTTTTCAGTTTTTGTGCATTTTTTTGGACACTCAGTTAGCATTTGAGGTGAGTTTGCTCTGTAACTGCATGGCTAAAATGTCCTCCAGGCCAGTCGAAATCCTACCTATGGGAGACTATAAGGTGTTTTCATAGGCCTCCAAATACCTATGTTTTTTCCTTTAAAGAAACCAGTTAGCGCCCACTTTAATGATGCGAAAAGTGTGCGGCTACTACGAAGGAGTGTCATATCGGCAACTTTGGCAGCGTACAATTGCTACGATTTCAACCCTAAAGGTTCCAACTTCGCAGCTTGATTTCCACTCTCGTCTCCAACGTGACAAACGAGTATAGGCACATACAAGCGTGATATGTCGAAATTAGAGTCCTCCAAAGCGGAGACATTTTCTGAAAATAACAACACTTAAATTGTCGGATCCTTTGAGAAAGTAGATCATTGTGATCGTGAAATGCTAGGAAATCTAGAGAACTATGTGTGACTATGTATACAATATAGAAACTAGGCTTTAAAAGGCGGAATCTCTTCCTTCATTAGCCACTTGGGAGCTGTGGGTGTAATTATCTCCGCACAGGGGTCAGCCGCGCCGGGCAGAAATTAGGTCACTGAACTACATTTCAGGCGCTCGTTAGGCGCTTTTCAGCTCATCGGGAAAAGGGCTCGGTGCTGATCACGAATATGTGTTTCAATTTACAATTCGCTCAATTTGAAGAGCGCTACAGAAAAGCGGCGGAAAAGGCGGTTTTTTTTTCGCTTATTTCCGCCCAATGACCAAAAGTTAAGGCCGGTATTGTACATACATCTCATTTCGAACTGTAGAACGAGGTCACTGCGTAGATTTGAGCTTCGAGCAACACTATGCTCATGAGAATCGTCCAAACTTGTGCTACAGGTTCCGTTGGAAAGAAGACAGTGCCTGCAAGATGGGTGTTGAGTTGGAAGTGTTAGGAAGAGCCTAGAGGAAGCCCGAAGCAGCGCTGGTCCGATACGTCACATATGGACGTGGAAGTAGTCCACCCTGATCAAACGTAGGATCGGGAGGAGAGGTGGCGTTGGGACAGCCGAAGAGCGGACCCCGCGACGAAGCGGGACAAGCGCTGAAGAATACGTGGTAGTGCTAGCCTGCACTCAAGCTAGGCGCAACCTTGACACCTTGTGTGAAAAGGCACTAGAAACGATCTACATAACGGCCGACAACGAAACCAGCTGAATTGTATCAGTAGATGGGAACGATTATCATAGTGCTAGATCGAAACTACAAATAGCTGCGGCTCAGAAGTCTATTTGGAGACGTGATCCAAAGGTGAGTAACCATCAAGACATGCGGGCATAATGTTAGGCAGCTCCTGCACTTAGTTGCACGAAACCGCAAAAAACAGTAGGCAACCCTTCTGTTCGAGAGGCCGCTCCATCTTCAGGTAAGCTCCTGTTCAAAATAGCCGATACTGCCAGTGCAGTGCGCAAGCTGTTCCACACTCTTGGTGTTCCTAATAAATAGAAACGAATCCATGAAGCGCTGCGGCCAAACTGTTTCGCTAGGAAATCGCAACGGATGGTCCCATATGTATGAATAACTTCTAAAAATTTTTAAAAAATTCATCACTGCCATATCCAGAACACCAGAGGCTATTCGGATTGTTATGTTAATCACCTGCTTAGCCGTGGAGGTGTCAAAGGCGGCCAGTCTTTCTCGGTAATTAAAACCGAACAAATCATCTTTCATAAAAACCTGACTCGTAAATCAACAATGACGAAAAGTTCTTTGCTCGAAAGGCAAATTGCTGAAAGCTGCTTTTTCATGGAGGCAAAAGCCCTTGATCGAGCTTTATAACTGCGAAAAATAAGGATATCGCCTCATTCAGCAATTAGCATTTCAGTACCATTATCGATACGCTTCCAAACGTTGATGAAGCAAGGTGGTCCTGGAGTTGCGAGCGAAACCTGGTTCCGCTTACAGGCTGTCATCTCGAAGAACCTATTCATTGCTCGCATGAAAGATGCACGATCGGAAGCCTGTTGTCGAGAGGTGTCTGGCCGTGACTGTGCCGAAGCGATCAAGCTGGCAAACCCCACCGTAAGTGGGCCACTGCGGCTACCGAGCACACGAGAGCAAAACCAACGGTCCTTCAGTTCTCCCACCCATCTAGCCGTGATGGTGACGGCACCGTTCATATGACGTGGCCGGACTGCTTCGACATGGGCATTGACGTCACTCTTCCACCAGGTACGTACCTTGTCTTCAGACCTATCCAGCGGATCGAGAATCTGGGCATTGGCGGAGCATTTCGTTCGGTAAAGATCGCGTCAGATTCTGCGAGCTCATCGTGAAAACATACCACTATATTCAATACCCTGCAGACAAGGAGTCGCAGCCTACCGCATCACAGCTCTCTTCTTCGCATGTGCCTCTGTAAATGGGGCTGCCTCAAGTTGTAGACACGCTTTCTTTTCTCTTGCTCTTCTGCAGTGTGGCAAAAGAAGCCATCTGGGGAGACTGGCTTAGCTCCAGCCTTCGAAATCCTACCAATCAATCATCTCACCCTTGCGCCAGGCGGGACTCGAACCCGTATCTTCTGCTTTCCGGGCAGCGATGTTCGCCTTACACCACCGGCGCTGCTTGACCGCACGTAACATCCGCGATATCCTCGAGGTCCGTCAGCACCCACCCGTAATACGGGGATGGGCCGGCCGCTGACATCAGCATGGAACCGGTTAAGCTGAGGACCTTACTAGTAACAATGCTTGAACACAGTTTTGCGGCCGCCTGGCGCAAGAGTTTTGATCGTAACAAAACATCCTGTAACAACTTATAGCCTCTATATCAGCCGCTCCAGGCTTAAACAAATGTGTTCAATCATCTCACCATCCGTCCAATCAGTCATCTCACTAAAGCAGGCGATTTAGTGACAAGGATGAGTTAGTTTTAAGGCGTTCATATAAACAAACTGGCGATGAAGCTCGACGTGTCTATCCAACCCATAGGAAAGCTCCGGTGTATGGATGTCGCAACATGCGGCCGAGAATGCTTCTACTGCGACTTCTGCAAGGAGAGCAGGTGCGCAGCACTTTAAGAGGCACGTGCTTCCCTGTTCATTTCAAGCATTTCAGGAAGCTGAAACTTCTAGAGAACACAGATGGCAACCTCTGCAGGGCCACCGCCGAGAGGACTTATCGCCTCACAGTGAAGCTTTGCCCTCCACCACAAGATCCCAATTTCACCATGTGCTCCGCGTTTTCGAAGTGAGTCGTCGGGCCAGGCGGCCGAGAGTGGTATCTATTTTTAGTCACAGCTGTGCACTTAGATTCACAAACTGTAGATGAGTTTCGAGAGAAACACTTTTGCACTGCAGAGCATGTGTTTCACGCAGCACACTACACCTTTCTATGAATGCTAATTCCTCTCATCATTTAACTCTGGGCCGCCTACATTCCAAAGATGCAAAGATGCCTTTCCTTCCTCTTGCGAGCGCTCTTTCAAAAGGATGGCAGTGGGCCTCTCACAGCCTTGCCTTTGCAGATCTGTATGGCAAAAGGATTACTGGCAGAAGCAGGGAGCTGTCGACGTGTGGATGAAGTTCTACGAGCGCGGTCAAACTCGTCCTGAGGTCTACTCCGCCTAAGATTTTTCTCAACAGAAACATCTGCAATTGCATCTTGAAAAGTAAGGCTGTTTCCAGCTCGAGAAAGAGTTCTTCGCCCAAATCGACAACCCACTACTTGGGAAGGCCTTCAAGCTGGCCATTATCGCGGAGTGGTTGGCAGCTAATAGCCTAGACGTATGTCCATTTGTCTCGTTACCACGCCTGTTCGAACAAATTTCGCTTCTACAATGCGAATCGAGGTGTTCTGGGGAGGCTGTGATTCATGCAAACGTTGCAGCAAGGATCCTACACACCCACGAACTCGGAGTTGCTGGAATTCTGGGTATCCAAGAGGGACCCGGACCGTCTTCTGGCCTGTCAGCATGCGGTCGTTGACTATGAAATCGAAGGAGCCAAAGTGAAGACAAACGTGCTGTTTGAGGCGGCCACCACCGCCAATTCGGTAGGATTGCGTTGCAGTTATTTTTAACTTTCTCATCTTTCTAGCCAGGAATTAGTAGTTTATTAAATTCTATGCATTCGAAGTCGATTATTACTTTCCCGTCGACAGCATGCCAACAAAGAAGTAGTTGCCTCGCCTAGAAATTCTCACAACCCAATGCATAAGTCCCGAAATAGGAAAAAGATAAGCTTCAAAGTCAACGCCCGTTTTCCTTCGGTTTTCATTTTTAGCTTTTTGATCTTTCTAGGCGAGAAATAATAGCTTATTAAATTTACATAAAATGAGTCAACAGATATGCATAATGTGCAGATATTATTCAAGAGGGTAGTAGAGGGGAGTAATTTTACATCTGGCATTTTGTACATTACGTATCTCTTACAAAACCTAACTGGGGGCACGGAATCTGCGTTTCCTCTTGTTCTTAAAACTCTATTATCACTCTTTCCTGGCGGAAAACAACGCCACCTGGATGGGATCAAATGTTTCAGATTCCCAACATCCTAAAGGACAAGAAGTGTGCTGCGTTCGAGCGCCTTCAGGAGGATCGGTTCCAGCAAGAAGCACAAGCCTACAAAAAACAAACCGGAGGTGGGAATTTCCTGAGTGGACTGGGAGGTTTTCTCAATACCGTACGGGGATGAAGTGTGTTTGCTTGGCTAGTTGTTCGAAATGCAATGTAATATGAAATTGTAACTATTTATGTACGTACTTTAGAGAGTTCGCTTATCGTTTTCATTTGAAATCTTCGAACCTGCTCGTCAATAAAGATCTCTATTCTCTGCTATTCTGCATGTGCTAATGAAGACTAGTACATACCAAAAGACATATAAAGAGAGAAGGGAATGACAAGAACAGCTGAATTGTCCTAACCTTTTATGTATGAACTAGTTTATAAACCAGGAAATGATTTTGATTGAGACTTTCCATACCGGGCTATGGCTGACACCAAGCTTTCACAGCTTTGATAAACACTATAGGGAATGCACAACTGCCTGTTTCAAGAAAGTTGACACAAAAATAAAACAAGGTAAGTCTTCTTGCAGCAGAATAGCAGCTGCCTACTACTAAGCTGGGCGTAAAGTTTCTGTCGTTTTGGTGCCTTTTTTCATTACGATACAAGCTCCGATCCTTACGATTGCATATGAGTAAATACGATGATATAAATGATTATATAAATATGATCACTATAATATATCACATATTACTCCTGGTTTACTTAATTGTAACAGAAAACATAATCTTTAGAAGTGATAACACTTGGTCTATTGATTATTGATTAATAGAAAAATACAACTCTGAATGAGATATACCATTCTGAATACCATGATTGATCCACGGTTCTCCCACGATGAAGAGCATTCGGGTTCTCTTACTAAGAGGGATTTCAGGCCGCTAGTCCTCAGGGTCTCGTGGTGCGTCCCAGGGTGGTGGACAGGGGAATGAAACGCGAACCAAATGCGACCGTCAGTGACGCAGGTGGGATGCACGGATGGACTCATTGCTCCTGCCGTGTCGGGTCCACGCGGTCCTTGTGTGCGGGAGCGGCATGTGCGTGGATGTGTTCGCGCCTGCGCGGATTGTATCTGTGTCGGCCCCTCCAAATGTTTGCACTCGGTAGACTGAGAGTACATGTAAGGCGATTCGAGGCCGCCCTAAAAGTCTCGCCACTTCCCTTCGGGAAGTCTGGCTGGTTGCTCGGAGTTCTTCGCCCGCACGACAGGGCCTACTAGCTACCCGTGTGTACTCCAGTCAAACACAGCAGCACTAAAGAGCCTCATTCTTCTGACATCGAAAGAGCCCCCATTTCGGTAGCGATGGGAACGACGAGTATGGAGAGGCTGCTAAAATCTCAGGGCCTAACCAGGCTGTGCAAATTGAGAAGGACTAGGATGACGATCTGTACTTATAACACCCGCCAACTCGCATCAGAAGCATCCGTCGACGACTTGATGATGCATGCCAGGAAGATCAAGTGCGACGTCATTGGACTGATTGAGACAAGAAGACACCACCCTCCCATGGAAGTTCAAAGCTCCAGAAGCCCCCTGTCCTACATGGACCTGGGAATCTCCCGGTTGCCAGTTCCACAACGAGATCGACCACATCATCTTCAACCGCAGGTATTGCCTGACCGACATTCCCTTTGTCCCCAAGTTCTATGTACACGGGATCGGACCACCGCCTCCTTCGCGCAAAGTTCTGCTTTTCGCATCAAGTAGAGAAGGCCGCAAAGCTCAAGAAGAGGGGTCCCAGAACGACGATAAACTTAGACCTTTACACCTCTCCTGCCGGCCTTTGGGAGGATACCGACAACATTGACAAAGAATACGATCGCATCGTGCACCATCTCCGTGATAGTGCTAAGGGAGCCGAGAGTTTATAATAGAACACAAAGAGACGCCTGACTCGGGAAACTCTCGAGCTGATACGCCACCGTGGAGCAGCGCCAGCGTCAGGCAACTAACAACTGACGTCTTCACACGCTACCCATCCGGGTGCAAGACTCCATCTCAGTGCAGTGGCGTAATAGGAGAATTACATTTGAAAAAAAAGCACAAGTGCGGGATACTTTTCTTACATCCTAATATAACAGCAGGTTTAGTGACTCCTAGACCTCCCGCAACCTCACAGACTGTTTGCGATGGAGGAGCTTCCACGATAGCCTTCAAATCGTTGTCCTGGATTGCTGTAGGTCTGCCGTTTCGGAAGCATCTTCAGGTTTGCAATCTCCAGAACAACATTTCTCAAACCACCGTTCCACGGTCCTTCCTCCAACATTATTCGGCCCCCACACTGGTTGATTTGCCGGACTGTTTTGACGGCGGATGGCCCCAGTTTGAGGCTGAAATAAAGTACCGATCGGCAATGCTCTTTCAACATACTTCAATAAGTATTCGAATAAATACAATTATTAAGCATTGGTGAAACATAAATTAGTCCCACAGATAGAGCGAAGAATTCCGTATTAGTCTTTGTATGCAAATGAGAAGTAAGTTGAATGTTGATTGAGAACTAAACTAACGAAAGCGGTTGCAGAAAAACCGCCGAAGCTTTCCGGCCAGCCTAATACTTGTCCTATACTGTACCATCAACTAAGCTAATTAGATGCCTTCTTCACTGATGAGCCTCGAGGTGACTGATTCTAAGCATATTCCGTATAAAGTTAGGGGCAAAACAACACGTGTTTGCAGTTTTCTTTCTCGTCAGTGTTGGTTGTTATTATCATCTTTTTGTTTTGATCACGTGCAGTTTTATGCTATTCTAATAAAATAAGAAAATAAGATTCTTTGTTTACAGCTTTGCAGCTAATTCTATTAAGTACAAAAAAGCTCCCAGACAAGCCACCTAACATGATTGGAAAAGGACAGGATATCTTGATTTACCTACTGCGGATGGCTGTATGCTACGACGCTCCGATGGTTGACTGCGCCAACGGAAGTCTGCAGTTTTTCCCCACGATTGAATGCCTTATAAGGGTGTACCTGGAAGGTGTGCGGCTTTTGCAACAACGAGTTCCCAGCGCTGCTTTGATCGCCCTCAGGGCCGCTTTCCAGACAACTAACGGTTAAGACTAGTCTTTCGAAAGGTGTCACCCTTTTCGCGAAGAACGTGTCTGTACCATCGAAGTCAAAACTCACGACTTTCGAGGTAACTCTGAACCTATATATCTCCTACGGAGTCGTACCGCATTCGGTCCAAACGCGTAACTCACGCTGCCCGGCACGGCTTTTTTGAATAGACTAGGCTTTATGAAAGACAGCCCATATGCGGCCACATAAATGTTAGCGAAGGATTTGGAAAGGTCTAGTTCTACCTTATCTCATATTTGGGAAATGATGAGCAGTAAGCGTGGTTCGTTATAATATATTATTATATATTCGAAGAAAAAGGCTTATCCATTAAAAAGCACAAGAATGACAATTTGATGGCAACTAGAGAAAACATGCGTTATATGCATATGTATGTCCAGCCCTTGAAAATAAGGAGGTCCCAATGCAATGTTGTTCATACAAAAATTTGCAGAATTCAGAGTCGTAAACTTTCGTCGTCCCATGTCGTCCTGCATGCCAGACATATTATATTAATATATTAATGGACATCCTTGTAAGGTTTTAAAAAGAGACAGAGGATTTTCAGAATGTTTCAGGACGCCTCACAAGCTCTGGCAGCCCTTATGTTCGTATCGTGAAAATAAATTTTCCAGTTCACTTCTGCGGCAGTGACATAATGAATGTGACAAATTTCACCGTGATTGAAATTATTAATTCAGCGTTGTTGGGAATGATCATTTATACCTAGAAGTCCAAGCTGGCGGAACTTTTAGACCGATCTAATGCATGCATGCACATCGCTCCTCGGAAAATATGTCATCATTTAAGTAACCCTAGGAAGCAGATGTGAAATCCTCGCAGGTTTTCTGTAAATTAGGTTAGATGCATCTCTCCGGATACCCTCTTCCGTTTCTCAGTTCAGAAATGAATCCGAGTGAAGCAACTGCATTGAAAAAGGGCACTTTTTATAACCGCCGTCTCCTCCGGAGAGAAGCAGATCGCGAGTGAGTGGCAAGTGCCATGCAGAGTCCACAGCTGAAGTCTTGACATCCCTTCCTTCTCTGTCTCTTTTTCCCTAGGAGCGATTCGTTTCACATCATTCTACGAAGTTCCTGCTTCCAGAATCCTCGAGTTACTTTTAAAATCCCACAAATTTAGATGCTCTCGTTCTCCAAACTTGTTTCACGTCGCCTCAAACTAGGAGATCCAAGTGCTCAAGTTTTGGGTTTACACATGAATGCACGTGAACTCCTGCTTCGTTTTTCCATTCAGAGAGGGAATGCAGCTGAATTGAAGGCGAGGAGTTTTCCATCGATCACCAGCTGGAATCTCTACAATGTTCTTTCTTGCCTCGGAAAGATAATTCCCAGAAAATATCGACGAAGAATACGAACGTTTTATGCACCATCCTCGCGGCAGCACTGAGTGAGCCGAGAGCTTGACGAAAACCAAGAAACGACTGTCTCCGGAAACTCTCAAGCTGAAGCTGATATGTGAGCGTAGACTCAGGCAACTATGTACCAACTGACAACCAGGCTTGTAAAGCTGTACGGAAAGAACATGAAAGCGGAAGGATAGAACCCGCGCGTACAGGCAGAAACTGTGCAGGCGTGAATGAACTCACTGGAATTCCGCCAACTTCAGCGTCCAGACGACTGGTCTTTGTATGCCGTGATGGAATCGTCATCATCGTCATCATTAATAGACGGACAATGGAGAAGGTCTTGATGACTTCTGCTCTAATCACCTCTATAACCACGTCTATCTGCCCCTGACCATAATGCAGTGTTTACGCCCATCTGGAAATTATTTATTTATTTATTTATTTGCTACTGGATACAGGTGAAACAAATGAATTAAATACGCGATTAGAAGCAGGTGAAAGAAAAACAAAACCGAGACGACAAAAGGTGCTGTCACCTAAAACACGCAAATATTAAATATGCACCATTCTGTCTTTTTATAGAGCCTCATCTTACTCAACAAACCTTGAAAATGCTCCTGAAAAAAGGCAAGAATCTTTAACACGAAAAAGCTGCAGTCTAAACTGATAAGCGAAACTGAGCACTTTTTAAATCAAGCCGAGCACCTTTCAAAGAAAAATGATGACCCTCAGATGCACTAGGCCTTCTCTAAAAATATCAAGAAAATTTTTCATCTTAATAACTAACTACGACTTCTACCAAACTTTATAAATCGCCTGCTCCAAAGCCTGCGACATTTACTTCATTAAAGGCGACAATCCCGTCTGCGCGAGGTTACACATTAGTCAACGATAAAACAGAAAAATTGACGAAAACGGGCGTATTTTCATTTTGCTTCTTCAAGAAATCAGCATTTATAATGCATTGTTAATCAAATGAAAACGACACACGAGTCCATAGAGTGGTCTCCTTTCATATAACGGTCTTGCACTTTGGAAAAAACGTAAACAGTCGATTTCCTACAAAATATAACAATTTCATAATATTTTACTATGTTCGCCTTTTGGGACTTGTGAATTATGAATTTTCACAGACACAGTCTAGTCAGGTCTGGAAAACGCCCGCTTCGATCTGGAAGGTGATCACTTCGATTTCGAAAGCGTTCACCTTGACGAGAAAATTTTTTAATTCGATTTCACCCACTCTGCTCAATTTACCCGAGATCCCCACTGGCTACCCCATGATATGTGTCGGCTCTCGAGCAAGTTAAAGAGGAGGATGCTGGAGTATGAGAGGTCCTAGTCCGTACCAGACTTGTCTGGGAGGGATAAAGCGCTGACATGTTCATCGATTGGCCACAGCACACCAATGTGTAGATCAAAAAGGTACGCATATAAATTGCTCCAACGATATCCTGCAGAAGTATAATAGAATGTGGCGCAACACAATTAGTATTTTACTAATCCAGTCCCCTGCCCTTTTACATTAATGGGAGACGGAGCATTTTTATCTCAACGTCTCGCTTTTCTTCTTGAACACAGTGGTCAATATATTTACTAAAAATATCCAAACGTTCGGAATTCTTGGGGGATGACACTCGCCTCTTAGGCACGCTGTATAGCTCGCCTAACTCGGTTAATGCAAAAATCCGAGTTTGGGCTGTTACTTCCGGAGCGGCTTCATTTCTGGCTCAGAAGATTCAGCTTCGATGGGAATCACAATACGTTCTTAGCCGAAAGAGCCGACACAGAGGCTGAGCTAAATCAATAGTTGGTGGGAAGTTGTTCATTTAGGGCAGTTCTCCCCTGATGAACATTTGCGTTTTTGCGACGTG
This sequence comes from Heligmosomoides polygyrus bakeri, assembly GCA_947359475.1. Taxonomy (NCBI): domain Eukaryota; kingdom Metazoa; phylum Nematoda; class Chromadorea; order Rhabditida; family Heligmosomidae; genus Heligmosomoides; species Heligmosomoides polygyrus. The sequence goes on from OX375866.1 coordinate 44,937,166, forward strand.
TTGTCCTCTTTATCGTAACGTGCATTACGCTGTCGAGAGTATTAAGGACTAGTGGCTACTGGTTGAGGAACGACATAGGACTCCCAAAATTCCTTTACATACTTTGGCATGTACATAGCATCAGGAAGATGCTCATCTTAAATAGGCATAACGCAGTAAGAGTCTAAAATTCCAAGGTTCTTCATGATAAGTGACTCAAGATACCTAATGGAATCTTTAAATGAGCAAGAGAAGAGCATCAGCTAGCATCCACAAAGTGCTGAGTACAGCGGGAGGTGCATGGGATAGTTCCGGATAACAAACCAACTAGCTATTCTCGCCCTTCATGCTCTAAAATGGAAATCTGGAAGCCTACTGCTCGACGGATAGATGTCTTGCCAGCTTTTGGTTTCGAATTTCCATTGGCAAACACTCAAATGTGCGAATAGATGGCATGGCGCACCGCTGCTTCAATTACCGCGGATCTTTCCTAATGCTTCACTCTGGCAATAGGTATTTAACTCTCGACAGCATGGCTCTAACGACGATTATTTAGTGCTTCCCTAAAGTGCGCGTCTAACAAAACGATGTAGTGAGGTATGGGCCTGCGTTTGATAAGCTGCTCTTCAAAAGTCGTTTCTTGTCAGCTCGCTGTAAGCTAAATCCAACGCGTTATAATACATATATAGTAATGATACACGACTCCTTCTACTCACTGAGGTATTGCAGCCCACATCGTCGGTACGAAGGCTTCGAGTAGGGTCAGACTGTGAGAAACGTTGCACCTGTCTAATCGAACAGCAATTCATCTTCTGCAACCATTTAGATATCCGCAGAGTCCCTTGAATTCTTTCCCACTGTTCCGGATGCAGCCGCGATGAACTACTCACCACCACATTCTTTCCATCAATTTGGCCACGTTTCCGACGACGTCCCAAGTGGTTGCTTTGAATTGCAGCTTGCATTTCCGCACGCAAGAAAACAACTGTCCTAATGCAGAACACCTTTAGTCGTTGTTCTTTCAGAGCTTTTCGTACTAATTTGTAAGCTTCTCGAAAGCTAACCATTGTCGTTGGGAGCTGACCATTCTGCTGGAATGAGCAACACAACGTTGCATTGCGTTAGCGTCAAGAAGCCTTGTAGAGAGAAACCCTTTCTATCGATATCGAAGAAATATGTATGTAAGAACTACGTCTACAGCGCTATGGATACACCTTATGATAATAATTTCTTCACCCATTTCACAATCCTCCTAATCTTTGCTAAATTGATTTTATTTTCTTGGATAAGCGAAATATTGTAATTGCAAAGTATTTTAAACACCTTTAAAAATTTGTCAAATTTATCGATTCATAAAATTAGGACATAGATAGCGGAAAGATCATCCTGAAAGCTATAGCGGTTGTGCATAGAGGAAAGAAGGCAGGTAGTATCTGGTAGAAAAGAACTATGTACGTTTCGTTGCAAGCTGTACAAGAACAGGCCGTATCCCGTGCTCACATATCCACCACTTTGATGACAACACCAGCTCATGGTTGCAAGAAGACGTGTATTACATGGTGAAGTGACGAAGAAGTGACATCAAAAGCAACTGAAGTTCTAGGGCGGTATCAGGCAGTACACTTTGACCGCACCAAGACGAAGGGTATTTTCAGTAATTGCCTTGGTCTCCGTTCCCAGACAGCTAAATGAACTGGTTTCGAGCACTGACGACGCATTTGAAGCAGCCTTCTGTGCAGTGAACCTAGAAAGCACTTAGCGTCTTACGTGTTGGGAATTGAATTTTGGCCAGCTCTAGCACTGGAACCGAACGTGAAGTACAAACGCTTCTCGGTGGAGCTTTGAGCACATTCGTCGTGGCCGAAACAGAACTCAAACGCGAAGTTGCTCGCTGTCTTCATCTTTTTGTGAAACCCTACTCCGTCCAACCGCCAAATTTCGAGGGCAGATACGTGCGCTGTCTCGAGACTAGCGAGGAAGTACCACACTCTCCTCTTCCACGCAGCAGAACCGCTGAAGACCGGCCGTCGAGGAGCGGCGCCCCGCCCAGGAAGTTATTACGTTAGCTTATTCGCGCTGCGAACCTTTCTTTCCAAGATTGTTACGCACCCAAATTGACTCGGAATCGGAGAAAAAGCCGCCTCTCACCCCCTAATCCGCCGTAGCACCCTTTTTTCGTTGTTCACGCACTAATCTCCGTACGTCTAAACCCTTTTCCGCTAGGCGTCTCACTCCGCGATGAGTTATTGCGAGATCAGAGCCTCCTTCGCTCGCACGGCGCGAGCAACCCTTGTTCTTTCCGCCGCCTCTGCGCAGCAGTTGCTCGCAGTTTTTCAGTAGGGTTTTCACTCTTCGGATGACACTGCGACCTGATGGGAGGATGTGCGATCATTTGTTGACTTTAACACATCGGCGACAAAGCAGCAGCGATGCTACCGCTGTAGCCGCTCACGACCTCCACTTTGCCTCTGTTCTTCTCGAAAATCCTTGGAGTAAAAGAACAAGAAACTGGTCTCCATCATTTAGAAGAGCAACTTTATCGAACGTGACCTCTCTCACATCGTCACAGCAGAAATCTTACCAGCCTTTGCAAAGCTGCTCCGCTGGGCAACCTTGGGCTCCCTTCCCTAATGAGTGGGGAAATTTTTTCTTGAAAATTAGATGGTTTCCCAAAGCGGGTGGCATGGTTAAAGATTTGAATCAATAATAGGTTAAAAGTATGCAAAAAATAAACTGCGAGGTAATTTTTTCTGAGAGCAAATAAGGCGACGATTTGGTTTCTATAGTTCGCGTTTTCGATGTTCAATTTTGAGGTGTTTCGCTGATGTCACATTTCAGATCAAAATAGCCCCCCAATATCTTTCTATGGAGCGGGAGCTCCGTCTGAAGGCTTTCATAGAAGAGTACGCCAGAGTCGTTCAACTCTTCGACGACATCGTCTCGATGAAGGAGTCGATGGGTCGGTTGGAAACGTACATGGTAGTGATGGTCTGCCAAGTCGGAGCGACGATGATTGTAGGTTCAATCTTGTTTTCGCGATTAGGCATCCTGTGAATTAAACAAAACCGAGCAGGAGGTTATATATCATGCATGATGCAGCTTACTTATTTTTGTTTCTTCGTTCATTTCTCAGATACGCTTCGAAACCGTCTATTCAAATACTGCCAATTCGACTGCTTTTTCTTCAAAGAGCTTCCCATTAGAGCGCTTGTTCTTGCGAATCGACACCAATTCTTCGTAACAATCGCTTTTTCTAGCACAGTGCTAGATGCCTTCTCGCTGAAATTGTTGAAATTGAAAATTTCGACATTGTCCTGCACCCGATATTACAGTAATTATACTCTGGTGCATCTCCTATGCTTTACACATGCTCGAATGTTCTCTGGAAGAGAGGAAACTTGTCCACAGTCTTCCTTGGTTATGAAGGATCACCAGTCGCAGAGATTCCCTAGTGGATTCTCACCGCATACGCCAAGTCTTGTTTATCTTACCACTGAAGGCCTGCTCTCAACCATCATCCCGGGTAGTTCACCGCCGGGATATCAGATTTCCGCCATATTCCTGTTGAGGTCTTCGTGGCACTTCAGATCGGGCCTAGAGCACTGCTGTCTTCTCGAAATTCATCTTCTTCTTGTTCAGCCGAAGGACTTCTTCTGCCACTGCGTTCTGCCCTAATTGCACCTTCTCCTACAGAATTTCTTGATGTCTTATTGGTAAGGCACCGTTTGCATAGAAGAGAGCTAGAAACAGGACTTCTTCTACAATATCACAGGCTCACAGCACAGTAAGTCTTGGTGGTGTGCACAGTTTCCGAAGGCCCATGAAGATCTTCCATATCTCGGCGCTTGCGAGTGCAGAAACTTATGAACATCATTAAGTTATTCCATCACTACGTCATAGTTGTTGATAGCAGTTGGAACACTAAAGTAAGTATGCTAGGTCACTCAACAGGGATTCTTTTAGATTTCTAGCCGAACGAAAAGCATTCCAGGTGAGCTAGGCCATTGTTACACAGGGGATTAAAGCAACATCTCCCATCCCGGCTTGGCCTGTTTAGAATAAGTAAATTTTCGGTTAGATTTCTAGCGCTCTCAGGGAAAGGTTGAATTGAAGCCTCTTCGCGCATTCTTGCGTCGATACTCCTTACGGATTGGTAAGGAGTTGTAATCCTACCCTACAATGTCATCACTCAGTTTGGGTTTCATTTGGCCGATTGTCCTTCCGAATCCTGCTTGACTGAATACAGTAGAGGCGTGTAATAGCGCGATCGAAGGAGGCACTGGCTTTTCGTGCATCCAGAATCGAGTTTCTTTGTCCGCGCTTTGCCCAAAAAATTCAACCGTTTCATCCCTCTGTGGTTGTCGACCTGAAACCATGCTTCTGATGGAGTGATGTAACACTGCTTGTTCATCGGCTCGCCACCGAACGTTACTGTAGAGGTCAAATGCGCAGTTACATCACCTTCACGATATCGAGTAGAGCTGGAATTTATCCTTTCAGCCCTTAGCCTTTAAAGCCATCAAGTCAGAATTATCCACATTCTGTGGACGTGCGAGCTGTTGCTCATTGAATGGTCTTCATCAGAACATTACTCTCTACTCTGAATATGGATGTAACATGGATGTAGCAGCGATAAAATGCCGTATGCGTAGTAGACCTCCCGCTCAAGCACAAACATTCCCTATGAAGGTCTTGCCGGGAAGTCGCGCTTTAAGAAGTAGAGGAATGGAGCTATTTTGGTTCTCTCGAATTGGCCTAACAAAATGACAGCTCCAACCAGGGAGGCATTACAGAAGCCTACGGAAGATTTTGAAATTTACTTTCTTCCACACGCACGGCACTAAGAGTTTGGCTGAATGGAAAACTCAATGAAAAGTTGTGAAAATGGCAATCTCCTGGCAACGCCGAAAATATTAAAAAATGCAAAGGTCCGAAATGCCATCTTTCAAGGAAATACTCCAAGGACGTGCTCACGTCAATAATTGACAGATTGAGGATGACGGATTGCGGTTGAATGTAATAATCATCGAACATCTGCACATTCCCCGCACGTGGCCCTCTCGCGTCTCCACTGCGACGTTTCAGCTACGAGGGATTCTCCTGACGATTGCTCACTAATTCGACGTAATGAGGTGGCAGGAAGGCGTTCGCGCGGCCGCTCAGGGTCGATTACTCGACTTGCCCATTAGCGAATTGGTTCTTCTGCACATTAACAGCGACCCCGACGCCATGCCTCAATAAGCAGCGCTGAAGCTCTCGGAAGAACAGCTAGGAAGATGGTAACCTGCAAAGAAGCCGTTTCTATCAAGGGATCCTCAGTTGCCTTGACTCTTGAAAAATCAAATGACACTCAAATATCTCATCGAATAACTTTTTAAACTCGCTCGTAACCCTAATCCTCTACAACGCATTTACTAAAGCAACCGATTGCAGAGGAGCTTACTCGATCCTAAGTGCGAGGACAATCCGCGATTGTCCGAACGTCAAACATTTCCCCTGCTCCTCATCTTGCTACATCGAAACTTTCACCGAAGAAGTTACATATAGGGTATAGGATCATATTACACCAAACTTTTCCCGCAACTGTTGTAGGGGCAAACAACCGCATGAAAAGAAAAAGAAAATACCTCACTGCCTCCATGCCGGCCACACAACAACTGTCTGACACACATAGGATCCAGAGAATAACGGGCAGTCACCACTTATAGACATATACCTCTCGGCCGCACTGACTGCTGGTTAACGGCTTCGCCGTGGTAATAACTTCTCATCATCAAATGTGGCTGTCACATATGTCATGGTTTCCTCAGGAGGGACACCTTAACTACAGTACCGGACGCGTCTTTTGGATAGACGCCGAAAAAACCGCACTTTTGCGGTTTTTGCGTCTTTTTGCTATAACTCACCCAAAGGTCATCCATTTGAAAAACCAAGGGTACATCTGAGCTCAGGAGATCGAGCTCTATCGTTTGGTATACACATTTCATATGAAAGATCAAAAATGGCCAAAACTGAAAACTTGCGCTCCATTGAGAAGGCCGGCCGCGGACGAGTTGTCGGCCGTAAGGCGTCGAAATCCGTTACATGCCCACAATTCCTCTAATTTGAGGTGTTTTGAGAAATGGATGGTACCGTTTGATTCGTCTCCTCGAGATCTACACAACCATGTATACATCTTCGCCAAACCACCGCATTTTCGCAGTGGGTGGTCAAAAATGACTGGAGCAGACTTTTTGCTATTGGAGAAGCTTATATTCCAGGACTTGCATGTTCTCGGAGCATCTGAAGCATGGCGTAATGTGCTTTGTCATGTCATGCCAGGAGTCCTCTGAGAGTGCGCCGTGCACAATGCATATAGGATCGAACCTATCAATCGAGGGTGGGAGGACAGTTTGTAGAGTGAGCATTTAGAGAGTTTTATGAGAAATTCTCAGCCGCTCTACTCAGGAACTGATGTACTCTATTCTGGCAAGACTTTGGAGTGCGCTGTGCACAATGTATATAGGATCGAACCTATCAATCGACTCGGCGCGACAGCTCTTGGGGTGGCGTTTGGAGAGTTTTTATCAGAAATTCGCAGCCGCCCTACTCAGGATTTGCTGTACTCTGTCCGGCGAGATTAAGGAGTGCGCCAGAAGCAATGCATATAGAATGGAACCTATCAATCGAGTGGGGCAACCGCTCGCAGATTGCACGCGCGGGCGTATTCAGAGCGCAGTAGCTCTGTCAAATTCGAATCGTTTCGGCTGCAAGTCCTGGGTCTTGTAGTCAGTAAAACGGCCTAGTAGTACGCTACAGTAGAGCGGGGTAGCTTAAGAAGCGGCAATGTTACAGGGGTGCGAATATGAAGGTGAGGCTTGTGTGACGTATTTTTTTCCGACTTCGGTGGACCACTGCGGGAAGACGCGGCAAGCAAACAGCCTCAAAACGCGTCGGCGAACAGGCCGTTTAGGGTACTTTACGACTACATGCTCTGAACACCTCAGCTGCGTAAACTGCCTTAGCTTCAGCTGCAGTTTGAAGCGGCAGAAGATAGCAGTTAGAGTTTCTTGCGCTCTTGCTCAGCCAACATTGAGTTTTCGACACTCGCAATGGTACCACTCTGTTCACCATGAAAAGCGCTATCGAATGGTATCAATTTCGACCGACTTCGGGAACATCGATTTTTTGACGGTTTCCCATTGAGGACGAGGCCGCTCGAGACCGCGGCCCGCGGCAGGCGGACGGTGACGTCATCGAAAATCGATATCTTCAAATTGTG